>JAOTRH010000026.1:9489957-9506884 GCA_034768845.1 Heliamphora exappendiculata | reverse complement strand
AATATCTTAAACATTATAACTTAAAAATAAAAGAGGAGAGCAAATTAGACATTATAATAAAAAAAACAAAAAAAATATTATTTTAAAAAAATATCCCCCAATAGTCCTAGCTTTTTTTTTTTTTTTTAATTTAACGCTTAAAACTCAAGATTTTTAGACATTCTAAGGACTTAATTGGGACATACTGGCCAATCTAAGTCCCTTGTTTTAATTAAAAAACCAAGTGGCTTCATTTGGAGTTTTTTTTGTTTTTTGGTTATTTTTGAATTTTTTTATATTTTGATTTAACCTTTTTATTTTTTGGGTTCCTTGTGGTGAAAAAATTCTAAAAAGTATGTTTGTCAAAATCATATTTGAAAAACGTTTACTAAAAATAAAAAAATTAAAAAAGAAAAACTAAAAAACTTACTAAGTTGGCCTTTTTCATCTTATATAAATTTTTTTAATATTTTGATTAAAAAAATTTACTTTCTTATTTTTTTCATAATGAGAGGATTCTAGAAAGTAGGATTGTTCAAAAATTCGTCAAATTCGTTCAACCATTTCGCATTCACACACATCGTATCGATCCAAGCAAATTAAAAACAAAAGGCAATGCAAATTGAACGGTTGAGAAAGAAATCACGCGGGTTGATTGATGATAGCGATTTTAATCATTTTCACTCGTTATTCAACCGACATGCCCGCATATAATACTTATTACTTAATTATTTTTTATTTTATTGTTAATTTGTAGTTCATAACCTTTCACCTAATCATTAATCCGTAAGGTATAAATAGAAAAGTAAAAACTAAAAATTATAGGTCTCAATATCTCATACAAAAATATCTTTTTAATTTCTTTAACCCAAAATATTTTTAATTTTTAATTTTTTATAACAGTGAGTCAGTGGCTTCGTGAGCCACTAAGTTATGTTTTTTTTTTATTTTTTATTTGGTGTTTATTCTCTTATATCATGAATGTAAAATATTTGTTTTTGTTAGTACTCAAATGTATTGTTCAAATATTTTTTTAAATCTTTGTATGAATATTTTGTTTAAACTGATGTAATCTCTATTTTGATTTCGAATTAATTAATATTTTAATAAAATATTTATTTTATTTTTAAACTGTCAATCCACCCAATCTATCATGGTAAAACCGTTCAAAAAAATAACTAATCCGTTGATTTTATAAAGCGAGTGGTTTGGCGGTAGATTAAAATTTTTTATACCGTCATAAATGATTGGATTAATAAATTTTCACTCAATCTGCACCGCATCGATTCACACGCATTCCTACTAAAAAGTATACTCATTTAAGTTAATATTAAAAAAATTATTAAAAATTAAAAAAATATTTAAAAAAATTAATCCAAACACCAATTAAGACGATCGCCTCGGCTTAAATTATTTTCTAAAATAATTATTTCTGTGATATGGAGATACTCAGCTGAATACAGCTGTGTTGAACCAACTCCTAACTAATTGCCAGCTCATGTAACTGACTTCTTCCACTTGCACTAACTAACTGAGGATGACAATGGGACCGGGGGATTGTGCTACGCCTAAGGAATAGCACGCTCGTGCAATGCCCTCCAAAGGGTACGGTTTTTGAGTATATTTTTATGATCTGATTCATTCATTATGTAAAACTTGTCGAGGTTGTTTAATATGTTAAAATTCAGATTAATCAGATATCTATAAATAGATGATTGATTAACATTTATTTAATAATATTTTATTTAAAATTATAATATTTATTTATTTATTTATAAAACAGCATTAGGATATCATATCCAATCACTTAATTACCGATATCGGATGACTCTGAATTATTTATATATTAAATAAATTGAACGAGTTCTACATAATGAACGAATAAAATCATAAAAAAATTATTCAAAAATCATACTATTTAATGGCACAGCACAGGTGTACTGCCCTTGAGCGCATCAGGCTCCCCAGTTGATGAAAATTAGCTCCGTGGTGGGCTACATACGCTGCTCCAGCTTGAGGCGGCCATGCTCTGTTTTTGTGGTTTAGCAGGTTAGTAAATGAAAAATATTCTTTTTAAAAAAATTTTAAATTTTTAAATAAAAATACACTACTATTTTGTTATAATTCATTATTATCGCCGCCGCCGCTACCACCCCCTTCGCCGCCACCACCCCCTACCATTTACTCCACTACAAACACAATACCCGCCACCATTATAACCAATGCCAATGCCACTGCCACTGCTCACACCACTATCCACCACCCTACCCACATTGTAAACATTATTTTAGTGACACACAGATATTGTAAATATTATTTTAGTCAAGTATGTATTATTATTATTATTATTATTATTATTATTAAATGGTTACGGTTGATTTTAATTGGCCTTTTACTTGACTTGTTAAGTATAATCTTTTTAAGAAATTAATTATAATAATTTTTTTATTTTTTAGAAACTAATTTTAAAAAAAATTAAAGTTCTACAAGATTTTAATTTGCTAAACCCCCTAACCTTTTAATTGCTTTATTGAAATTGACAAAGAATTTCATTCAACCTGTTAATGTTAATTTTAATGATAAGTGGAGATTGACTACAAATTGAAAAGACTTTCACACTAAGTAAATTAGTTAGAAATTTTATCTCAATCCGCCCTGACTTAACCCCCACACATAGTTAGATTTTGTTTGGAAAATGACTTAAAACTCAGCTTTTTGCCTTTTCATTTAAAGGTAAAAAAGCCAAAACGCCTTGTTTAAGAACCAACTTCATTTGATAAAGGATTAAAGTCCAGTTCAAAGCCAAAAAAAAGTCAAAAAAAAATCTGGTTTGAAAACCTAAAGCTTTTAGCATTTTTGCATTTTTGCATTTTTGCACTTTTACATAAAATAATCTTATATAATTTTTAAAAATATTATAATTTTTATTATACACATTCATTTTTTATAATTATATTTTTAAAATTTAATCATCAACTTATAACAAACGAGATCCATATTGAATATAAAATTATGTAAAAAAATTTAAAATATTATAATAATTTTTTTACTTAAAGTCACTTTAAATCAAATTTTTTAACTTTTGTTTTTTATTTAAAGTCACTCTTACAGTTCATCAAATAAGCTTTTTGCTTATTTAACTTAAAATGACTTTAAGCAAAAAAATTAACTTAAAGTCAGATTGCCAAACGAGGCCTTAGCCTTTTAGTCTTCTTGACTTTCTACATAAAATAATTTTATATATTTTTCAAAAATATCATAACTTTTATTTTAAATATTCGTTTTTTATAAAAATTATACTTTTAAAATTATTCGTCAAAATCTATCAAATAATATCACAATAAACGTAAAATTATATAAAAATAAATTTTTAAAAATTATAATATTTTTTTTTCACTTAAAACTCATTTGGCTTAAAGTGTCTTTAAGCCAAGTTTTTGACTTATTGCAATTTAACTTAAAATCAATCTTACAATTCACCAAATGAACTTTTTATTCATTTGGCTTAAAATTACTTTAAGCATAAAAATAAGTTGCCAAATAAGACCGAAGCTATTCTTTCTTTTTTCGAACCAAAATGCCACACCATCGCCATAGGCGCAGACCCGGTAGAGGCTTTCTTCTAAACAAATCTTGTAAATAATATAAAATTATGCATCACAAAAAAGTTAAAAATTAAAATTTTTATTAACTTCCTTGCATATGCAAAGTGGAAACAAAAATTAATTTATTTATATTTTTCTTTTATTTTCTTTTTCTTCACTTCACTCTTTTGATGAATCACTTTCTATATAGTTTTTCTATAAATTGCAAGGAGTCTAATAAAAACAAGGGATAAGATTCTCGGCAACTTAGCCTCCTGAACTATGCCGTGCAGCTGGCAGAGACAGAACAAAAAATTGAAAATAGGGGGCCAAACAAGAATAATTTTTTCCATAATGATATAAAGTATCCAATTTTCATTATAGAATAACAAAATTACAATAATGTAAAAGCATAATAAATAAAACAAACATACATTCAGTTTTAAAAATATATAAACCCAACAAAACATCACAGTATAATTAAAATATTTTTATATTTAAAGTTTATTATTTATTAAAATGGAACTCGATGGTCTTTCAATTCTCAAAAGTCTTCTATTATTAATTTAATACTAAATTTTTTAGTAATTTCTCTTTTGATGTACAAAAATAAAGAATTCGTAAGAAAATCATCTTTGATTTTGTTGCAAATCTTTATTTTGATGATATTCATAACTAAAAACAAATGCTTCGTAGTTGTAGTAGAAACAGAAAGAGTAAAAATAAGTACAATAACTCGATAAACAAATTGGTAAATTGATGATTTTTTTGTCCTTACCAACCATTGCCACAATGCAAATGCTATTAGCAGTGTTTTATAATCTGCATGTCGAACTACATTATGCTCATAATGATAGAGTTTGCACTTTCAACTGTTCTTTCTCTTCATCTTTGAAATTTTATGGATAGAACTTGTTAACAAACTGAATGATATCTGCAATTTGAAAAGATTCAAATGCTTCTTGAGAATCTACCGCAAAGCTAAGACTTAACAACTTCATTGCATGCTCAATTGTAGCATAAAAGACATCAACTCGATAATGATGTTCAATTGTAAAGTCGACTTGTTCATGGCGCGCTCGACATTGTCTCACAATATAATGAGGAACCATTTTTAGGACATCTATGTTACGAGCCTCACAAAAAACTTTACATTGAAAAGTAAAGTATCACATTTGTCATTTATAAATTATTGTATTAATATTTTAGTAAATGATACTAGATTCATAACATTTACAATGTCTTTAGATTAGCATTACAGAGCTTGACAAAGTAAATTAGTAATTTTCAACATTTCTTTCATGACATGCAAAATAAACACAAACTCAAATGAAATCATTACCTCATAACTAGAGTCTGCTTCTACTCATTGGGAAGATATAGTTCATCCATCAATGATTGTAAGTAAAACTTTACATTTTAGACTGAACATTTTTATCAAGTTAGAAACTAATTTCAAGTGTGAACTCCAACGAGTATCTCCGTGTCGTTATAAATTGCCAATCTAATTAAGACCATTTTCAATCAAAACCTCATCAATGGCAATTATATGTGCAATTTCAGTAGCTTGAGCAGCCTTCAATTTATCATTGCGCTTACATAAAACACCAACAATATTGACAATGGAAGTCAATTTAGTAAAAAATTGCTCAATAGGAATAACATCTTTTAATGCTGCTACTAATGCCAAATGCAAGCGATGAGCAAAACAGTGGACATAATAAGCATATGGACAATTATTCAAAACTAAAGTTTGCAATTTTTTTCACTCACCTCGCATATTACTTGCACTATCATATCCTTGTCTCCTAATATTTTGAATATCTAGATTGTAATTATACAATACAAAATATCTTGCATCTTTTAAGATCATAGCTGTAGTGTTAGAAACATCAATAAGTAAAAAAAAAACGCTCCTTGATAAAATCATCCTTATCAACAAGTCTTGAAACTATAGACATTTTCTCTTTATTTGACTTATCACGAGATTCATCAACAATTATGCAAAACTTTATCTCATTAATTTCTTCACGAATTGCCTTTTTCACTTTAGATTAAATAACTTGTAAAATTTTCTTTTGGATTTTTAGTGACGTGTAGTTGGAATTTTTTGGCGCCTTATCCACTAACTGAGCAACATCGTCATAATATTTTTCAAGAATAGTCAACATTTGAAAAAAATTTCTCTGGCTAATCGAATTTATACTTTCATCGTGACATTTAAATAAACAATCTTAAAATGCAAGCCATCGAACAGAATCAATAAAGCCCTTCAACCTAATCCTATTATTTGCAATATTTTCGAAACTAAAATTGTCCAACACTTTTTGGATATGTTGATATTGATTCATCAAATTCTCACATAATTTCACAACAATGTTATGAAAAAAGTTAGTATCTTTTCCTTCATGATTTAGAAAAGCATAATTTGTTTTATCCCTAACTTTTTTTAGTTCTTAAATCCATCAATACTGAATGATTGTTACCCATAATACTCCAATCCATACGGCTTATAACAAAGAAAACATAGCAAACAAAAGCTGCATCTTTTGATGGAGAATATTCTAACCATAAAGAAAATAGCTTAAATCACGAAAGTTGAAAGTTGAAGATGCTTCAATGGATTAGACTTTGGGTATTTAGCAATTATAGGTTGGTATGGGTCAACTTTAATATATACTCATCGAATTTTATCTCGTTAATTAATAGCATAATCACAAATTAAAATACTGAATCCATGATTCTTTTAAATTTAAATACGTAATCTATGATCCTTCTCCAACAGTTTAATATCAAATTCTATAGTTTCAACTTTACGTGATTCTGTAGTAAGATTTTCAGAGACTAAAATATCAAAAATAAGAAATTAGTACTCATGGATTGGCAACATTGACTTCTAACCACCGTACATCTTTTCTTTTGAAAAATCTCTCAATTATAGATGGTTTTTTTTAATAAATCTACATGTCATAGATGATTCTAAGAGATTTAAGTTCTAATCAATTTTTATCAACAACTAATTTTTAAATGAATCAAATTTAAATTTCAAAGAAGTACAAAATGATAAAACTTAGGATAATTAATTATAAATACTATATTATGATCCTGTTATGGGATAGATCCTAATCAGTTTAAAAATATTCCAGATGGTCGTATATTCGAATTTTATCAAATTTGGAGACCAAAATACCCTTTTACATATATGATTATCAATAATGGTAATTTGAAATTTAAATTTTCATTTTTAACGCTAAGAAATCCTATATTCAAAATTTGCATATTTTTGAATTATGTTTGGCATGATTGAATTTTGAAATTTCATTTTGTTAGCTAAGAGATTCAGTTTTTGAAGAAATTTTAATTCTAATATTTTTTATTGTGATTTACAAAATTATTATTTTCTTCCATTATTGGTCGAATTCTTCTTCTATTGGAGATAGTTCTTTCTGTAATCTATTTTTTCAATTCTTTCAAAGTAAGTTTCCTGGGACACAAATTGTAGATCCATTCAAAGTAAATTTTTGAATTTCATATTGTATCAATTGTCTGTACGTTTTTTGCATTGCTATTGAATTATTCATTTGCTTTAGATTATTAGTCCAAATATGCCAGGGAAGTAATCACTGCGAACTGTGAACTAGTGACTCATAACAGTTAATCGAGAACTATTACCAGTGAAATAGTAACTGGGAACTGTTTCCAAAATTGAAAACAATGTGAACAATGATAGTACATATTTTGGGTACTGGTAACTATTATCACTGAGAACATTTACTAGTATTAACAGTGAAATGTTAGTAGATGATACAGCTGCTCAACATGTTAAACAGATTGAAATTATCTCATTCCAATACAACACCTCATGGAAGCATTTTAAGAAATGTGATTGATATTGACAACACATTAATACTAAGTCAAAATGATTCAACCGAATAAACAATTAGCAGTGAATAACAGTGAACAACTTTGGGGTGACAAGTTCTATTACAGAGTACTGAGACTTCATTACGGAGAACCATGAAGGTTATATACAAGAGATCACAAATACCCACGTGTCTAAATAACAAATACGGGTTAATGGGATCATGTGCAAGATTTCAAAAAACCCGCATTGTGAAATAAGAACTACGGTTCTAAAAAAAATACAAAAAACTAATGGGAACATTGTATATCATACATGCATGTTATATACAAATACTTAAACACTTTGTAAGCAAATAAAGAGAGTTCGTAAGTGTATTGTACATTTTTCGCAACCACGATCAATGCGCAATGGTAAATGTCAAAATGAGAATGGTGAATGATAATGTTTGCATATATGGATAATCAAAAATTACATCTAGTATTTGATTTTCGAAAACCCTGCATGAATCAATTGGAAATAGAAAGATTTCGCACTTAGGGTTGCGTATTTACGAAAGATTGAAAATCGCAATCTAGTATTTGATTTTCGAAAACCCTACATAAATCAATTCAAAATGAAAAAATTTCGCACTTAGGGTTGCGCATTTACGAAAGATTGAAAATCGCAATGTATTCACTTACTTTTTCTAGCCATTGTTCACACCGTTGATGGTAGTTCAACGATGATTCGATTTTGGATGGAGATGTCGCCAAGATATTTGGGACTCCAATTTCTATCTTTAAAGATTTTAAGAGAACAACTGAAGTAATAGTTCTTTCAATTTCAGCGAAAAAATAGGCAATCGATTTCCTCAATGCTAATGCATTTTGAGCACCAAAAGATTGGTTAAATGGAAGGCACATATGTCAAAACACAATAAAAAAAAATTTAACAAAATAAAATTTTTTAAATAGAACTTATCCTAAAATATTCTACTAAATTAGAGCATCTCACTTTAGTCCCTAAAACTTAATACACTCTTAAAATTGGTAGCTAAACTTATTTAGGGGTGAAACTGTAATTTTGAATATTTTTCTAACCTAGGGGCTAGGGTTTCCATCTCTCGGTCTCCGCTTATATATAAGCAAGAAATACAACCCTAGCGTCGCTTCTTCTTCTTCAACGGCCCACGCATACTCGCGGTGAGAGGAGAGAACACTTCAGAAATGGTGACTTACAGGGTAGGCTCAGCTCATCTTCTTCGCCTCTTAGGGTTTTATTTACTCACAACCTCTCTGCATATGAAGGCTCATCTTCTCTGTTCCTTTTTTTTTTTTCTTTTTGATCTGATAAATCTGGTTTGTGACATGATTGCGATGGCTTTCTGTTGCTGGATTATGTGCAGTTCCATCAGTATCAGGTTGTCGGAAGAGCTCTTCCTTCGGAGACAGATGAGCATCCGAAGATCTACCGTATGAAGCTCTGGGCAACCAACGAGGTTCGGGCCAAATCGAAGTTCTGGTATGTGTTGTTTACACGCATCTATGTTAGTTTCTTTAGATCGCGAGTAGATGTTTTTAATTGTAACGTGTCCGGTGCGTGTTGTCAGTTGTGTTTTTGGTTAATTTTGTGTTTTAAGGTATTTTCTGAGGAAGCTTAAGAAGGTGAAGAAGAGCAATGGTCAAATGCTCGCCATCAATGAGGTATTTATTCTTTACTTTTATCTTGAAATGATAATCGTGAAATGATTCTTAATAGGGTTGTGAAAGGAGACGAGGTCTTTTTTTGAAAATAATTGATTTATGCTTTACTCGGTGATATGTTATTGTTAATTAATGAGCGCTTTAGCACCAGGAACATAATTTATTATACAATCAAAGCTTGGGTTTTAGATGGCTAAAATCATGCTATGGTTGGTACCTGTTGTTTTGTTCTATGGAGTTCGTTTAGTTCTTTCCAATTGTTGTCTTCACTCTCTTGTTTATGTGCTCGGTAATAAAATCAAGATTTGAATGTAATTGTAGTGTTTGGGATTGTTGAAATTAGTAGCTTATAGATTGTGATTTGTAGTAGAAGTTGTAAAGGTTTGGTAAAACTTATAACTTGTAGCAGAAATAGAAAAAATAATAATTATAGAAGTTGTGGGTGTTTATAAAAACTTGTAACTTATAGATAAAATTAGCAACAGGAAACTTAAAGTAGCTTTGCCAAACAACCCCAAATATATCGAATGGTTTCCTCTGCTAATTATCAGATAAATAGCTGCTGATAGTGAATTTCTAAATGTTGCAAGTATTGTGACTGTTTTTTGCTATTTTCTAATAAATTTTATCAATTAAGGCATTCCATTTTCAAAGGGCATGCTTATGAATCCGTCTGATGATTGGAGTAGTTGCAGACCCCAGAAATAGTTCGATTTAGTACATGTGAGTTGGGACAACTTGTTGAATAGATATTTTAGTGGTCCATTGTTTCATCGTTCTTTGCTAAATCCAGCAAGAGCAATGAGACCTAGATTGAAAATGCAGAGATGTTTATTCAGCTAATCATTTCCTTTCAAAACTGCATTCTCTTGTTGAAATGGGAATTTGAAGAATGGCTTCAGTCACTATGGGCTTTCCCTTTACGCAATATGTAACGGTTCGGTGCATTTCTTGCTGATATCATATGCAATAACTAATAAGCATGTTGTCTGTGCAATTATGTTTATTCCTGGCATGGTATATGGTTAATCTGCATCTTTCCTTACTGACTGCTGGAAATGGATTGGTATAAATGAACTTGTACTAGTATTGTATTTCATCTCTTTTTCGCTTATTGTTTATTATTAGAAGTGAGATTATTTTTTGAGGTTACTTTGTATTTTTTTAGCTTGTATGTTTTCTGGTTACCAGTTTTCTATGTTGATTAAGTTACATATTTATGGCCTGTTATAGGTTCCCAATCTGCTAGTGTCTGCAAATATAAAGATTTATGTGGACTTTGTGTTTGATTGAGATACTAATGTGAAAGTTTCCGTTTCATGCTAAACGTTAGATCTTTGTGGCACCATTGGGAAATCAAACTTATGATCTTTACTGCCTTTGTAATGAATAGATAAAAAAGATACAATTGATTCGCTCATGGGATCTTAATGTGCTTAATTATGGGTTTGGTAGCATTAGTTGATGTGG
Source organism: Heliamphora exappendiculata (assembly GCA_034768845.1). Taxonomy (NCBI): domain Eukaryota; kingdom Viridiplantae; phylum Streptophyta; class Magnoliopsida; order Ericales; family Sarraceniaceae; genus Heliamphora; species Heliamphora exappendiculata. The sequence goes on along the minus strand of JAOTRH010000026.1, from coordinate 9,496,304 downwards.
TTGGATAAATAAAATATGAACAGAATACTTCTTTTAAGTACAAATATTCTTTTTATTTACTATTTTGTTATATTGTCTACCATATCTACATGAACTTTCATGGTTTTGAAGAACTTGTCTTACTTGATCACGACTCTTTTGTGTGTAAATCGATTTCCTTGTAGATCTTTGAGAAGAACCCAACGAAGATCAAGAATTACGGTATCTGGCTGCGGTACCAAAGTCGAACTGGTTATCACAACATGTACAAGGAGTACCGTGATACGACTTTGAATGGTGGTGTTGAACAGATGTACACCGAGATGGCTTCTCGCCATAGGGTCCGCCACCATTGCATCCAAATCATTAAGACAGCCACCATCCCAGCTAAACTCTGCAAGAGGGAGAGCACTAAGCAATTCCACAACTCCAAAATCAAGTTCCCCTTGGTGATCAAGAAGGTCAGGCCACCAACCAGGAAACTGAAGACCACATACAAGGCGTCTAGGCCCAACTTGTTTATGTAACCCTCTTTTGATCATTTGTTGAAGAGCAGAAAGTAAGATGGGTATGGCAGAATCTTAAGACTAGCAGTTTTATTGTGTTTTTTGAATATTGTTTGGCTTTTGAGGATGGTATCAGACATTTGAAGATCTCTATTTGGGGATCTTTTTCATTTACACTATGAATGCCTAAATATTTGCTATTTTTGATTATTGATGTGGATTCCACATCCACCTTTGTTCCAGATATGGCCATCTGTGTTATTGTGTGATCTTGATGGATGGTTATTGATGTTGGAGGAGAAGAAAATCCTCAACATGGAACTGACGGATCGAGCGGTCATGGAATTGCTAGAGTAATTTGCAAGTTTTGCAGAAGAAACCGAAACAGGTGATTGACCGCTCGAGCGGTCCCGAGCGGTTTTGGGACCGCTCGAGCGGTCCATGCGGGTTTGCGCTTTTAAGTGCTGTTTGGGGTTTTGTGCAGCTGGGTAATTTATTGTTGTTTTTACATCTGTTCTCTTCTCTCAAGCCCTGAAATGCTTTGTACCCTATTATCTATTGATTCATATTAAAAGTGTGAGATCGTCCACGGAGGCACTCATTGCGGAATCACGGAAGTGCTGTTGGTCTCTTGAGTGATTGGTTTTTTGTTTTTTTGATATTTTTGTCTTGTGTGCGCGATTCAACAAGGCAGCTTAAAAATTGAATTTGATTGGGTTTTGGCTCAAATCCACATCAATTGAACGCTGTAAGAATTCTTGTCGTGAAATCCAGCGGGAGATACTGGTAATTGTGTTCTGTGGGAATTTTTAAGCATTCGATATGAACATTGTATGTCATTGAAGGCTGTATAGCAGATGGTTGCTTCGCTAGATTTACTTTTGTTCCATCCTATTCCTAGTATCTAAGAAATTATTCAGAAGGTGCGAAATGTAATGTCAATATGCTGATTTAGTGTGTTTAATTAATATATGCATAATATGTATCTTTTATTTTAGTTATAGCACATAAGCCTAACATCATAAAATTGTTGGAAGATGGCTCTCTTTCCCTTTTTTTCTTGTGAGCTGATTAAATCAACTTGCACTGTCTATAGAGTCTTGAGGGGTTGGAGTTTTGAGGGCAAGTGAGCCCCAATTTCTTTGGTTGTTCTAAAAACTCTAAGGTCTGTTTGATAATTAGTGTAGGTTGTATAGAATTAATAATGAAGTGAGATTAGTGTATTGATTAGTAATGAGATATGATTAATAATGAGGTAGTAATTTTTTTATATTTAATTTAAGTAGAATTAGATAATGAATTAGATAAATTTATATTTGATTTTAATGGCATTAAATAATGTAAAATAGAATTATATTTGTTAATTTTTAATATTACTTTTTAGTTTACATTGGATTAAGTAATGCATTAATCATAACTTGTATGATTTTCATGTGAAATTGAATTAAATTTATTATTTTTAAATTTTACCCTTATACTAAAAAAAATATTTTATCTTTTCAAATAATATTCTATTTAAAAATAGATTTAATTGCTAGTTTGATTAGTTATTGTTTTTTCCTGCAAAATGTAATAATACATCTCGTCCAAAAGCAATGAAGATAGAGAGGCATTAGGGGTATTTTTTATGTTATTGTTATTTAATGGGGTTAAAGAGGACATTTTCATTTCAATCGAAATGGATTGTGGGTTGTGAAACCCATCTCTATGGGGGTCTCCTAATCTGCCACTCCAGCAGATTTGGTAGTCCATTTGAACTATAGTCATGTCTGATTCATTGAATTAAATATAAAATTAAATTATATATTTTATAAAATTATATTTTTTTATTTAAATTTAATAAGTAATAAAAAAATTATGTATTTATTGAATAATTAATTTTATAAAATATAAGATATACAATATTTAAAGGAACATAGTATTAATAGTTCATTCATTAATAATCTAATAAAAATATTTATTAAGTGAAATTATATATTTTTTATTATTAATTCGATCAATTAAACATAGTTTATAAATCCATCTCAAAAAGGGTAAACCAAGCATTATATCTATTATTTAATATATATTATTCATGTAGGATGATATCTATTTTTTTTACTTTGCTTAATTTTTAAGAAAAAAATTGTTTTAAAATTTTATTTTTTTTAATAAATAATTTTTTATTATTTAATCAAAATATTATATCTCGTGAACTCTTCTCATTAAGAGAAGTAAAAAAAAAATTCAAAATATAAAAAAAATTAAAAAAACAAAAATAGGCCCATAAGCTATTTTTAAATTATATATTACTTCTTTTGCCTTTGGTAAATTTTATATATTTTTTATCATAACTTTTTTACTTTTTCATTCCTCTCTAAGATGATCTAATTTTTTTAAATATATATATATATATATAATTAAAAGACAAAAACAACAATAGCCCAAATAGAACCTAAGAAAGTTTTAAAATATAAATTTTGTTTTATATAAAAAAAATCTGTATAATAAATATTATAAAAAAAATTAAAAACATAAAAGTGTTTTCTTAAGAAATAAAAAGATTAAGGCTCCGTTTGTTTCAACATAAAATATTTAACCGTGAAAAATATTTTACATGTAAAATAATTTTGTAAAAATAATTTTTTTTACTTATATTTTTTAGTATTTGATTAATATTTAAAAAACATTTTCAAGAAAAAAAATTTTGTAAAAAAATTAAGTGAAGGTGTGCAAAGATTCAATTCCTAAATTAACTTACGAGATAATTTTTTGTAAGTTAAATTTGGTCTAATAAGATAAAATATTTTATTAAAAAAATATTTTTTATAAATATTATCAATTAAACAATAAAATAAAAATAAAATATTTTACTAAAAAATATTTTACGTCAAAATAAACAAAACATACAAACTAAAATCTCAATATATAAGATAAGAAACATCTATTGTCAAATAAGTACCCATAACCATTTTTTAAATATTTATTAATTTTGACTTTTTTTGTAAAAATTAAATCTACAAATATATTTAAAAAACTAATTAAAGCCAAATAAATAATTTTTTTATAAAAACTTTTAAAAAAATTAATCCAAACATACTTCACCCCCGCCCCCCAAGTATTCATCTCCAACAGAAAAGTGATCACTTTCAAATTTTACGTCAAAAGATTACATTTTAAAAAAATATATAAAAAAATTACCCACAACTTTTTTTTTAAAAAAATTAAGCTAAAAAAACACTAAATATATTTAAAGCAGTTTCCCAAACGATACCTACATCACAACAAGACACTTGTACAACTGAAGAAAAAAAAAACTACCGTCCAACTGTCGGCCATCGGCCGACACACACCGCAAAACCCCACTGAAGCCCTTCCCTCTCACCACGACCGCCGCCGCCGCCACTTCTTTTTCTTTCTTCTCCGCCATCTTCACCACCCACCACCGCCACCGTCGCCTCTTCCTCTTTCTCCTCCGCCGTCTCCTTCTTACTGAAAGACAAAGACTCCCGCCGCATCAAGAACCGCCCAGTCGGCGGGACCCACAAGTTGAGCAGCCCCTGGGGTCTCCCGGAGGGCCTCCAAACCTGCACCGTCAAGCACTGTATCGGATTATCCGCCGGCTCCGCCGCGTCGCCGCCTCTCAACACGTCGCACAGCAGCACCCTGACGCTCCCCACCGGCTTCTCCCTCACGTGGCCGTGGGCGTATATGTCCACGTTCACCGCCGCCATCACGACGTTCTCAGGCAACCCCTCCCGGAAACTCACCGTCACCACCTCGTTCCAGGTGGGGTTCACCCCTCCCTGATCGTCGACGTGGGTCTTTGCCGCGTGGTCCTTTTCGACGTACACGACGGCGTACGTCCTCATCTTGGTCACGTGGTTCACGTTCTTGAGATATTGGGCGGAGACTATCAGAACTTCTATTTCCCGGAGCCGCTCCTCCGGCGGGGTTCTTCGCCGGAAATGTGACAAGCTCATCGTTATCCGCCGTGAATGACCAGTTGAACTCTGGACTGAGAATGGGACTTCCAATGTCTTGAGTTTATTATACTTTTTATTGATGTGAAGTCGTGAAGTGGGTAAAATACCAACCAATGTCCAAAGAATTACACAATCAACAAGCCATTTAAGATTTTTGCTTATTGCTAGTAATTATTATGTCTAAAAAATATTTTAGATATAATTTAATTATAAATTTAATTTAAATAATTAATATTTTTAAAATTTTAAACTAAAAATAACAAAAAAAGGTTATATGTGAATTAAAAACAAAGGTACAAAATTAAAAACAGATGATTTGCATATATACTAAAAATATATATTTAACAGTAACGTTATAAATTCAGAAATAAATTTAAAAAAATACTCAAAAAATAATTTGAATCGTTGAAATTTATTAAAGTACGTTTTACATTCTATTAAATATGAATATCAACTATTCAGATTATTTTCTGAATATTTTTTTGAGTTTTGTTTTTAAATTCATAGCATTACTGTATATTTAATTAGAGACAAAAAATTAAATTTAAAATAAAAAAATTGAATTTGAAATAAAAAAATCAAATTTAAAATTAAGTATGCAAAATCTTAAATAATGAAGAGAGAAATGAGAGCTAATTAATGAGAAAAAGGAAAAAAAAATACTACATGGGGCAAATATTAACACAAAAAATGTTGTGTTTTGTAATATAAATTATTATTTTTAAAATTTATTTAATTTTTACGAAAATTCTTTAATTCTTAAACCATTTTAATGAAAGGAAATGAAGAAATTAAAAAAATGATTAAAAATGATAAACTATTTAAAATAAAAATAAATATAAAATTAATTTATCAAATTATTTTTTTTTATTTTTCAACTTCCTATATTTTAATAAAAATTTACTTTTTATCTTGTCTCGATAATAGATCAAAAGGGTTTATTTATTGAACTAAACGATAAAATATACACAATGCCCTGTTTGGAATTATAAAAAAATTAGCTTTTTTTTAAAAAAAAATTTAATTTTTAAGTTAATTTGTTTGACTTTGCACAATTTTTAAAACAACATAAAAATTTAATTTTTTTTATTTTTTTATCTTCTAACATTTATTTATTTTTAAATTAATTCAAATACTTTCATTTATTTATTTATTTATTTTTAATAAAACTAAATCTCTTAAAATTTATCTCAACGACTCACTAAGTAGTCATCAATGGTTATATAGAGGACAACTTGCAAGTTTTGGGCCTGGTTTGACAGTAAAAATATTTGAGGTGAGGAGTGATAATTTGTTAGTTTAATTTTTAAAAAGTATTTTAAATTTTAGTTTTTTTAAAAAAATATTTGCATGGGGTTAGGTTTCCTTAGTTTAGTGTTAATTGGGCAAAAAACTAATCAAATGTTATAAACCTAATCAATTATCCCTAATCATAGTTAGCCTAATCAAATATCCCTAATCATAGTTAGAGGTGACCAACTCTTATTCTATATATATATATATAAAAAGACATTTCATTAGTAACAAAAGATACCAGGCTTTCACTTTATCTACTTAAATTATATTCTTTCAAGATTCATCTAATTTGAATATCGAATGACCTCTTGTTAATCACCGAATAAAAAGTTTATTTTATAGGTATATCGTTACGGAACACTTAGAAGTTTAATTATCTTAAATATCGTCAGATTTTTATACTTATTCATTAATTAAAAAATTATTATATTTTATGCCCTTTTAATTGGGTACCGTATGTGAACGAAAAAATTGGCAACAAAAACAAGCCGGCCAAACTCAGTGGTGCTCGGCAATGCTCCGCGGTGTTCGACAGTGCTGGGCAAGAATGAAGCACATGACAAAAAGCTTGGATCTGACTCCAAAAAGTTAAGTGAAACAC
>JAOTRH010000026.1:9479786-9489857 GCA_034768845.1 Heliamphora exappendiculata | reverse complement strand
CCGAAATTTAGGGCGTAATATACCATACTCTATGTTGTAGTTTCCCTCTACCCTCAAACTCATCGCCATCTCTATTATGAACTCGAACCTTCACTGTCACCACCTGTCTTCTCTACATCGTCGCTCCATTTTGTCCCATATGTTTTCATAATCTCTCTCTCTCTCCCCTCGACATCTCAACTACTGTCTAGATTACCATGATCGAATATATGGCTTCCATTAGGATTACCACAGCCGAACATATGGCCTTCGTTTGGATTACAACAGCTAAACACTTGTCCTTAGTTTATTACACAATGACCAAACAGTAACTCCCCGTTAAGGTTTTGGGAATGGAAGGTTGAGGTTACAAGGTAGGGAGAGGGAAAATGATTAGGAGAGACGGTATCACATGCGGAGAGAGGGGCTATAAAGGAATAGATTGTTAAGAAGAGAGGTTGGGGTGGCGATAATGGTTGGTAGCTGAAGGCAACAGTGGAGAAATTTTAGAAGTTTGAAGATTAAGAGTTACTTTAGTAATTTGAATAAGTGACAAAATTATAATAAAAAAATTTATGTGTACTTAGCAATGTTGTGTGTATTTAAAATACCTCAAGAAAATGCTCTAAATACACAACCTATTTTATAATTACACAACTTTTTGGGCATATTATTCTTTTTTAAGATTGGTAAATTTTTATCAATAAATTATCCCATTACCTTTTTAGAAGAAAAAAAAATACAATATACACCTTATATTTGAGGTGTATAGTATGACTTCAAAAGCTTACCACAAAATTCATAATTAAAATCACACTAATTCATAACTAAGAAACCACATAGATTCATAATTTAACAACTACAAAATTTATAAATTTAACCATAAAGATTCATAACTAAAAGTTACATCATTTATGCTATTATTCGGGTCCATATTAATTTGACAACTTTTAATTTGACACTTCACATAATTCATAATATAAAGAAAAAAAAATACATAAACACCCATTGTACTATGATCGTATATCATTTTATCTCCTAAAATAAAGAAGGGTACAAAACGATCAATTAATTATTTATTGGTATCATTTTAACCCATTCCATTTTCGAAATTAACGAAAAAAGAGAACCAAAATTGCAGTTATTCAAACGGAAGAGATTGAAATTATACCATCGAATAGTTAAGGGGTCTATTTGATATGCCTCTTTAGTTTATGAGGTCTATATGCATATTTGACAGAATGCTAACTGAATGGGTTAAAGTGATACTAAAAAATAGTTACAAAAATCGTTTTGTACGCTTCTTTAGTTTTAGAAAGTAAAGTGATACACAGTCATAACATAATGAATATTTGTGTAATTTTGCCTAATATAAATCATAAATACTCATAATTTAAGCCATAAAATTCATAAATTAGTATATAGGCACTGTATGGAATAATTTTTTTTATATAGTGCACTTTTTTGTCTTTAGTGAGTTTTTTTTACTTTAAATGATAATACTTTTTAGATTTTTATTATTGTGAGAAATTAAAAAATTAAAAAAATTAAGATAAAAGGAAAAAAATCACTTTAAGACATTTGTAAGGTCTTTCTTTGTTTTTATTGAAGTTTTTGCTGCTTTAAAAAAAATAACTATATTTTAAAACTTATTTTATCATGATGAATTAAATAAGAAAAAAATGTAAACTAGAATTCTTTTTTTTTTAAAATACAAAAAAGCTACGTCAAGCAATGTCGTAATAAAAATGTGTCTTGTATTTTTCTCCCATTTTTTAGATAATTTTTACCTGATAAAATGGAAAACGGAGATAGTACACCAAAAAAGGTCGCCGCCCGACTCTTGCCCTTTCAAGCGGCATTTTGAAATGTAAGGCCTTGTTGTCAAATGTAAGGCCTTGTTGTCAATCTCACTTTAAATTAGTGCTCTGTTTCGGCAAATGTTGTTTATTTATTTATTAATTTATTTTTATTTATTTTAGTTTAAATAATATATAATTGATTTATTAATTTATTTTTATTTATTTTTATTTTTTAAAAATATTTTTATAGTTTAATTAAATTTTTTTATTCTTTTAGCTCATTTTAATAAAAATAATTTTAAAAAATATAATAATTTAATTAAATAATAAAATAAAATCAACGAAAAATTTATAATGTTACGTAAGCCAATAAGTAATATTGGCTCATTCATGACCTAAATTTTGACTTAAAAATGAGACTTTTACTTTCAAAATTTTAAGCAAAAGGCAAAAAGCGAGTTGCCAAATGTGGCCTATATAAAGTTACTTTTTTTTTTTTACTGAGTACACCAGTCTTAATGCATAATGTACAAGTATCTTCTGCGTCAAATGTGTACTCAGCAAACAAGTGTTTGCAATTTAGCTACTCCCCCATGTTACCTACTTACTCCCCAAAGTACAGTGCTTACACAACAGAATCACAGTAAGCTTGCAGTATAGCATCAATGGCGTCTCAAGATCATCAAGTCCACGACCATCATGTCGAGGACCCTCATCACGATCATCATCATCATCACCACCATCATCATACCAGCGAGTAGTCTTTCATAATTTTGCATTTTAGCACATTTCATTTTTTCAGAAAACTACTTTGAACACACAAATTCAGCAACAAGACCTACATAAACTAGATCTTAGTGATTTATTTGCGTTGGAATCTACGAAATTTGTAGATTTCAGTGCAAATAGATGGCTAAGATATAGTTTATGTGGTTGGTCTGTTGTCGAATTTTTAACAGCAATATTACGTATACAGAATTCAACTACAGACTAATCACATAAACTAGATCTTACTCATCTATTTGCACAGGAATCAACACTCGTAGATTAGATTCCAGTGTAAACTAGATCTTACTCATCTATGTGCACAAAATTCGTAGATCTTACTCAAGTGTTGATTCCTGTGCAAATAGATGAGTAAGATCTAGTTTCTGTGGTTTTTCTGGCTGAATTTATGTGTTTTTAAGTATTTTTCTTTTTCAGTAATTCTATATACACAAAATTCAAAACACAGATCGACTACAGAAACTGGATTTTAGTCATCCATTAGCACTGAAATCTATAAAACTTGTAGATTCAATGCAAGTAAATGATCAGAATCTAGTTTTTGTGGTTTTTGTGGCTGGATTTCAACTATTTTTTCCTTTTTTTAGATCTTGATTTCATTCTCATCAATATTGTTCAATTGGAATGGAGCAGCCACTCTCATGGGAACTCAACAAAAGAATCATGGGTGGGTCCAGACGGGAGGGTGTACCATAGCCACGATGGACTGGCACCACACTCACACGAACCCATTTACTCACCTGGCTACTTCAGCAGAAGAGCACCCCCTCTTGCCTCTAGGGATTTCAATGAAAGAGCTTTCACAGTTGGTATTGGTGGACCTGTTGGTACTGGGTATCTCTCTTATTTTCCCTCAATTTTTCCCCTCCAAAATGTTCTCACAATCTTCCCTACCTTTCACTACTTGAATGTATATAATTATGTGTGTGTACAAATATGATTGCATATGTAGACTCATGTTTGTTTCTATATTGCTTACTGTGTGGCAGAACTTGATGTTATTTGGTATATTGGATCTACCATTAAAAGATTTAAGTTTGCTTTCTATGTCGATTTATCAATACACTAGCGAATTGTTGCCCGTGCCTAAAGGCACTATCAATCAAACATGTGGGATTAAGTCATATATTTTATTCTGGGATTAACTCAATCGAATTAATTATACTGAATATGTGAGATTTGAAACGAGTTTGTCGAGCAAGAGAGGGGAAGAGGAGGAATGTGTGGGAGTTAAAAATGGTAAAATTAATATTATTCCAAATTTTTTTATAGAGAGTAAATGCTCACTATTATTTTTTTTTTTAAAGTTACTCATTATAAAGAAATTTTTTTAGAAGCGAGCTTTTGACCGTGTAATCTAAGTTTGAATTAATTTCAACCACTTTTACAAAATGTTTCGAGCAAAGAAAATATATTTACCAAAAGGTGAGCTTCTGATTGTAGGATATAAGCTAAGCTGGAATTAGTCGCAACAGCTCTTTTTAACATGTGTTAAAGAGTAGAGTCTAGAGAGAACATATTTTGAAAAGTATGAGCTATTCCATACCAATTTATATTAAAATGCATATAGAAGGGTAGTGGTCATTTTGAGTCAATTACAGTGTATGAGAAATTTTGGATGGGTTTTACTTTGTTTTTTAAAAATCTTTTTATGTATCTAGTGTTTCTTTTTTTTCTTTTTTCAAATGAAAGTTAAATATATTACCATATTATGGGAGCTAAAAAGAGTTGTAAAGAGATTCGTACTACCTCTAACACAACTATCACTACTTTCATCTCCGTTTCTGTTCTCTCATATGAGTTTATTAGTGCATCTTGCAATATAGATTACTTGATTGATTTGAATTCATGATGATTAAAATTTATTTTATGTTGCACAGGAAAACGGCTTTAATGCTGGCTTTATGTCAATTTTTGCGGGATAAGTACAGTCTTGCTGCAGTACGTATGCTCTACTCAATAGTTTTGTGATTCTTTCTGCATGTGTGCTATGATGCCATCGTTCTAAGGCATTTAAGTATAGTCATTCGTTTCTCATCGTTTGGAATTTAAGTGTAGTTATTCATTTCTCATCATTTTCTAATTGCAAATTTCACCTTTTTATATCATCAAATTTCAATACTCCAAATAACTAATTTTTTTGTGTATTAAAGTTGATGAATGTTAAAAGCCTGCTCCTTACCAATCTTGTCGATAATAACACTCTTGGAATGCTGAAGAGTAAATGGATTCTTAAACACCAAAGGTCTAGCCACCAATGCTTGATGAGTAACAAGCATTGTTACTCAGAGGTTAACAATGCTTGTCATTCAAAAAATGATTGGTGGCTACATTGTGTATTGAATTTGGAGGAAAGGGTAATGTCATGTGAATTGGCAAAGACAAAGTTTCAAACCTGTTTGTTATCCCGAACTTACAATATTAGCCATTCCTCACTTAGACTCTTGGTCTCGTTTAAGTGCTAGTCCTGTTATCCTAATCTTTTAGGCCCTTTTTGATTGAACGGATTAACAATCAGAGATATATAATCTCATAGGATAAATAATTCCTTTGGACTAATAATGAGAGTATTATTAATACAACATTCACCTAAGTATTGTATATCCCACATTTTGTGGGATCAATTATCCAATTGATAGTTGATCTTTTCACAACTTGTTGTATTCAAACAAGAAAAATACAATTCTGGGGGAATATGTAATTAAATCATACATTTAATCTAGTTAATCAAACATGAGCTTAGTTTCTTGCTGCATATACAAAAGTGGTTTGTGGTTTTCTTTGATCCACAAAACTTTTCGTGTAGAGACTGTCAACTAATCAATGTCCTTCATAATGTCTTTCACAATATCCACGGATAGTTATACCATATTCAAGAGTTTCTAATCATCTACCTGACTGAAATATTGTGCCAATTCAAGTTGTTTGAAGATACCTGTTTTATTAATCTTGGTGTAAGATATGTACTTTGTGTCTACCTGATATATTTTATACATTAAACACTCTTTTCCAGAATCTTCTTTATCTAAAACTATATTTCTGAGTTTCCTAGTTTTATGCTTATTATGATTATACTTGATTAGGAGGACATTATGTTTCCAGCATTTTCTTCCTCGTCATGTCCCCTCTTAAAACTGCACACCAATTTGAGAACTTAGTTCTTCAACATTCTAAGCAAACTATATTGAAACGGCAGCTTGACTAGGTGAGACGGTGAGTTTACCATGCCCAATTTAGGAATTGTCTTCGTTCTTCAACTTTTCACACAAACTATCTGGAGACGGCTGCTTGACTAGGTGAGATTTTTTTTTTTTTTTTGGTTAACCATGATTGCTCTTAGCCTTGTCAGCCTGCTTACTGAAAGGTTAATTACTCAGAATCTGTTCATTTTCCCATCATCTGGAGGTGACCAATCTTTTCTGGAAATGCAAATTCCAATAAATCTTCCAGCATGAAGAAGCAAAAATGCAAACAATATTTGGGCAAGCTAATCCCCCTGCCTCTTGGTGCTGCATGCTAGTGAAAAAACCTTCCTTGAGAGCATTGCATAGATTTTATACCCATGTACATTGAACCTTGTGGCCATCTTAAATGCTCAAAGCATCTGAAGTGGCTTAATACTTCATTGTGAGCTCATGAGCTGTCTATTCTTCATTCATTATTCTCATGAGTTTAGCTTATTGAATCTATGTAGTAAATGTTTTCTCCAGCGTATATGCCCATCTATATATGCCCCGACTAGTGTCTGAAGAATTGGATGAATTTTCATTTTCCCAAACTACTGCCCTTGATGCAGGATACACGTTCTGGATACTATAGCAAATTTACATGGCTTTGTTACCCTAATTGTTATGAATTTTAGTATCAAGTTTTCAATAGGGTTTTGAAAACCTCTGATCTCTTCTTTCTGTTTTATTTATTTGGTTAAATTTTGTTTTTTTTTTTAAATGAAAATTTGGCCCTTAGACCTAATTATGCGTATTCTAGTCTAGCAGTCCTCTTTTCAGATGTTTCACTGTTACTTGTGCTGCTTACTGTTTAAAATATTGAAGTTTATTAACTCACTTCTCTTGTCCTGAATATTGGTAAAGCATATGCCCTTTGTCGACTTATTATTTGATTGATAACTAATGATCTCAAAATATTGAAGTTTACTAACTCACTTCTCTTGTCCTAAATATTGGTAAAAGCACATGCTCTTTGTTGTCTTGTTATTTGATTTTGTGGAAAATATTAAAATAAATTTTAACATCGTCATTATTTCAGGTGACAAATGATATATTCACAAAAGAGGATGGTGAATTCTTGGTGAAGCATGGAGCACTTCCCGAGGAGAGGATACGAGCTGTGGAAACTGGGGGCTGCCCACACGCTGCTATTCGTGAAGACATCAGCATAAATCTTGGCCCCCTTGAGGAGCTCTCTAACTTATACAAAGCAGATTTACTTCTCTGTGAATCTGGGGGAGGTAATGTGGAAAAAATATAGTTCTTTCACTTTGTGTATCTATCGAATCCAGTAGTATATAAATTTTTTGAGTTAGTACTATTCTTAAGAATCATTGGACTATGAAATGACTGCAGTTGGAAAATTATTTTCATCAAGTAGTTCAAAACTATGTTGCATGGTCTCCTCTAAACATATGAAGTGCCCATGTTGGATGCTCAATAATTTGGTAATGGTATGATATATGTGTACATCATGTGTAGATAAACATTCACTAAGCAAACATCGTTAATAATTCAAGTTTAGCATATAACTATACATATAACTCCAATATTATACATGAAATACTCAGTGGCACTTGTACATACCATTTTATCATAAAATTAAAAAATTGTAATAAAAAAGATTAAGGTAAATTACACTAACATCTCTTGAGATTTCTGACAAAAATATAAATACTCCATTTGCTTTCTGAAATGTCACTGCCCACCCTTGTTAGTAAAAAAAGTAAATTCTGTCTAATTTTTTTGTAAAAGACAAAAATACCCTCCCCTTTGTTTATGGTTGAACCCCTATTCTGGTTGCCAAATCCCTTTAAGATCAAAGAAACAATGTTCCACAGAAAAATACAAATATATATATATATATATATATATATACACGCACGCACACATTTACGATTGTTTTGTCTTACCAGTGCAATCTCAATCCCATTTTTCACCACTTGAACCACCATCACAACTACAAAATTACCAGTTCACCGGACTTCGGCAAAACCCTGGTAGTGATTCAAGCTCTGGCCTCCCCCAATGGCGTTTTTGGGCTAAATGCAAGGCAGTAATCGCCGAAACTCAACCACCTTCCAATCTTCCAATGATGACGACAGCGAAGTGATTATGTAAATATTTTTGAAAGAGCATAAAAACCTCGCAGCAATTGGAAACATCGGGGGAAATTTCAGATGTTTAATATCAAATCGAAAGTAAATCAAATCTGAGAGCTACCAAAGCATTTGCGATGAACACAACGATCAGCTATAAATACACATCAATCACTTGAATTTCAACGAGAAATTACTTCGATAATTAGATCATCGAGCACAGATGAACACTAGGATCGTTATTCATGTTCATATACAGATATTATTATGTATAAAAAAGTGATACAGAAGTGAAACCCTAGGCAGAAGAAGAAGAAAAAGGAGAAGCCTCACCATCTTCGTAGAGTTAACTTGGAGTTCGATAGAGTGATCAACAAAGATTTGAGAAAATTTAGAGAGAGAGAGAGAGACAGAGAGACAGAGAGAGAGCGGCAGGAGAACGATTGCCGTGGAGCTCTCCGGTGCCGTACCTCTTCGGCGGCCTGGCGGCGATGCTAGGCTTGATAGCCCTCGCTCTTGATACTTGCTTGCTCTTACCAAAAGCTCTCTGGTCGTCCATTAATGGAAGATGGTGATGATGGCGAGAGAAGAGATGTCGAGGGTGGACAAGACAAGTATGGTGGTTTCGGCAAGGCTTTGCCGGCATTTGAAGAGAAGATTTTGGTGATAATGGCCAGAGATGTGAAGTCAACGTTCCTATCTACGCCCATGTCCGGTGGAGCTTCTTCGTTTGGTGATGCCAAAGGTAAGGAGGAGAAAAGGATAGAGAAAAATAGAGGGTCTCAAGAGTCCCATGAAAACCCAGAGAACCAGGATGGTAATTCTCTTGTTGTTGAAGTTGAAGGCTCTATTTCCAAATTAAAGAGAGAGAGAGAGAGAGAGAGAGAGAGAGAGAGAGAGAGAGAGATTGTGTTTCCAAATTAAAGCAATCTGTTTGCTTGAGGTTTGAAATTTTGTGTGTTGAAACAAAACAATGCTAATATGGAGGGTGGAGATGGACCTTGAGGGTAAATTTGACATTTTACGAATTATCAATACTAATATTATTTTATGGGTAACGGTTTTTTGACGGAAAGAAAACGGAGGAGAGGTATATGTTTATTGTTAGATAAAGTAAGGGTGGTTAGTGTCATTTCATAAAGTAGGGGGTATTTCTATTTTTGTTAGAAATCACATGGGAGGTCAGTGTAATTTATCCAAAAAATTGTGTTGTGTCCCAATGTTTTTTGATTATGGGAGTGTCTTTGGTATGGGAACTAAACGGATACGACAATTAGCGGCAACCTAAACCTGGCACATTCACTTGACGCTTATACTCGAATCCATGCAACATAAGTTCAGAACTAGTGGGAATACTGATGTGAAGACTCTGGAATCCCAACATAGATGAAAAATTGCATCGGTGATTTAAAGCTCATATTAATCTTGACTTTTGAGGGTGGAAATTGGAAAGAAATAATGCGTGTGGATCACTGGGAATAAGAGAAGGGTACAGGTTTCAGTCAATGGTAATGATGCAAAAACCTCTTATATTATCCACTAATTTATTCTTATTACTATTAGTTCAATAATTGCTTAAATACTTGCAATTAAATGAGGCGTTATTGAAATTGCATGATGTAAAAGTTTGGGCTGTATGGTGGGGCTTGAGTTGTTATCACAACTGCAAAAGATCTGAAGTTATTTGACTGAAAAAGTTCTGTAAGTTATTTAAAATGTGTGGATGCAGATAATTTGGCTGCAAATTTCAGCAGAGAGCTGGCTGACTATATCATTTATATAATTGATGTATCTGCTGGTGATAAAATACCTCGAAAAGGAGGCCCAGGCATTACACAAGCAGACCTCCTTGTACGTGATTTGTCCTCATCTGTGTGGTTGTTTTGACACATTGCATTTCTCAATTGTCAGTGGATAAAGATTTTATCTAAAGGTCTGATGTAAATGAGTCATTTGATTATAGGTGATAAATAAGACTGATCTTGCACCAGCACTTGGAGCTGATTTGGCCGTGATGGAGCGTGATGCCTTAAGGATGCGAGATGGAGGACCATTTGTTTTTGCTCATGTGTGTTTATGCCTTTTGGCTTTCTTTGCAGATTTTCAATTTATGTTTTATTTTGTGTGCACTGATGTGATAATAACTGTTTGTTTCCTATATTTAACCAGCAATTTTGG
>JAOTRH010000026.1:9431162-9472212 GCA_034768845.1 Heliamphora exappendiculata | reverse complement strand
TGTTATATTGCTTTTGGTTGAGGATGCAAATGAGCTTTAAAAAATTCTTTGTTATATTGCTTTTGGTTGAGGTTGCAAATGAGCTTTAAAAAATTCTTAGTGACGCTGAGAGATTGAGGATGTTCCTACTAAAAATTCAAACATGTTTTTATTATATGATTTTTAACGGTGTCATTTAGCCTCTCTCTTTTTTTTTTTTACATTACTTTTGGTTAATGTTCAACTAACTAAATACTCATTTATTTATGTTTGCAAAGTGGCTTTAAGTGCTTTGTGTTTTGCCTATGCAAAGAATATTCACATTTTGTTGGTAGTTTTTATATTTTAGTTTTCTCATAGATCTTATTAGTTTTGCACTTTTTTTTTATTTAGTATTTTTTAATATAGGTTATTCTTAGTAATTTAAGGGTTTAGAGAAATTATTGAAATACATGAGTAATCTCAAGAAAAATAATAGTAGTAATGCTTTTAGGCACGGATTATTCCTAGTAAATAATATTTTAGAATTAACAAATGGTGAAAAAGACATTTCCATACATTAGTTTGGGGTTCAAACATGAGTAATTCTAAATGGATACACTTTTTATCTTTGAACATACTTCTTTGTATACACACTAAGAAATTTTATTTTTTATTGTTTGCACACACACCTAAATACCAAAACTAGCTAACTCTATCTTCAATCTTCAATTTTCAATTCACACCTCTCACCACCTTCTTCCCCAACTTTGATCGTCGCCATCCAACCTTCCCATCCTCTCATTTCCTTCCTCTATTTTGCACTCTCTTCTCCCTCTCTATCTCTCACCGTCGAACCAACCCTCCCCTTCCTTTTCTCCTTCGATCACCCCCTCTCATCGCCGAGCCAACCCTCCTCCTTCTCTTCTCCTCGCCATCTCTTTCTATTGCACTCTCTCTCCCTCTCTCCGATTCATAGAATTTTCTAAAAACCCTAGGGTCTTCAAATAATGTTTTGCAACTCCCATTCTCCTCCTCCTAGGGTTTTGGGTACCCAAGAATGAATGGATAATTTTTGTTTGGTGGTTGCCCTTCAAACAAAAGAAGAAGATTCGACCATAAGTGGTCGAACTATAGAGAGTGTTGAACTAATGTTTAATGTTTGGTTGTTTCTCGTCGAACAAGTGAAAAATATTCATCTATGAATGGTTGAACTATAGAGAGAGATTGCAAACTCTAGTTGCCACTACCTCCATCTCAAGCCCTAGTTGTCTCCACCTTCATCGAGAACCTTAGCTACCACCTCTATTGCAAACCCTATCTATCGACATTGAAACCCTAAAGAGAGTGTCGACTGAGAGAAAGGTGAGAGGAGTGTAGCAGGAAAATGCACAGAAAAGAGAAAGTGCACAAAGATGGGAGGAGAAGGGACTTGGTGAAGGAGAGGCTAGTGGAGGGTGAGGCAAAGGTTGGCAACGATGATGTATATAATGGTGGAAAATGGTGTCCAAAAAAAAAAAATGAGTGTGCACTTAGAATCACCAGTTTAATCGCTCAAACTCTATTAATTTAGCCCGAAAATCACACAACACACAAGTAGCTAAAAATAACCATTTGTATCATTTTATGCCTCGTTTGGTAACATTTGTAGTTTTTTTATTTTCCGTCTACGATGTATAAAAAATATATTGTGTTCACATTAAACAAAAGAGAACTGGGTTTGCAGAAGGGGTGAATCATCTTTTAACAATGGTGGGCATGATATATACCCCTCCTCTCCTCTCATAAGTATATAATCTGGTTATATAATAACCCTCTTCTAGATATTTCAACAATGGTGGATATATATGATATCCCTCCACTCCTAGGTGTTGTTTGGTTGGTTTAGAGATAAATAGACAGATATAGAATACCTTCGGATATACAAGTGGATATAGAATACTTGGGATATAGCCTTGAATATATTATACTTGTCTTTTTCCTTATACTGTGTTTGTTTATTACAGGATATGAGTGGATATTGTAAGTATTTTATAAAAATATATAATTTTACATATATATCCCATCTTAATATTATTGAAAGGCTCTTCGATTAGCTTTACCATTCTTGAATGCTACACCATTCCTTACAGATTCACCGACTTATGGACGCTTGCCGACTGCAAAACCGCCACATCTAGCTCCCCCTGCATAAAATATCCAATTCCTTCATCTTTGTCCAAAATCTATTGCAATTTCATCAACAACAACAAAAAAAAGTCCAACTCCACCATCCATGCCAGTGCTTCCTCTGTTTGTGGTGAGGCCGAAACTTCCCAAATTGAACACGCGTAGCAGTAGTGATAATAGGAAACTTGATGAGTGAAGAGCAATGGTGATTAAACACAGTTAGAAAGTGAGAAATGTAAAATAAAAGGGGCAAAATGGTCTCTAAGCACTCTGGATACTAAATGCCCTCTCCCCCAAGGTATAGCATATCGTGGTATATGCATGCCATTGGATTGTATATCCAACGTTATCTGTCCAACCAAACGGTAGACATGCGAGGCCCAACGAATATATTATTCAATCCCACCAACATATACCGTAAACAAACGATCCCCTATGGTATATGTAATCCGATCATATAAACTTCCTCCGAATATCCTAATCAACTTGAGAAAACAAACACATCATATGGAGGTGAATATTAACACTTGGCACATATATCCCATAAATAAGTCGACCTAAAATCACTCTTTAAACCTATAGCAAAAAACAAAATTAATTAAAGACATTAAAATTTTTGTTAATTCAAGAGAACAAATAATTTGAGAAAAGAGAACTTTGTAAATTTATTAATCACAAAAAGATGTCTTAAACGATAAGAAAGCTCTAATATTGGGCCCTTGTTTAGTGAGTTATTTTAAGCTAAGCTTAAAAGTTTGTTGATTAAAATTTTTTTTTTTTTTTAAAATACTATTGTCTTGTTTGGCAACTTTAAGGTTTACTGACTTTATACTCTTTGCCTTCTTTCCTTTCACTTACAATTTACCAAGTTTTATAACAACTTTATTAATAATGTTATAATTTTAATTTGGGATCAATATTTATTTTTTATAAAAATTATATAATTAAGACCTACTCATCTAGACCTATCAAACAAGGTTTATGTTGAATATAAAATAATGTAAAATTAAAAAAAATAAAACAATGAATAATTATGCAATTTAAAATAGTTATTATTTGGCTTAAAGTCATTTATGAAAAGTGACTCACCATAAAATTCACCATGCAAATTTTTTTTTGGATCAAGTGACTTAAAAGACAAGCTAATTATTTATAATAATGTCGTTTACTATTTCACATTCACATTTAAAGTATAAAATTTTATCATGAAAATGAAGTCACTGTACAACAAAAAACTTTGTAAAAATTATATATTTTTTTTTATAAATATCTCATAAGAACCGTAATTTTCTCACTATATATGCATATCTATATTCTATAATATAAGAACCGGTGATGAGTTTTATTTCAATATTTTTTTTTTATTTTTAATTTAAAAAGCTTACTTTTTACTATTTATTTCTTTAGTTATTTTATATCATTTAGTTTTTTTATCCTTTGTATTTTTGCATTTTTGTTTTTTAGTTTGGTGAGTTTAAACTTCAAAACAATACTAATAAAAATTGTGCTTTGATAAAAATCTTGAGCACAACACAATCGCATGTATTAAATACAAATGTAATTCTACCATTCTAAATCCCTTTTAATTGTAGTACAATGTAAATTGTATGCAATTAACTATTTTGGCCAAACTTTCAAAAAAAAATTTTGTATATTTTTTTACTTTATTGACTTTTTACTATTTATAGAATGGATTTTATTATTTTAACATTTTGTGCTGTTATTTCACTGGGTATATTGTACTTTTTTATTGAAATATTTTTTATTAT
The DNA here is from genome assembly GCA_034768845.1 of Heliamphora exappendiculata. NCBI lineage: Eukaryota > Viridiplantae > Streptophyta > Magnoliopsida > Ericales > Sarraceniaceae > Heliamphora > Heliamphora exappendiculata. Next base: position 9,468,316 of record JAOTRH010000026.1, on the reverse strand, counting down.
TTTCGTTTTCTTTCTATTTTTTATGTATTTTGACCTGAATACTTTTTGGGCTAAAATTTTTAGAAATATAATGTTTCCACTTAACAATGAAATAATTTACAAAAAATAAACAATAATTTTAATAAATAATAAAAATCACTAAAAACAAAATTCAAATCAAATCAAATAAATTATCCTTTATTGAGTTTTTTTAAGATATTTCTATGGCAAAACAAGTTTTTCATGAAAAAAAAAAAAAGATAATTGGACTAAATCACAAAAAACCAATAAAAATGAACATTGATAAAATCAAATAAACAAATAAGTCATTATCCTAAATAAGATATTTATAAAATTTATAGCTATAAATTATGTAGAAATACAGTATTCATTTTTATGTTGTAAAATACTTTAAATATTATATTGTGTACTCAAGATTTATTTCCTTGTAAATAGTAAAAAGTTACTTGATGAAATTATAAATGAATGATGGTGATAATTTTAATATAGTTAAAATATTTGTATTTATAAATACTATTTTTTTAAATTCATAACATTTATAACATTTATACACAAATTCACATAATAGGCCCGAGTAAATACGTTCAAACAAACATACAATGCACGAGGTATGACACTAGCACTATAATATAAGATTTACTATCCTCCTTCACTATTCCCGTAAGGGTCACTTTTCTATTCCTTTTTTGCCCTCCAATTTTTTACTAATAAAATGAGTTCTATTTTTTAATATTTTCTTAATTTTTAAATTCAAAATTCATTTGAAATAAGTTTGATTTTTACTGCTCATTCTTTGGGTTATTTTTTGTCATTTAGTTCCTCACTTGTCCTTCAAATGTTCTTACAATTTTTATTTTTTAATCGAATTAGTTTAGACTTGTAATCATTGCTAATAAAATAATATTTCAATCTCAACCACTACACAATTACATTAAATACAAATGCAGTTCTACAATTTCAATCCTTTCAATTCGAATAAAATATAAATTGTGCATATCATTTCTATGTTATTTCGACTTTTTAGTGTCTATAAAATGAAATTTTTTTTGATAATTTATGTTGTTTGTACTTTTAGTGTGTTCTACCTTTTTATTTGAATGTTTTTTTTTTTTACTTTTTAACTACATATTTTTTTAATAAAAAATATATAATGGCGAAAGGTTAGCTCTAGTTACTTAATTTTGACTTATTTTTGTTTTTTTCAAATTTTTTATATATTTCAACCTAAATTATTTTTTGAGATGTAAATTAAAAAATAAATAATGAAAAAATTCACTAAAAATAATATCATATAATAATTTAACTAAATAATTAAAAAATTACTAAAAATAAATAAAATAAAACAAATTATCCTTTATTAAGTTTGACATATTTTACGAAACAAATAAATTTTTCAACTTGTCTCAATGAAAAAAATAAAAAAAGAATAATAATTGAACTAAACTATTAAATATTCAACTAAAAACATTAATGACATAAAATAAATACACAAGACATTATTCCAAACAAAAAATTTACAAAAAATAATGCTATAAAATTATTTACACAAATACAGTCCTTATTATTATGTGTAATCACGATTTGTTTATTTGTAAAAAGTACAAATTACTTTGTAAAATTATAAATAAGTAATGATTGTAATATTAATATAGTTACAATTTTTGTATTAACAAATAATTTTTCTATAAATTTATATTATTTATGTTATATATATACACACATATTGAGCCGAGCAAATAAACCGAATAAATGTCCATCGACACGAGTTTTAAAATTAGTATTCATATACGAGAGAGAATAATAAGTTTTGAAATGTGATTTATAAAATAGAACTGTATTGTAATAAACTATTAGAACATGTTTATAGTGAACAAATGAAATAGTCACTCCTTATCCCCTATTAAAATGCCCATTCCTGTGAATTAGTGTATGGAAATTTCTAATAGATTGTGCATTCAATTACTTTCTCACAGTGTCCAAATAAATCAAATTACAGGTATCGCGATTAATCCCTAGAACACCAATTACTTTTGCGGCAAAAACTGACCATAAGAATGAGTATTTTGAGGAAATGTTCACTCCATTCCAATCATCATTCCATTGAACCAAACACAACCTAGGATTACGGAGAAAAATAATAAATCAAATCCTAAAACAGAAGAGAATAGTTAGCCAAAACATTCCCTAAATAAATAATGCTTAGATTGAGCCTGAATAAAGAATAAGTAATCAAAGAGAAAAATCTCACCAAAAAGTAGCACAAGCGCCATTGGGGGTCATCAAGCTGAAGACAAGAAACCCAATCCCCAACAATATTATTCAAAGCAACAAAATTTTATTCAACATTACTTAAACAGATTCAGATACACCTAAAAACAAAAAGGACCAAAGAAAGTTAAAGAGTTCCAAACTCAAAATCATTACATATAAAGAAACTACAAAAGCTCACGGTGCAAACGCAGCAACTTGCAGAAAGACAGTAATAGCTTTGAAAACTTTGTATTAATTAATCCTCGAACAAGCACGATTCCTCTGACGACTACATGAATGTGGACAAGAGCAATCACGGCTTGAATGCAGAGAAGGCCACAACAGAGTTGTGTCCACCGAAGCCAAATGAATTTGAAATTGCTGCGTTTCGCGATAAAGTTCACTTCAGTAAACCCCTTTACTAGACAAACAATTGAATGATTGATCGAAGATGCTACCCGGTTTTCCTTCTTTTCTCTTTTTTTCACTAATAATTATTTTGGGAAGAAGACAGAGAGGGTGTGGATTTGGAGCATCTTACCAACATTAATTTCGTGTTGCAGCTTTTTGTTCGCAACAGTGTCAAACTCAACAGAAGGCTCCAAGTTCTGCATTTGTCAGACGAAAAGCATCATGAATCATGGCGTGCACATCGTTGTTGAACGATAAGACTACGAAATTACAAGTAGGCAGTAATATTCACAGAGATACAGTAACAAAAATAAGATAGAAAAAGAAATTTTCAAATATTTCCCAACTATCAGCTAATAGCAGTAGTAGCCTTGCAAGTCTGGATGTATCTTCTGCATGTGCCTGGTTTTCTCTACATAAAATGAGAAATGATTACAGATGCAAAGAACCGATTTTTTTTTTCTTCTTTTTTTCTTTTTGGGTGGGGGGGAGATGGTTGTACTAAGATTCCAGTTTTCTCCTCTTCTTCGAAATGGTTTTGATGGCAGAACTAAGCCTATACGGAAAATAACAACCATTAGTACATAGATAATGATTTTTCTTTTTTTGTCAATTAGAGATAATTTTAGTTAAGAAGCACCAATGCGCTCAATCCCTAAACCCTTTATTTTTATAAAATCTCCCCAAACCGCCCCAAAAAAAAAAAGAAAGAAAATCAAGACAAGGGTTAATTTCTCTGCGAAACCAAATTGTCTGAAAACTTGTTATTCAAATTAAGAATCAACTCGCCAAAGAGAGGTGAACATTTTAAGGTCATTACTAGAACCAACCATAAACCAAGAGATCGAGTGATATCCTGGTATTCCACATCGAAAAATGAGTTTTTGGGCTATAAAGGAAAAATCTTGGACCCTTATATAATAATGAGGCCTTTTCCCAAATGGTAGAGACTCTAGTAGAACTCACAGTTAAACGTGCTTAGGTGGGAGCAATGTAAGGATAGGTAACCTCTTGGAAAAAACAAAACCGTGAGAACTTTTGTCCAAAGCGGACAATATCGTTGCCATGTGAAGGATCGAGATGTTACAAATGGTATTAAAGCCGATTCTCCTCACCTCTGAGTGTGGCCCCTGCCGTCTCACGTGACATGTGGGCGGGTTACTGAGTGGGCGGGTCGATAAAGGATTGGCAGGCTACCGAAACTGGCAGAGAATTGCACGGGAACATGCAGCCCCAAGGGGGGTAGATTATGATATCCTGGTATCTCACATCGAAAAGGGAGAAGGAGTTCCTGAGCTATAAAAGAAAAATTTTGAACCCTTATACAACAACAAGGTATTTTCTCAAGTAGTAGAGACCCTAGCAGAACTCCGCAGTTAAGCGTGTTTGGGCGAAAGCAATGTAAGAATAGGTGATCCTCTGGAAAGAACAAAACCGTGAGTTTTTCTCAAAGCAGATAATATCGTTGTCATGTGAAGGGTTGGAGTGTTACAAATCTTGTATTCGACTCTCGCCGAAAGTGGTGATAGTTATGGTTTGCAGGTGATTACAAGTATTTTGAGGTTTTTTCCTCAGCAGTGGGTCCCAAAAATCTTGCCTCAAGGGATTCTTCCGTTAACAAAAAATAATAATAATAAATGAGAATCAGCCAACTCCGGTCTACACCACTGAAGGAGCTCAGATTTCGAAACACCACATTAAAAGGGGTCATGCACCAAATAATTCTCCTTTATGAGATTTACACTCATTCCTGCCACTGGGCTTAGGAACATCCAGATCTTAGTTGCAAGATCTTCCTACTCAGATGACAAATCCGTTTCCAAACCTCACTCCCGCACTCCAAAATAAGAATTTTGTAAGAATTTGTCCCATCAACAAAAAACATCGTTCTTAATTAGGATGGAACCTCTCAAACATATAAACCCCAAATAAACAAAAGAAAAGTTACGAAATAAGAGAAAATCTATAAAATTTATAAGATTATATAATAAAATTAACTCAAATGTATTGTATTACTTTATGTTTACATAATATTTATTTATATATACAAAAAAAAATTGTATTTGACAATAATTTACAATATTTATTCATATTTTAACATATGTTACAACTTAGTAAAAAAAAAATTTTAAAATATATAAAATATATCGACGCTCCCATAAGTGCCGCCAACTTTAGACTCTTCTACATATCCTCACTTCCCCTCCCCCGATCCAGCTCTCACTCCCGCTCCTCCTGCTTTGTGCAACTAAGATCCAAATATTTCCATCTATCATCTCTAACAGGTTCATACCTTGCTAACCAACTTTTAGTGTTAAGATCTCCCACTGTTTCTCTCAACTCCTTGCACACTTGCAACTTTTGAGGCACTCCAACGCTTCAAATCCCCTTCAGCAGAAATGAAGTGTCCAAGCTACCTGTTAGAAACCCATGACATGATTTAACCTGTAATCTTCCAAGTCCTAGAAATCTCATAGATCAGCCACTAAAACATCTACTGCCGCAGAATCCTGAACTTTCCTACCGCATTTTCACAAATTAACACCATAAGACAGTCACTTGAGAACTACCCCAATCACAACACTTTGTTCCCGTAACTAGTGATGCGACTCCCCAAACTATGGAACATCATATTATAATAATAATAAGGAATTAACCTATCAGAAATGCTACAGGCATTCTGATTATATAATACCTTTCCAATATTACAAACCAAAAATATTAAAGTTAACCTTAATCTCTTAATACAACGCAGCAGAAAAATAGTAATTAAGCACCAATACAACAAAAGAACTACAAAGTCTCCAACCGCAGGCTAAGTCAACCACGGTCCCCCACATCCTATTCTGTCCCCCATATTAGAACAATTAGAACATAGAATCTCGATAGCCCACCTAATTCTCAATTCAAGTACAGTACAAAACACATTTGGCAAGAAACTAAAATATGCAAAAGGAGCGTGAAAAGATATAAAGCCGAAAGATTACACAGGTAAGTTATCAGTATAACAACTCTTAGGCATCCTCCACAGAGTAACCACTCTTACCAGCCATTGACTGCAGTCAATCCATACCTCTTAGGATCTGCAGGAATTAACCAGCCACTGAATTACCTACTCAATCAGTTGTTTTTTCCTGCCACTAAGGGTACAAAAGCTCGAGAAAAGTTCACGCCACCACAAGCAGTTCAAGTGCTCTGCTAAGGTTCAACCACCACTAACTAGTACTTGCGCTCCATTAAACACTAACTAGTACTTACGGTCCACTAATGTTTGGCCGCCACTAAGTTACGTACTTAGCCCTATGCTAAGCCCAACTTGCCAAAAGTAGTACTAGCACATTGGCTAAGCTAACCCGCGACTAAATATTATTGGCGCTCCGCTAAGTCAACCCACCAATAAGAGGGGGGTAGGATTCCAAATTGTGCTGTCTTAGGGTCTGTGACATCATATTTACAAGATTAACTAAGGGCTCTACCCACAAGACACTCTGCTAAGGTTGAACCATCACTAAGTAGTACTTGCACTCCGTTAAAATTTGGCCGCCACTAAGTTATGTACTTTAGCCCTCCGGCAAACCCAACTTTCCAAAAACAGTACTAGCACCCTGCTAAGCTAACCCACGACTAAATATTACTTGCGGTCCGCTAAGTCAACCCACCAATAAGAGGAGTCCACCAATAAGAGGGTAGGATTCCAAGTTGTCTGTCTTAGGATCTGCGACATCATTTCTACAAGATCAAGATTTACTAAGGGCTCTGGGCACAAGAGACTGGTAATCCCATTATTAAACCACTGTGAACCTTTGTTCATTAAACCCAACCCATGACAATCCGAGCTAATGATAAAGAGTAAGGCATGCATGGATGAAACATTATTAGTTATTACATTAACAAACATATAAACATCATTAAATCAACATGCACCGCTGTAGATCATATATTTATTATATTTATGGACTTAAGATCAAATAATCACAGTAAACTTGAAAAAGAGTAATCTGTCCAGAAATCTAAACTGTAAGAAAGAAAATTATGAAAGTCATAGAATCATCAAGCAAAGATTATGGACCCTCCAGATTTTATCCTTATCATCTTAAGCTTTATGGGCCATTGATCTTGCATCAAAATGATTTTCGTAGAAAGATGTGTCCAGAATGTCTCAAAGAGGTGAGAATGTCACATTTTAGAAAAAATGCAACATGCCATTGTTAGATAGCTTGATATACATTGTTAGGCTCATTTTCTAACAACTTAAACTTTTAGGACGATTGGTGACTTAACATGACATTAGAGCTCTGATTTCATGAGTCTTGCGTTCAAATCTCGTAATATGTGTTTTCATGTTTTATTTGTTATTGTGCACTACGTGTGTTGGTGCATTTGAAAATTTATTTAAGGGAGTTAAATGGTGAGATAAAATCCAAAAAAAAAAAGGTATCTATGCAATAGATTCCTGAATGAAGCCACGGTCCAAAGATATTGTTGCTCTAACAAATCCTTTTCTTCTCGTCCACTCAGGAGGGTGGAGACAAACTTGCGCGGATTATAGGTGACAATTACAAGAATGTCGGGGAAGCTAACAGAACCCAAAGAATGGATGTAGACCCATCAGGCAAGATCTGCATGGATAATCATTTCAGTACTGAGAGAGATGGCGACCATTTTCAAGAACCAAAAAGGTTGAGCTAAGGAAAGCCCTATGAGTCACTGAAAAGACGGCAAGAGGGCCCTTGATCTATCAAATAGCGTGAGCAAAAAAGGGGCTTTTGAAAATAATGAATTTTGCCCTCTCTGTCAAAGCGTTCAAAGTCAATGTATTATATATAGATTTTTGAGCAGCTTACTATATAATCACAAAAAAATCATTTTTAAGCTTATAGCATGCATGCAACCCATTTTGCATCCCTACAAGGCATGCATGAATGTAATCACATAAGACTATTCAAGTCAAGAGAAGCTCACAAAAACAGCATGCAAGTGGTGGATGAAACTACATATCAAGACAGTGAATTCTAGCAAGTGACAGGCCATTATCGAAGCATTTCAAGCCATGAAATCTCATCAATACCCACGTGCAAGAATTATATACACATTAATATAGTTACCGAAATCCTAATCAGAGTTTACATCTAAAAGAAAAAAAGTGGAGGCTAGAGTTCTAAATGTTACAGTAGGTATTGAGTAAGATGAGCAAGGTGGTTTATAGTGGTGCTAAGCTAGAACACATCATTCTGGTAAGAGGAATGGAAACAAGAGCGCAATACGCCACATGCACTAAATTGTGGTACGATAGGAGTAGGCTTCTATAAATTATATTAGGATGCACTCATTTCAAATTATAAGCATCCAATAAGATAAGAGTATTATTTTTCAAATTACTAATATAAAACACATTTCTAAGATGCGTTACAATCAAATTTTTTACATTTTGTCTTGCCAAAACTCTACTTTTTATAGGTTTCAGTTTATTATGTTTGATGTTTTCTTATACGAACACTGTTAAGGAAATAACTAAGAAAGATTTGGAGGATCATTTTGGAACTCTAAGTTTTTTGTTTTGGAACGAAAGTGTACTATGTTTCAAAACGTCCATTCCAAAACATGAAGTGCTAGGGTATTAACGTTTAGGTTACCCAGGTGCTAAGCTTCTTTCTCATTTTCTAGAGACATCAAAGCATTTGCTCCACTCCAATGGAGGGCCTTCGGGACTTGGATGTGCTGAGATGGTGGCCCCTACTCTCCCTCCTTTTCTTGCTCTCTTTCTTTCCTCTTCTCTTCCTCTCTAGCTCCATTTTTTCTCCCTCTCTTCCTCACTCTAGTGTGGCAGCCAAACGAAGCTTGGGGAATTTATGTAGGCATTTTGCTTAGTGCTCAGTTATGTCATAAAAGAGGGGGAAAAAGAAAAGAAAAGGTGATTAGGGTTGGGTCAAGTAACCTAGGCTGTTAAACTCACTAAAGCTTGTTTAAACTAAGGTTGGGTTAGGTCTCTACCACTAGTGTATAGATATAAGGTTGTAGTTATAGATTATATCCTAGCAAGGAAGAAAATAAATGAAAGAAGAATAAAGTTAAGAGTTGTCCCATCAAGATAATAATATTATTTGAAAAACAATATCATTTTGTAAGGTTAAGTCATTAGTCCTCACATGATAGAATGTGGGACACACTCACTAAGGAGGGGCAGGCCTTCATTAAAATAATATATACAAAGTACTAAAAAGAATAATGGTAAAAGGAATTATTCAAACTCTCAGTAAGATGAAAATACAATCAATTAGCGAGTAATATTAATTAAGCACATATAAGAATAATTAAAGAAAACATTATTATCTAGAAATAAATAAAATAAAAAACCTGGTATTACAAGTGAATACCTGATTTAACAACCCCCAAGCCTCAAAGGAGGGCCTCCACAACTTGGAGATGGCAGCCCCTACGCTGCCTCCTTTTCTCCCTCTCTTTCTTTCTTCTTCTCTTCCTCTCTTGCTCTCTTTCTCCATTCTTCTCTCCCTCTCTTCCTCACTCAACTGTGGCCAGCTAAATGAGGCTTCAGCTTGGGGGATTTATATAGGCATTTTACTAGTGCTCTATGATGTCCTAAAAGAGAGGTAAAATTAGAAAATGAAAGAAAAAGTGACTAGGGTAGGATCAAGTAACCTACATTGAGTTAAACTAACTAAAGTTTGATTAAACTAAGGTTCGATTTGGTCTCTACCACTAGGGACTGTTTGTTTGGGGGACTTGGTTGATGGAAATGGAGATAATATCCTGTGGGTTTATATATATGGTGTTTGGGGAGGTAAAATAATGTGGACATAATATCCTAAATTCCTAGCAAGTGCTATATCCAAGGATATATAACTTGGGGGTATGAGGTACAAATAATCTATATTTTGTCCAAACCCAGTTTGTCTTCTTCTCTTTCCGTGCAAGAAGACAATGCTCTTCTCTTTTCTTTCTTTATTTGTTTTTTACAAAAAATGGGGCTAAAGCCCAATCACTAGAACAGAAAATAGTAAAAAATATTGTCTCAACTTTGCTAATTAAATTAAAGACAAATAATTATAACAACTCACTTAATGTGTATGGGAATTTTTTATTTATTGTAACACTACATAAGTAATGCTGCATGGTTGGCTTTTTTTGTGTTTTTTTTTAGATGATCTCAAATTTGTAGCATTTTCATTTGCAGCCAAACTAGAACTCCCATGAAATTACCATTTTATATTAAATTCCATGAATTGAGCCTGATATTTTAAATATACAATTTGTTAATAGTTAATAAAATAAGCCAGAAAGAAATTTATGAGATTCTAACAAAGCATGGTAGTTTTTATTTTCTTTAAAAATATGCGAGGCTAAGCTTTGAAAATAAAATATGTCATTTGGGGTAAATATAAAAACTCATCTTTATACTTACAGATTTATATATATTATCCATTCATATCTACTTCTAAACAAACAAAGTATATAGTAATGCATAATAATACATATCCAAAATTATATCTTTCGTAATTTATATCCACTTGTATATCAGACAGTACTCTACATTCGTCAATTTATTTCCGAACAATCAAACAAACCCCTAGTGTATAGTTAATTAGATATAAAGTTTTTGCATATCGGTATATATTATATTTATATCCCAGTAAGGTCGAAACGAAAATGAAAAAGAAAATAAAATTAGGAGTTGTCCCATCAACATAAAATTAATTGAAGAAAATAATTGTGTATGGTTCAAGTATTTCCAAGTCTTACAAATTCATGATAGTCCACACATAATTGCATGCGGGACACACTCACTAAGGGGGGCAGATCACCATTGAGATAATATATTCAAAGCACTAAAAAGAATAATGGCAAAAAGAATTATTCAAATCCTCAGTAAGAAAAAAATATAATCAATTAACGAGTAATTAATTAAGCACACATAAAAATAATTAAAGAAAATAATATTATCAAGAAATAAATAAAATTAAAAAACCAAGTATTACAAGTGATCACCTTAGTTGCACGAAGCGGGAGCGGGAGCGGGGAGTGGGAGCGGGAACGAGAGCAGGGAAGCTATGCCATACAGAATAGTCTAAGGTTGGGAGCACGCCATGGGAGCATTTATATAATTTACATATTCTACAAAATATTTTTTATTTAATTGTTATAAATGTTAAAATAAGAATAAATATTGTAGATTAGTGTCAAATATAAATTATTTTTTGTATATATAAATAAATATTATGTTAATATAAAGTACTAAAATGTATTTAAGTTAATTTTATTGTATAATCTTATTAATTCTATAGATTTTCTTTTATTTCCTCACTTTTATTTTGTTTTTTTAGAAATCTATATGTCTTGGAGGTTTTATCTTGATTGGGAGCGGGAACAATGTTCTTTTTCGATTGGAGCGAGGTTCTTACAAGATTCTTATATTGAAGCGCGAGAGCAAGGTTTGAAAACAAATTCACCACCCCATTAGGAGAATCATGCAACTAAGGTGATCACTGCACTCATAGACAATCTTATCACTAGTAAATCTCCCTAACCATTTATGGAGATTTACTAAAAAAAACTGATTTAAAAACCCACAAGCCTCCTAATACCTGGACATCGTGCTGGGCCTACTGGCATTCAAGGACAAACAATAGCTCAATTCCCCAAATGATGCTTAAGCTCCCCACTCATACCTCCCTGTAAAAATATCCTAGTGCATCAGCTCCAAGATTCTAAATAACGATCGTTACATAACGGAACAGCCGTTACGTAACGGTATCTTGGAGTAGTAATTCCGTTTCGCTGCTCTATAACGGCTTTACAAAGAATCCCATGCGTATCGACCTTTACTCTTGTTACGTAAAGGATATCAATGGAGTATCGACCTGTAATGGCCATTACAACCGATACGGCCCAGGGTTACCAGAAATTGCACCAAAGGTAGCGCTAACATAAATCAAGGAAGTTAAACCAAATCGCAAGGAGTTGAACTGACCAGAAATCTTCCAGTCGTCGTCGTCGATGGATCTTCCAGTCGTCGTCGTCGTCGATGGGTCTTCCAGTCGTCATCATCATTGTCGTTGTCGTCAACGATGGGTCTTCCAATCGTCGTCGTCGGCGTCGATGGGTCTGCCTGTCGTCGGCGTCGATTGAGATTCAAGATGATTCCAGATCGAGATGGAGATTGAAATGGATAAACAATAAACACGATTTGCTGGAATTTAGATTTTAAGTGGTAGCTTGAATTGATTTGGTGTGACTGAATATCTTTTTATCCTGTGTGCTATTTTTTTATATGATGTTATATTCTATAAAAAGCGGCCATGTATTTTTTATTTTATTTTTTTATATGTAAAAAAGTTTATAAACATACTTAATTATTACTCTTATTACGTTGGAAAAGAATGCTAACAACTGGGATATCTTTTCTTTTAACCCATAATAGATTACAAAAGATTTTTTAAATAACAAAATATTTTGGTGGTGTAATTGGTGTTCGCCTCCTAATTTTTTTTAAATATCAAAATATCTTTTCTCTAGAAAACGTTTTTTTGTGTTCAAATAACAATTAAAAACAACAACAAACATTTAATTTGTAGTAAATAAAACTATAATATGTGCATCAGTGAGTTTTATGCCATTTGCTAGCGATTGAAAAAAATTCACGTCTGCGGCGCCCGATTCCCGTTACAAGTTGATTGATAGGCCCGATATCCATTACACACGACCGCGACCGTTATGCTCGCCGATACCGCAATTTAAAACCTTGATCAGCTCCAATAACTTTAATATTGCAGATGGAAATGTGGAAATGGACAGAGAGCAGGAAAAGTAGACAAAGTGGTCTACATTGATGCAACTCCTTCTATAAGTATTTACACTTACCACCCAACCTCTTCCAAATCTGTCCATCACCAACTACTAAGCTCATTTGGCCTAAAAGAAAGAACCAACAAGCAATGTGAATACATGGTAGACAAAAAACCCACTCTTAAAACAAAAAGTCTAGGCCGAACATCGACATCTGACACCCCTCCAGTTGTAATGAACACCCATCTAGAAAAATTCACCCTCAATACCAACAATGCCTCAAAGCATAAAAAGCCCAAACCTCAAATCCTAGGAGCTAATATACATCCACTGGACAACAAAGGAAAGAAACTCCCTATCTTGACCGACTAAATGCCTCTAAGGGAAGAACGAATAACAAAGGAGAATAAGGAACTCCCTATCTTGACTAATAACATATGAGAAAGAACGAATAACAAAGGAGAATAAGGAACTCCCTATCTTGACTAATAACATATGAGAATAAGGAACTCCCCAATCTTTAGCAATAACGGAGGAGAGTAAGGAACACCCCATCTTAACCCTCTCCAAAAATCAAAAGAACCGGCAGGGTATCCATTCAGCAGAACAGTTGTCCTAGCTATCAAAATGCAAGCCCAAATAAATCCCTCTCCATTTCTAACTGAAGCCCAACCAATAACACTGATCATTTACATTAAACGATGGAAAAAGGTGCATCATTCATATTTGGTAGCAGAGAAAGGTTTCCCATCTCATTTGGTTTGATATATTTACAGAAACACTTTTTTCCAAAAATCACATTTAATTAAGCTACATTCAACAATGTAATTAAAATACCACTTCAGGCATTAAAATATTAGTAAACTACTAAGTTTTTAGTGTGCAAGACATGTTCACATAAGCATACAGAGAATACCCAACTTTTTGGAATGCCGTAACTTAACACTTGAAATTCAGGGAGCTCTGTCATCTAGATGCACGCTCATATGCAAACACTTCACTGGGGCAATATAAAATAGCTAATTGCATGTAAGCTTGAAAAACTTGAGCACATGCCACAACCCAATCCCCTCTATCCTAATATTTGGGATTCATACAGCTCTGTGATGTAGAGGCACATCCAAACTCAAAGTAGTTAACTGGGTCCACAGAAAATAGTTACCAATCACATGTGTAGTTGTGAAAAATGTTATATGAAGGACCCATATGAAGTTTTACCATGGGCAGATTGTATCCATTGAGCAAATATAGGTTCGATCAAGATTTGTTTTTCTGGAGGACCAGAGGCAAGCATGACATCATTATGAATATAAAGTCCCAAGGTACTATCTACCAGAAAGAGGGGAAGAAAAATGGAACCGGCCATTAAATAACAGCTAATGCCAATTTCTAGAACATTCTTTCTGCCTTGCATATAAACTCACACATGTAGACTCAAAAAAGGGATGTGCCAAGTAGAAAGTGGTACATACAAATTGATTTATGGTAGGATGCAGCCACCCTGTGTTAATAGCTTTTACTGTAGCAATGGCTTCCAAACCCCCAGCAGCTCCAAGACAGTGGCCTATCATGGACTGATAAGGAAGAACAAAATAAGGAAAAGAAATTAGAAGAAAAACTTTCATCTGAAATCTGTAAGCAACATCACCATGTAATATGCTTGGTCCGTGAGTACCGGAAAAACTGACGATGCTCATGCAAACATCAGATAGAGAGAGAGAGAGAGTTCACCTTGGTCGAATTCATTTTGATCTCTGAAGTGTCCTTGAATACCTTCTTTATGGCGTTGACCTCGGCTACATCACCAGCTGGAGTCGAAGTTGCATGTGCATTTATGTAGTTAACCTAGAGAATATAGAGATTTTAGATTCCGGGATTTTGGGGTTTCGGTAACACAATTTTTAGGCTACTTTTTGCATGTGTAACAGAAGTCATGCACACTTTTAAACATAAGAAACTGCTTTAAAATGAAATGAAAAACAGCAATAAAAGGTGGATAAGCCATGAAAGCACTTAAAGACCATGTTTTCATTATCCATCCCAATCTCCAGTTGCCAATGGGACTCCTTTTCTTTTTCTTTTTTGATAAGTAGGGTTGGCGATGGGTTTCTTATAGTGTTACTGTCGGATTACTCCCCCTCCGACTTTAGTGTCCCAGAAGTGGCCATGCTTTCACGAACTATCTCAGTTGGCCCTGTGGAAATGCACTTCGAGGACCAAAAGAACATCAACCAAACACCATGCAATGAGATTTTCAAGAACCCCTTCACTTATCTAAGATAGAAACTGAAGTGTCTCTCAGCCTTCAACGGGCCAAAAGATGGGATTTGTGACTATTTGTATCTCTTCATGCAAAAATCCAAGTGAATTTTAGGTGAACAGTGTGAGTGTGCATAAATACAACAACATAAACATCATTTACAGTTCAGGACTTCATGACAGGTGATTAGAATTAAAACTAATCCCAGCCCCTCCCTCAAGGTGCCTCTGCTACAATGGCTTTGGCACAAAAAAGGAATCTTACAAGGAGAGTCGGTCATTGCTGCCGAATGTAATGCATGCAAAATGCTCACTGCCACAAAAACATTACATTGGCACCAGGTTTCAATGATAGATCATTCATGGCGAAGGCACAACATGATTTCAGTTTGTATTTCTTTCATTTAAATCTGTTTTGGTGCTACACAACACAAAATAGGAAAGAATATAAAAAAAAAAGATATTTATGCCAACTAAAAAATACATACAAGTCACAAGCTAAGCTAAGAAGCACGTGCACATCGAAAATATTGTCATACAAGTACTGGTAATGCACCTGGTATGGGTACAGTTTCAGTACCACAAAATATTTTCCGGGTACACCAAAATAGTACCATGCACTTTTGAATTTAATTTTTATTTTTAAGTACAGCTTCATTATGCTTTGGGTACGCGAATGGTAAGTTATTAGGTCAGGATTTATATTGAAATTTTTTAAACTACAAGGATACCAAATAAAATAACTTGTTGCCACTTTTTATTTTTAAAAAAAAGATGGAGAACTAGAAAGTGATTTAAATCCTAACTAATTACACTAATTTTTTGTGACTAGCATCTATTCCAGTTTTTCTCTCCATTCCTTCATTTCCTGTTTTTTTCTTACCAATGGTAATATTCCTTGAATGTTGCTATTCATTGCTAAAAATAGTTTTGTATGTGATATACACATAGTACAATAACTGAAAAAATAAGGAAAAAAAGAAAGAAATTTATGGCCGTAACCCCAGCCAGCTGTATAATTATCTTATTCTTTCGGTTTCGTCGTATTGCCGTACCTATATCGTACTGTACCCATTCCACGGACCGTACCTGTGCTTCCTAAAAGATAAGTGACTTCAAGCAACAAAACAAATTTGAAGATATGGCATGCTGTTCAGTCCTCCCAAAAATGGAAAGAAATGGGAAAGAGACAATCACACTCCGAGGACTGTCACATGAGCATTATATGTACTGTTGGTAAACTCAATTATGAAAAGCTGAAACAGTTTAAAGCAAGCAAAATTACTAAAGGGAAAATAGCCCAAGCGCGCGCCAAGTTTCCCAGGCTAAAGTTGATGATGCTTATATAACAAGCGAAATCATCCTAATTTTAAAATGGATGAGCTTTCTTCAGTTACAGTAAAAGTATTTATAAGTGAAAGCAATTTAATTGCTCCAGTTACCATGTCGCCAACAATATCCAGAAATAAGAATCGCACTTTCCTATAAAAATTGTAGAAGATCAACAGTAAGCCTGCATAACACAGCAACAACTTACAAGATTGAACTTTCACAAAAATACGAGCACCTTCTCTGTGTACTTCAGTCATGAACAAAAATTCTTCCTCTTTCGGCACTATCTATCATTTGAAACCTAGAGCTCTCTTAATGCTTTGATGACTTTTAAGGGACTAATGGATTACCATCCAACTGTACTGAGATTAATCTCAAGAAATGTTTCACCTTGGTGCGTATATCACTAGTCTTGTTGTAAAAAGTAAAAATAATAATAATAATAATAATAAATTAAATTAAATAAAAAATTAACTATAGAATACTAGGTATTTTCTCCAATTATTACTAATACAACAGTCAACAATCCTATCTTCATACTTTCGATGTTTATTCATGATATTTTCTCTAGAAATAAATAATAATAATAACTTCATGATTATAGCAAGTGTTTAGCTTAATTGAATTAGAAATGATCTCATAGATCATAAGATCATTCCCTACTTCTTTAAAGCTCTAAAGTTCTAAAGCTTTAGCCAGAAACCAAAAAATAAGAATCTAAACAAAAAGGAAAAGAAAGATAAAAGTCATAAAACGAGAAATAAATTTTTTCCTTCTGTCAGTTTATAGGTCACCTTAGAAGATGAAAAATAGCAATTTTTACTTCGATCTCATTCCAAGATTCATCTCATTCCTTTTAGAAGGCTTAGTGGGTTATAAAATGAAATCACAAAGTCAAGATGACGTAAGATGCATAAATGGGCTAAAGGGACTGTATTTCAATCACCATCTTCCATACACAAACATAAAATATTAGAGTGGTCAGGGAAGCAGTGGAATCAAATCAACGAATGCATGTGTACCATTTGGCAAAATATATTTTTTGATATGGTGAAGATATTACAAGAGAATGCATAATCTTTATTTTGAAATGAAAAATCATTGAGGGATGATATAGATGTGAACCTAACAATCAAATCACTTGGCCAATTTATCATTTTAGTTGTTTTTCCAAATTTTCATCCTTCATTCGATTTCTACTTGCAAATTGAATTACACAACATCATCGGTGAAACATGATATATTTATTTTTATAAGAGTAATATCATTAATAGCTCCGAAGGGCACAACGTACACACAAAGTGTATAAAGGCAAAAACCAAAAATCACCTATACATTGGCCCTATACACCCGGGAAATGCAAATCTCCCAAAAAATCTAACAAAGAATCTAAAGAGTGAGGAGAATCTCCATGAACCCCAAAAAGAAAGTGCCGAGAACCCCTCTCCTCTTAAAACAAATAAAAAGCATTTAACACCCTCAAAAGATCTACAGTTTTATCTACAGTTTCTATCACTCCAAATGCTCCACATAACGCAGAGAGGTACCAAATTCTAAGCCTTTCTCTTTCTCCTCGTCAGGCAGCCGCTTTGTCAACAGAGAAACAGCTCCCTCACTGACCTTGGCATCACCCAATAAACTCCAAAAAATGAAAGAACCAGACTCCAAAAATCCCAAGCCATCAGACAATGTAACAGCAAATGGTTCACTGATTCTGTAGTCCCTTTACACATGCAACACCAATCCGCCAAAAACATACCCCTTCTCCTCAGAGTATCTGTGGTAAGGATGGCCTCCCTAGTGACCATCCATGCCAAAAAAAAAAAAAGTTACTTCAACAGGAGCCCTAGCACACCACACCTTTCCAAGGAAAGCTGCAATCCCCCACATCCACAAGTCCCCTATAGAGAAACGCCGCTGAGAACGAGCCAGAAGAGGTTTCATGCCAAACTAGAGAATCATCGGCATCCAACTGAGTGAGAAAGCCAGCAATGGACCCAAGTAACTCCACCCCTGAATCAACTTTCCAATCAAGCAACTCCCTCTTGAACAGAGGGGTCCAAACCCGTCCACCATGCACCCCAAACCAATAGTCCTTTACAAGAGCTATCTTATCCACCGCAATGTAACAAAACTGGATAGGCTTCTCTTAAAGGTCGGTGACCACAGCACATATCCAACCAAAATCTCACCCTACTTTTGTTACCGACTTTAAAGGCAATCCAAAAGAGAAAATCTTCCCAAACACTCATAATACAATACCTTTCCACAACCCCCTCCCATAAGCTTCTCTAATTGGACCCGTAGACCACTCACTCCTAGAGTACCCATACTTATCTTCGACACTCTTACTCCATAAGCTATTTCTCTCCAAAGCGAACCTCCATAACCACTTCCCCATTAAGGTCCTATTGAACAACGGAATTTTTTTTATACCTAAGTCACCCCCTTCCTTAAGTAACAAAATGACCTTCCATTTAACATGATGGTACTTAGACTCCTCGCCTCAATCCCTCCAAAGAAAGTTCCTCATCAATCTCTCTAGACGCCAAACAACCGATAGCAGGGTAGTGAAAACTGAAAAGAGACGTGAAATAAGATGGCAAGCTTGATAAAGACATAAATATCTCAAACCTCTACACCACTAGATCCCAAACCATCTTAGGTTTGAAAGATGAACCCAAAGGTAGACTTAGATAATACGAAGGAAAAGATCCAACACTACACTTAAGATTCAAGGACAAAGCCTCAACATCAGCAACAACTCCCCACATAAATGATCACACTTTTGGCCAAGTTTGCACGGAGGCTCGAAACTACTACAAAGCAAAGGCGGATGCATCTAAGAACACTCAACTCATCAGCCCTCACATCGCAAAAGATCATAGTGTCTCCTGCAAATAACAAATGGAACACCATAGCCCTCGACCTCTCCCAACCTCCAGCTTAGAACCCATTGATATACTCATCCCCAGCTGTTCTATGGATCATCCTCTCAACGCTTACATCACAAATAAAAACAAAAGGGGGGATACAAGATTGCCCTGTCTCAAGCCTTTCGAGCAAACAAAGAAATCTTTAGGAAAGTTGTTTACACGAATAGAGAACTTCACTGGGAAAATGCATAAAGCAAATCAATCTCCTCCATCTATCCCCATAGCCCATCCGGCTGAGAATGTATAGAAGAAAATCCTAATTTACATGATCATAGGCCTTCTCTAGATTTAACTTACAGATATTCCCACACTCGCTGCTTCGAATTCCGAAATCAATGCATTCATTAACAATCAGAACCACATTCAAAATTTGTTTAATCCAAACGGAATCAAAGTGGGACTCTGAGATGACCTTATCAATTATCAGTATAAGCTTTCAAGCCTACAGTTTAGTGATGATTTTATAGGCATTACCTACCAAGCTAACAAGTCTAAAATCCTTAAGCTCCACCACACAAGATCAAAGCAATGGAGGCATTAAGGCTTTTCTCAAACTCTCCCGACTCATAAGGCTACTGAATAACAGCCATCACGTACCCTCTAATAACACCCTAACACTTTTGAAAAAAAGCCATAGAATAGCCATCCAAACATGGGACCTTATCCCCATTAAGGCCCTTAAGAGCCTCAAATACCTCCTCCTCACTAAACTCCCTCTCAAACCAAAAAGGATCATCAGGGCAAAAGGCTAATGGAAGCAAAGTCAAGATTATCAAGAGCATGCCAACGAGAATCCTACTCGGTATAGAGGCGCTGGTGGAAGCTAATTATGCTAGCAGAGATCATGTCCTCCTCCAACTTCTCCACCATGCCAACAATAATTCTGCCAATGAAATTCGACCTACTAATAGCATTTGCTACCCAATGGAAAAACTTCAAGTTATTATCTCCTTCTTTGAGCTAAAGAGTACGAGCCTGCTGCCTCCAACTGATTTCTTCTAACAAGAAAAGCCTCCTTAGCTCTTCCTTCTTCACAACCCTACCGTCATCAAAAGACAAACCAATTTCCCCTCCTTACTATTTAACTCACTAGTCTCCTCCAACAACCTAGAGATCTTCACCCCCTACCTTCCAAACACATTCTTGTTCTTCTGTCTCAGCTTCTACTGTCCTTCAGTAGTTTCAGCATCTTAGCCAAATAGAAACTCAGGCTACCAGGCACCGCGAAACCCTCCCACCAAAGCTTCACCATATCCACAATCCCTCCTCTCTGAATCACATGTTCCCAAACTGGAATGGAGTAGGACCTCGAGATAGGCCACCATAATCGAGTAAGATAGGGACATAATCGGAGACAAACTGCTGCACGAACTGGCCCAGGCGCTGGGCTGGCACCCAGACCCGTGCTGCACTGCTGCCCCTTCCCCGCACATGCTGCCCTGCCACCGCCCACGCTATGCTGCACTGCCTGTGCCTGGCGCATCCGCGCCTCTGCTGCGCGCTGTGTTACTGCCCGTGTGCGCACTGCATCTTGCCCCTGCGTGCGCATCTGCCCATGCACGCTGTGCGCTGCTGGCTCTGCTTGTGCGCATACTGCTGCGCATTGCTGCATGTTTAGGTGTCCTATTGGAGTGCACACATGCCTTGTTACACCTCCATATAGCCATGCACTCTATGCCACTCCCTTAGACATAACTTGGGCTACTTGGGGCCATTCTTTTGACCACGTTGGGGATCATGGCACGTTCTAGGTCTAATGTTGCCACAGTCTCCTTGGGCACCGTTGTGGACCTTCTATGGGCTCTCCAATGCCACGACCACACGACATCACGATGTTGGCCTATGAAAAGGCACAGGGCTAACACACACCAGGAAAGTGATACTCTTGCAACCTTTGAATAAGCGTCTACGACTCACAGCACTAATATAACTTGAATTGGATGTTACACAATATAATTTCACCAACACCATCGATTGTACGGCATGTGCCAAATGTTTCATCAATATAAAATGGGACCAATTAACGCCACATCAATTCATGTAAAATAAATGACCATAACAATGATCGCTTTCCCTTCCATCTCTATCACCTCGACTAAGCAAAACATCAGCTGATGCATATGTCCAAGATGCCCATTATGTTTGAACCAGATTGAAATGATTGTGAAGTATCATAATCTAAAAATAAGAAATCTGGCATGTAGCACCAGAAATTTGCCTTAAGCAAAACAAATAAATACCTCTTCTGGTGATACACCAGCATCTTCAAGGCTTCTTTCAATGCATGAAGAGACACCAAGTCCATCAGCTCTTGGATCAGTCATATGATAAGCATCACAGTTTACTGCACCTCCCAAGTACTCTGCAACAATTGGTGCACCTCGATTCATTGCATGTTCCAAGCTCTCCATCACCTACCAAGAATATTGTATATCACCACAAACTTTAAATATAATGTAACAGACTGATGTCCGAACAATCAGTTTATAAAACCACAACCCATTAGAACCAGAAGTAATTTATCAGGTTTGTGGAGACCATGAGACTGATGGGAAACTCGTTGAATGTCTTTTGTTTTTACTCCCAGAAACAGGAAAACTAAGGGCAAACCTAAACTAATAACTAACATTCATATAATTAAGTAAGAGTTTCACCCCCTAGCATAGGACTAACAAAATTACCAATACTCCAGCACCTTCACCCATAACAAAGCCATCTCGATCTTTATCCCATGGCCTAGAAGCAGTTTGTGGATCATCATTTCTCTGGGACAATGCTCTACAAGCAACAAAACCTCCCAAGCCAATGGGAATAATGGCAGCTTCAGTTCCACCAGCAATCATCAAATCAGCCTCACCTCGGCGGATGTGATTGGCAGCAGCATAGAAGCAATAATTGGAGGTAGCACAAGCGGTTGAAATTGAATAGTTTGGTCCCATAAAACCAAGCTCAATTGCAAGCAAGGCAGAGCCCATGTTTGTTATAGCATAAGGTATAAAAAATGGGGTGATTTTTCTATAACCTCTCTCTATGAGAGCCTGAACACCATCAGAAAATACTGTAAGACCACCCATCCCTGTTCCGACAAGCACACCAGCTCGCTCCTTATCAATCTGCAAAGAAAATAAAAGAAATTACCTCAGGGAGATGCAGTTGTTGCTTCAAAAAAATTAAATGAACACCAGAATGCAGTTATTATATCAGGGATAGATTACACAAAACTTCAAGGAGCACTTCAGGGGAGGGGGAAGAAGTCAAAATGAAATTAAAGAAGTTTCAAGTAGGACAATTCTCCACCACTTACCAAAAAAAAATGAGTCTTATAGAATCAAGGATGATCCACTTAAAGCACTCGACGACAATAGTTGGCATTCGTTTCATTCTCAGTGAAGTTTCCTAGACGTGTGTCCACCATTTCACATCATCTCTATTAGTGATACTTTGTAGTCAGATCTCCCATTCTATATAACTCTAAGTTGCACAATCCTCCTATTGGGGTGACGAATTTGTCTCGGAAACTCGCTCCCGCACTTCAAACTAAGAATCTTATAAGAACTTCGCTCTCATCAAAAAAGAACCTCACTCCCAACTAAAATAAAATCTCTCAAGCATATAGATTCCCAAAAAACAAAATAAAAGTGAGAAAATAATAGAAAATTTATGGAATTATTAAGATTATAGAATAAAATTAACTCAAATATATTCTAGTACTTTATATTTACATAATATTTATTTATATATACAGAAATTAATATGTATTTGACAATAATCTACAATATTTATTCGTATTTTAACATATATTACAATTAAATAAAAAAATATTTTGTGGAATATATAAAATATATGAACGCTCCCATAGGTGCTCCCAACCTTAGACTCTTCTGCATAGTCTCGCACTCGCTCCCGCTTCGTGCAACTAAGATCTAACTCTTCTTGTCAACTAATAAAGAGGTTCTCAGTGTTCGCAGTGCAATTAACCAGATTCAAGGAAATCCAATTAAATTTTAATTCCCAAACTTAATTCTTGCCAAATAATAACTCAGCCTCTGTTTAGGATGTCTAAAAAGCTTGGCACTTAAAAAGTTCAACGTTTTTAGGAGGAAAAAAAAAGTGAGATAGTTTGGAATAATTTATTTAGAGTAACTTTTTTTCCTTTTTTTCTTTATGTTGAAATGTATAGTATGATCTTATGTTTTCCTTTTAAGTTGTAGTATTTGGAATAATAGCGTGGCTTGTTTTGTTTTAAAGAGTAGAGTTGACTTTTTAATTGAGGGTATTATAGTTATTTCATTTTTTTTAAAAGTCAAGAGTGTATGGAATGTTTATAGGCTTTTTTCTTGGAAAAAGAAGTTTAAAAAAAGCTAGTAAGCTTTTTAAAAATGCCAAACACTATAGCTTAAAAGTTGATTTTTTTGTTTTAAAAAAAACCTTTTTAGAGATAGTGCAAGGGTATAATAAATGAGGCAGTAACTATTTTTAGTAAGCTGGCTCAGTTATTTGACAGTATCCACGGAAGTCTAGGTTATAGCCTTATAGGTTTGTGATCAATTGGAAAAGAATCCGGTGAGAACAGATAAGAATATAAAAAAGTTAGTGGTATATGCAAGGCAAATTCTGAGTCCGCTAATCAAATACTAATTCCGTGTCCCTTCTCATTTGCGGTGTGCATGTTCTTTTTTCTCCCAACTAGGCTTGGCTTGACTACTTATGTAATTGGTCAGGGATATCTGACCTCTAGGTCTCAAAAGAATGGAGCAAAAAATGAAAATTGCAAAATGATTCCAAGACACTTTTTCTAGGTCTAGAAAGCATTTGCAAGTAGAAGCATTCCAATCTTGAAACAACGGTATCTATCAGATGGATCATTCCTATGAGAAATTTCTTCCGATGTACAATTGCATTATTAGACCGACTTTTCAATTCTTCCTTTTATCTATGCAATAGTTTTATTTCACATATGAAAACCTTGGACATGTTGATACAAAAAGGAATATCTTCACTCATAACAGTTCAGAAAATGTCACAGTGGACTCATTCAATCCGAACTTTCCAATCTATAATGTCATTGAAACAGGAAAAGTTCACAAATCAATTAGCATCATTTAAAATCTTAGTGATGCCATATTTCTTCACTTGATTATGTTTGAATATCATCTCCAATTATTATCACATAGCTTTTACATCAATTTTAGTGTTGCTATCTACATACGTTCCAATTTCCATCAAGGCAAAGAGAGTTGTTTCAAAAGATTGAAGCCGCTGGAAGAAAGAGTGCAACCTGTTTTCCAACTTGAAAAAACATCCAAGTATGAGTGCAAGGTATTAAAAACCCAAAACCAATATTCATAGAACTACAAACAAATGGATTAGAACATGATGTGCAAGCATCCCAAAAACTATCTTGAAGACTTTAGTGTTACCCAAAAAGGCAGGGCAAATGACCACACAGAAACATCACCACGTGTTTGGCACATAAATGTTTGGAAGTGAGTAGTCGGAGGTGGTAACCGAAGGTATTAGTCGGTAATTATAACAAGAGGTAACGATGGTGGTCAAAGGTGGTGGCCATATGTAGTGGTCAGAAATGGTGGCCGAAAGTAATGGCCGAATATAATGGTCGGAGGCAGTGATCAGAGCTGATGGTCGGAGGCGGTGGTCGAAAGTGGCAATCGAAAGTGGTGGCCGAAAGTAGTGGTCAGAGGAGGCGGCCAAAAGTGGTGATCGGAAGTGGTGGAGGAAAAAATATAAAATGAGAACTTGTTTACAAAACAAGTGAAAACATATTTTTTCTATTTATAAGAATTTAGTAAATTTTGAAAACTGTTTACATTTTTTTAAAAACAAAAATAATTAATATTTTTAGCATTAAAAATGGGAAATAAGTCAAAATCACAAAAAGCATAAAGTGTCCAACAAAGTGATTTAGGTACTTCTGAAGTCTCCTATTACATGATTTATATCTTTTATTTAAAGCAGTTGCATGAGGCAAAAGTGCTGAATGCAAGTGCGAAATTCCCTAATGACAACGAATTTTCCTAAGATTTTTAATCATTTCATATGGTTAAAACTTAACACACTTCTATAGTTCAGAATTCAGATAATGTTAATCCTTCTAAAAGTTTTACAAATTAAACAACTTGCCCAAGAATCGTATCAAAAAAGAAACATAAATTTATTTCTTCCTACGAAAATGAAATAGCAACAGATCATATTGTTTGCCTACAAATACACCATAAACACGCAATACTGTAAGATAAAAATGTCATAAAACTTCTAATCTATATTCTATACTAATATACTATTATATGGAGGATGAACACCCATTTGGTGTTTCTCAAAATGTTAAGCTGTGTGAATTTTTAATGCACTTAAAATGTCCCGAAAAAATCTTATTTCACAGTTTATATGACTTTTGCCTTTTTGAACATTATGGGAAATTTTGGAAAACACATCCCTCCACTAAATAGAACAAATTACTAAGAAAAAGAAACAAGTTAATCAGCCCATATCAATTTCCACCCGCTTAAATGTGTGTGTGTGTGTGTGTGTGAGAGAGAGAGAGAGAGGGGGGGGGTGGGGGGCTTGATTTCTAGAATCAAAACATCGCTTCGCTATGAGAGTATCCATTAATAATAAAATTTAAAAAAAAAAAAGAACAAAAAAACGTCACAAAGATAGGGTTGCTGAAAAAAGAAGGCAATTATGCTTCCAAACAATCTATTTGAATCAGATTTAATTTTTTAGTTAAAAATACAAAAAAGCAACCAAAAACAAAACTCAACAAAAAAACTAACTTTTAAGCAACTTTCCAATCAGGGCCTATGTTTCTGAAATAATTCATTCTACGTGAAACAAATTAGAGAAGAAGACAATTTTTTTATATATATTTTAAAACATAAAGGAAAGGAAAAGGAAAAAGAAATCCCAGCAATAGCACCTCACCCCCTCCCCCCAAAAAACAAAATAAATAAATAACATGTTCATTTCTACTACAAATTAGGGAATAAACAAACAATTGAACCAAATTTTAAAATTTTCACACCCATTTCCAAGAGAATCACAGACCTTCCCAAGCCTATCGCCGCCGAGATCAGCGTCTTCAAGCGCCTTCTTCCCGGCGACAATGCAGTAACGCAGGCAATCATCGAGACGCCTATCGTTCTTCCCATCAATGTACCCCAGCGAGTTAAACCCACGGATCTGTCCCCCGAATCGAGTCGGGAAC
This sequence comes from Heliamphora exappendiculata, assembly GCA_034768845.1. Taxonomy (NCBI): domain Eukaryota; kingdom Viridiplantae; phylum Streptophyta; class Magnoliopsida; order Ericales; family Sarraceniaceae; genus Heliamphora; species Heliamphora exappendiculata. Next base: position 9,442,102 of record JAOTRH010000026.1, on the reverse strand, counting down.
TTGGACGCGTCGAAGCGATCGATCAGCGTAATGCCGCTCTGGCCGGCGAGGAGCTTGTCGTAGTAGGCGTCGACGTCGTTGCCGAAGACGGAGACGAGTCCCATCCCGGTGATGACGACTCGCTTCTTCGGATCCTTCTCGCGTTTCGGGGGCGAAGCTGTGGTGGCTTGGAGCGAGGCGGAGATGAATGGGAGCCGCTTGACGGCGGCGGTGGCGGTGGTGGGTGGTTTGCCATTGGTGGTGAGATGGGGGGAATGTTTGCGAATTGGGTCGAGCGATGATGGTCTGATGGCGGAAGATTGGAGAGCTTGCATGGTGGAAAGCTCGCTGCTGCTGCGGAGGCGGAGGCGAGAGAGAGAGAGAGAGAGAGGAGGTCGATGAGAACGATGCGGGTGCGTGGAAATGGAGGCTAGAGGTGGATGGGATACACTTGAATGTCTGACACAGAATCAAACCACATAATTAATCACCGAATTTTGAAGTCTAAGTTTGTGATGTTTAAAATTATGGTAAATTATATTACTACATTTTGATAAAATACAATTAGTATGTGTTTGAATTAAATTTTTTTTTTATAATTTTTAAGTTTTTTGATTTTTTATAAAAAAAAATTATATAATAAAATAAAATAAAAAGTGTGAAAAAGCCAAAGCTAAACCAAACTAATTAACTTTTTGACTTAAAAATTAAAAATTTTAACTTTTAAATCAGGCCAAACACATGTTATATTTGGACAAATTATATTGATCTCTTTCACCATTAAACGGTGTTAATGAAAAAACTTAAAGGATTACAATACATTTAGATATTTATCTATAATTTTAAAAAAAATTAACATTTATTGTCATATCAATTAGAGATGTGTAAAGATAAATTTGCCCTTAATATTTACATATAAGAATAAATATTAATTGCGTAAATTGAAAATTAAACAAATTAAACTCAATTACACATTAATTCATATTTAATTATTTTATTTTTTATATAAAAATTAATAAAAAAATATACCACGTGAGATAAATGTCAATATCAATCATTCTTTCTTAATATATATGAAGAGCTTTAGATATATTTTGAAATTTGATGTTATGAATTTTTTAAATAATTTAATGACCTTTTAATACATATATTAAACTGGGAAACATATATATTTTTATTCAAAAAACTTCCACTTGAATTCAATCACTTTGAAAATGTGATTGGTACAAATACTAGTTATTACTTAGTTTCTAAAATCACTCAATTATACAATTTTAATAATTTAAAAATAAAATATAAAATAATATTAATAATTTAATAATTAATTAATAATTTGATAATTTTAAGACACTTACTTAAAAACATAACTTTATTAGTTTACTAGTTTATAAAAATAAAAATAAAAATAAAAATATAATAAAAATAAGAGTTAGTTTTTTCGGTTGGATTAATAAAATGAGAAATAATATATATCAATAAATAGTATTTTTACTTTTTATGTAGAAGAAGTCAAATAACTTTTTCCATTATTTTTTGAAATAATTCTATAAAATCTTAAATACATTAATTTTTTTTTAACAAAATGACAATAATATCCTCCACTAAAAAGTCAAATATACTCTTACAAAATAAAAATAACGTGTCATTATTTTAAATACTATAATTTAAAAATAAAAATAAAAATATTTAAATATTTTATTCATTAAATATATTTTTTTCGTGATATGAAACTATGAAAAGAGACATAGTGGCCAATAGTTTCAATTAAAATAGAAACAGTAATAAAATCAACCGAAAACCAGAGACCAGTAAGGGCAACCATTCAACAAAAGTAGAAAAAACAATTACTCTAAATAATTTATCCCAAAATATCTATTTTTTATTTTTATTAAAAAAATAAAATTCTTAAAATTCTAAATATGGGCTATAACGCTGTTCTGTTTTAAATATCATTGGTATCAACTGACCCCAATTGTAAAAGTTATACCAAAAATACCAGATAGATATTCATATATGATTAAACCAAATAAAAAACTGATTTTTACTTAATTAACACTTATATATTTTTGGTTAATTATTTTCTTTTTATTTATTTATTAGTATATGAGTAAACTAAATAAACTACTTGTTTTTACTTATTCAAATTTTTCTAGTTTTCATGTTAATTAGACAATCATAAAAATCAATCAACAAATTAGATTTTGTTGGTCCTTCTTGTGAACTTATATTTCTAGACGACATTTTGATTTAACACTGAAATGAATTACAAATAAATTTAAATTTTATACTACAAGAAATTATATAATAAATTAAAATTCATAAAAAAATTAAAACAATACATGAAAAACTCTAACATTTAATCAACTTTTATCTCCCCTTTCAATAAGACCTATAAGTTAAGAAGCTTAACACTCAAAGCACTATACATAGAAATAGCATATGGACAATGGGTATAATTGGAATTAAAATTTACAGCACATTGTGTGTCAGCCTGGGTACTGGGGCAAAATGGAAAAAAAATTCCATTTTGATTGATCCCATCACATCGTCATGGACGGAACTCTAACGATTTGAAATTAGTATATAACAACATTTTAAATGATAAGAGAATTAATGTAATTTATCAAAAAGTGTAGAATTTAATGTATTTAATTAAAACCTCAAAGGAGGTCAGTGTAGTTTACCATTAAAATTAAGTTTTTAACAATGTTTTTTTAGAAGGAAGAAAAGGTGTAAAAACAGTTTTTTTTCATTTTAGGCTTTTTTATTTAAAAAGTAAAAATTATTTGACTTTTTTGGCAAACTAAAAAGTTTAGGGCCTGTTTGGTTATATTTTTTATTTTCACTTTTCAAAAAACCGTGGTCCAAAATCAATGAAAATGTATTTGTTAACAATTTTTACAAAATAGTTTCCAAAAAAGTAAGTTAAAGAATAGCTTGAAAACATGAAATTTTGAAAATAATTAAAAGTTGTTTTCAGTTATTTAAGTTCACTTTTTTTCCTAAATTCCTCAAAGTACAGGAGAAGTCCATCGTGAGCTCAATCGCCGTCTTCGTCGAGCCAGATCCCAATCGCTGTCGCCGTCACCATTGAGTCAAATCTCATCGTTGTTCTCTCAAAATTGACGAGTTAGATCTCTCAATCGTCCTCATCGCTATCTCTTAGTCGGCCTCTCAAAATTAACGAGCCAGATATCTCAATCATTATTATTGTCATCTCAAAATCGACGAGCCAGATTTTTCGGTCATCATCGTAGCCCTCTCAAAATCGACGAGCCAGATCTCTCAGTCGTTGTCGTCGTCCTCTCAGTCGTCGTCGTTGTCCTCTCAAAATCGACGAACCAGATCTCTCAGTCGTTGTCGTCGTCCTCTCAGTCGTCGTCGTTGTCCTCTCAAAATCGACGAACCACGACGAACCAGATCTCTCAGTCGTTGTCGTCGTCCTCTCAGTCGTCGTCGTTGTCCTCTCAAAATCGACGAACCAGATCTCTCAGTCGTCGTCGTCGTCCTCTCAGTCGTCGTCGTTGTCCTCTCAAAATCGACGAGCCAGATCTCTCAGTCGTTGTCATTGTCCTTTTAGTCATTGTCGTCTCTCATCCTTCGTTGTTGTCCTCTCCTCTCAGTCGTCATCATCTCTCATCCTTGTCAGTGTCCTCTTCTCTTAGTTGTGGTCATCTTCTCAGTTATTCTCTCAGTGGTCATCGTCTCAGTCGTTGTTGGTGTCTCCATCATTGGCGTCTTAGTTGTCCTCTTCTCTTCCTTTTCTTAATCTGGGGCTAGTAAGAGTTAGAGTTAAAGTTAAATTTATTAAAAGTAGTACACCAAATATATTCTCTTTTTTCAAAATACTGTAAATCTATTAATAGGGGCTAAAAGAATATACATTATTTTTATTATTTGGCAAAATATGTTATTAACATTAAGACCTTAACTTTTATAATTGATATGTGATTTATTTTTATGAGTTAGATTACTACATGCATTTATTATTTGAGATGCATATTGTTTATACCTTGTAATTAAAGTTAAATTTATATAATTAAAAGTAATAATTAAAATAATTAAAAATAAAATTAAAATAACTGCACAACCGAGTTAAAAACTATCATAGCCAAAGTCTTTAGTTGAAATAACCAAAAATTGAAATAGAGATATCCGATGGGCTACACAACATAACTGGTTATAAGTGTACATATTGTGACCCAAAATAACTATAACTATAGCCTGAAAATATCATAATCAAAATTAAAAATTCTACAAAAGATGCACATTAAAGAATTCTCCTAAATACATATGTAGTGAGCTAAGTGATGCACTAATAAAAAATAGGATTTTTGCACCAGAAGAATGCTGTCTCAAATGGCCAAGATATCGTCGCGAATAGTATTTGCGTCTGCTTTGCATTGGCAAATGAGAGTAGTAATAACTAGGATCTCAAAAAAGTTTTTGCGTCGAAACTTAGTGTCTCAAAAACATTTTGCATCGACAAGAATGACTTTTTGAGATGACTTGAAAAAAGTAGCAAAAAATTTTTAAAAATGAGACACAACTACCAATATCGTCGCAAAAACAGCTCTTGTTGCGTTGATAAACTACCATCTCAAAAAAAATAATATTGTGTCAAAAAATATGCCTTCTCAAAAGATATTACTTAAGACAATAAGTATGTCGTCTCTAAAGCTTCAATCAATTAACTAAAAGGGAAAAATAAAGTATAAGAAAATAAATTTTTATATATTTTTTTAAGTATTCAATTGTTAAAAAAGTAGTGGGACCCACAATTTTTTATTTTTCCCCAGGAAACAACACTTTCCTTCAAAATGCATCCCACAAAAAGCATGAGATTTTCCATATGGCAATCTTAACTTCCCACCAAAAACTACTCCCTCTTGTATTTTCCCTCAATCAAATATTTTATTCACTTATAAACATCAATCAAAAAATGTTTATTATTTATCCTTTACTTTATTTTTATTTATTTATTGTGTGCATTTATTTATTTATTCATCAAGAATTTATTATGCAATTTGATAGTTTAATTATTTTAATTTTTTCTGTTCTATATCTTTTCTTTTCCTGACAAATGAATAATAAAAAATTATTTTTCTTGTAAAATTCGGTTGTCAAATGAACATACACAAGAAAATAAGTTTCTATTTTCGTTACTTTACTTTACCTCTCTTTTTCTGAGAATAATTTTTTTGCATAAGATTCCTGACAAATAAATAGAGCCTAAATGTTTTACTTGCGGTCTCAAAAGCTTCTATTTGTGACGTTAATTAAACTGTCCCAAATGATACATTTGCTTCGGCAAATAAACTGTCTCAAACAGAAGTACTTTGCAAGAAATTCATTTGTGTCGAGAGATCTGTTATCTCAAAAGTTAACTATTTGTATCGAAAAATATGTTGATGCAAAAATAGTAATTCATCTATAATAATTTTTCTATAAAAAAGAATTTCACTAGTAATATTCTTTTGCCTATCAAAATGTCAAAAAAAGCATCTACATCTTAAAGTCCTAAACGTTCATTAATACAAGATAATTTCATAAATATATAAATAATTAATCCATTCTCAAGCAAAATAAAATATTTATCATTACATCTATCCATTCATTCTATGCAATAAAATATCATTACATCCAAAACAATTCAATTAATACTAAGTTTAATCCACACAAACAAAATAAAATCAAAATGAAAAGTTCAACAACTAATATATCACGAATTAATTTGATGTAATTTCCACATTTAGCCACTTTGCAAGCTATTCATTTTCAAACACCTAGAAAAAAAATTGACACTAAATTCATAAAATCAAAATTTTATATAAAATTACATGAAAAAATAAGATTTTATTCATCACATACATTACAAGATCGCTAAGCAATACTACTACCGTAAGCTTTTCTAACTGTGTTCACACCTTGATGAATTCTTTCTAAAGGCGCATCGGGCTTTTTGACTGTATAAACATAAATCTTCTAAAATTTCAAACCCAAAATTACTTCATCAACTTCCTTCAATGAATCCATACTAACAACAATCCCCTATGCCACATTATATTTTAGAATATTGAAGCAAATTAATGATATTTTTCATTAAATTTACAATAAAAAAATAAGACATTAAATAGTTTCGCGAGAGGAAAAAAAGAAAAGAAAACTAAAGCAAAAATGCATATTGAGAATGAGTATTTTTAATATATTTTTTGAAGCAAAATATATATGCCTAAACCTACAATATGTGATGACTCTTGGCTTAGGAATGGATTTTGAGTTCTATTTCATTTCACGTCTCTTGTGCCCAAAAGTTACTTCATGTCAAGTTTTTTTGAAAAATTTGGGTCATGCACAACTTATTTGTTTTAAAGAACTGCATATGCCTAAACCTGCAATGCGTAATAATTCTTGGCTCGAGAATCGATTTTGAATTTCATTTCGTTTCACATGTTACTTGTGCATAGAAGTTACTTTGTGCAAAATTTGGTATCAATCTGAACTAATTTGACAAATCTAGATCATACACAGTTTTTTTTTAAAAATTATATATGCCTACACCTACAATATAAGATAACTATCGGCTCAGAAATCAGTTTTGAGTTTTGTTTCTTTTCACATGTTACTTGTGTCTTTACTTTGGGCAAAGTTTAGTGTCAATCTGAGCCCATTTGAAAATTTTGAATTATGCACAAATTATTTTTTTTTAAAGAACTACATATGTTTACACCTATAATGCATGATAACTCTTCGCTCAAGAATCATTTTTGAGTTTCGTTTCTTTTCACATGTCATTTGTGCATAGAAGTTATTTTTTGCCAAGTTTGGTGTCAATCTGAGCCAATTTGACAAATTTGAACAATGCACAGCTTATTTTATTAAAGAACAATATATGTCTATACCTACAATGTCACGACCTATTTTCTCAACTAGCGTATGTGATCAGCAAGTGAGTAAAACTCACCAAAAATCTCTACTCTTTTTCAAGCATACATGATTTATGTAAAAAAATATTCAAAGTTATTATATTATCAAGCGTATTTTCATGATAGATGCTATGGAGAAATAATATTGTTCATTAATAATGTTATCAATAACGTTATTTACATTTATGTTATATTTATCAAATTTAGTATTAATATAAAATAGATAACTAACTGCATTAATATCCATAGAATTTTAACCGTTATGTTAATAATAAATAATCGGTATTAATAAAGAATATACAACTAACTGCACTAATATCAATAGAATTATTAACTGTGATATTAATTGGAAAATTTTGGGATAGGTCCTATTATCAGTTGATATTTAAAGATTAGTCTTGTCAAAAATTTTAAAATAAATTTAGTCTCGTAACATTAATATTTATAAAAAATACTTTTAAATTAAATTTTTAGAAGATTTCATTGACTAAATCTCTTCCCAAATGGGAATACAAAATTCTGCCCCAAGAATTTCACCTAAAATCTCTCAAAAAATCTCGCGCCACAACCACCACAACCTCAACTCCGTTGCCGGCTTCATCATCCATCACCGTCATCGCCACCGACTCCATCTTCTTTGGCGCCAACGCCGGTAACTCCTTATGTGAGACCCTGACCTATTTTATTTTTTGGATTAATTTAAGTGTTAACGGTGTTGGAATTAATGCATGAGTTCGGTTTAAGATCTTAAAACCTGTTCTGGCGTTTCTCAGCAGTCCAATCGACTAGACGGGTGTCCCCAGTCGACTGAATTGGGATTCAGTGGACTGAATTATGTTGGCAAGACTTATTTTTCCATTCTAGTAGCTTCATACATTCGACTAGATTTGGGGTCCAGTCGACTAAACCCTTGGAATTTTGCCTTCTTTTATAAATATCAGACGTTTGAGATATTTTGGAATATTTTCATTTTAGATCTGATTTCTCTCTCATGTAACCTCTGCCTTCTCTCTAGACTTTGATGGGCTCTGGGCTCAATTTTCAGCGATCTGACAGCGGATCCTTGATGTTGGTACCGGGGGCTTCGCATTCAGCTAACAGAATCCCGTTTCGTCGAGGTTCAGTTTTCGAGACATCGAGCTTTTAGCTCACCGAGGCGGGATCATAGACTATGTTGTCTTTAAAAGGTGCTACGTGCAGTTTTACGCTTTTCTACCGATTGAAAATGCTTACATATCATATCGTATGTTTTAAATAAGATTTTTTGGATAAAAAGTATATTTTTGTACTTTTCTTGGTTTATTACATGTTGTGAGGTATTATGGATTTGGCGAGAGAAATCTTTGGGGTTAAACTTGCGGTATTATGGGTTTGGTGAAAGAAACCTTGTTGGGTTGGACTCACGTGTGTGTATTTAGATTTTGATGTAAAAATACAAAGGACCGTGTTGAGATCTACGGATCGAGTTAATTTGGGCACGAGTTTCTCCTCGGTGAAAGATCGACAAACTGCACAGAATGGGTTTCTCTGCCCGTCGACTAGTGAACCGAAAAAGGACACAGGTCATGTCAAAAGTATAAGGCGTCCAGTTATTTCACGGGCCTCGTGATGGCCAGGTAGTAGTAACGTGACGGGATCTATATGTCCGTTTGGCATCGATGCCTATGTTTTAACCACGAGTTGCTAAGATCACGTAGATGTGATGATGACGTGCGTGCGTGTGTTTTCTCGGCTGTGTGTTTCGAGAGAAAAATATTATTTTGGTTAATGCTTTTCTTTAACTGTGAAACATTATTTGAATTATTGAAATACTTGATTTTGAGGATGATAACCCTTTTTGACCCTTATGGGAGTCTGATGGGAAAATTTGGAGTTTTATGAAGTAAAATTATTTTTTAGGCTCATGTAGTTGAGTCGACTTTATGCTATGTGATCGCATATCCTGTTTTACTGCTTCATAGTCTATTTCTATTGGGCTTTGGCTCCCGTTGTGGAATTTGTTAAAATATTTTTTAGGTGAACGTGGTCTTATTAACACCTTGAGGTGCCCGGAGATGACTGCTGGCAAAACCCTGTTGTTTAGTCTTTGTTAGGTAGTCTATACCTTTTGTATATATTTCAGGTTGAGATATAACATGTTGTAGAGCATATGTAATTCTTATGAATGTATGCATATTTTATGCTTTTGAGAGAACCATGAGTTGATTGTTTTTACTGTAGTTTCTCACTGCATTTTTCGTTGCTGGGTTCAATGATTTACAAGCAGAGTTTTCAAATGGTTTATACTTTATTCAAACTCTTGTGCTTCGAGGGCAATTTTGGAACGACCTAAGCATATTTTAAAATGAAAAGATTTTCTTATCCCAAAACATATATTTTGTTTTTAAAGGCTTCGCTTGAGTGGCCAAAATCGTAGTCTTTTAAGGCTACTCTTTTAAATCAAATAAATTCTTGGTAGTACGTTTTACAAAAGTTTTAGCTTCATTTAGGCTTTATAGTCTTCACCCGTTTGTGTTAGGCAATTTTTTGTGAGCTTTCGCGTGACCCAGAGTTTGGGACGTGAGAACTTGGTATCAGAGTTCTGGGTTCGAATACCTAATAGCTGTGAAAAGATGGTGCATCACCTTGTGAGGATGTGTGCGTGCTTAGTTGCCTGTATTTATGTTTGAACATGAGCATGTTAGTTGCTGAGCATGTTGATGCCGTGTATTTGTAAGTATGGAGGTTGGACCTTATGATTGATTAGTCTTGCTTTTGGGCGTTTAGATTAACAAATTTGGGAGCCAAGTTAGAAACGCGTTTCGCGGACGTGATTTATAGCAAGAAATCTAAGTTATCCAAAATGACACATCATTCTTGTTGGTTCTCCTCAGTATCGATGTTGTGTCTGTATAATTATTGTGGCTATGTGTTGGCATGATTATGTGGTATTGTTAGAAATAACATGATAGATCGACCTTGGGTCTTGAATGTGCTACTCGATTGCTATCAATTGTAGAGATAAGGTTTTGGGTTGAGCGTCAATCGCTTTGTGTGTTGTGGAACTCGTTAATGAGTTGGGTTCAACCGAATGAGGTAAGCCTCGATTGGCAAATCGTTGAGTGTTTGCATGAGTAGAGTTTTATTCGGGTATCGTTGAAGCATGATTGATGGCTTTGGCTTGAATAACTGACTCCTTTTGAGAGTATGCTAGTGGAAGTTAGAGTTGTGTTATAGATGGCCTTGTGAGTAGGGGTGACGGGGTGTTGGAAACCCTGGGAATCAGTTGTTATGACTGGATTTGAGGATAATGATATTCTCTTTTAGTGAGGGTTTGGTGTACATGGTTTGGCCATGTGACGGAATAGGTACGTCGTGAGCCATGCTATGTCATGAGCCGTGTACTTAGGATGGGGTATAGACGAAAACATAGTAGATGGGAGCGTGATAATTCTTGGCTGGGCGTATGTTGAGATGGTAGAATGTGAGTGGTTCTGGAGATATTCCCTGATAGTCAAGATGTTGATGGTGGTCAGCAGGATGTTAACGATAGCCAGAGTAGCATATGAGGATGTTGTTGGTAGTTAGAGTTGTGTCTGATGACCTTGGAAGTTGTGTACCTCCTTAAAGTTTGAGAATTGAGTTATGACTAGTGAGCTTAGGGTTATGGGGACAAGTATGAGTTATAAATAGACTGAGAAGAGCATGGGTCGCGACTGTGTTGGAATGTGTAAGGGTTCCGGTTGCGATTCTGACAGACGATGAGTATCAGTTTTGCGGGATTCCTACAGGAATGCAGGTTTGTGGTCTGGCCATTACCCTAATGATCAGGAGTTTGTGTTTGGGAACCGTGTTAAGTGCGTGTGGTTAGCTTGTGTTGAGATGGCATGCTTTGAGTATGATATGCCCGGAGGTTGACCGTGTTCCACGTTAGGTTCAAAGACGTGTATGTTGTTTACTCAGGGGAACGAAGCGTGGAGTAATGAGGTTCAGCAATGTACCATGTGGTTTGGCTAGCCTGGGGTGATAGGTGAAAAATCGTGGGTTATGATGCCT
>JAOTRH010000026.1:9405463-9421426 GCA_034768845.1 Heliamphora exappendiculata | reverse complement strand
TTGTTATAAATAATAAACTAATTTATTAATTTATTATGAAGTTTGACTAATAAATTAATAATAAACTAATATAACAACAATTAATAATTATAAAAAATTTAAACTTATATTATACAAGTTACAACAACAATTAAATTTAAAAAAAAAAAAAAACTAAAAGCCCGACCGGCCTGCTCAAAGCCTGGCTCGAGCTCCGAGTCCAAGTCTTAAGCCCGAGCCTTATACTCTTGGGGCTTGAGCTTACCCCTTGGAAAAAAAGCCCAGCTCGGCCCGGCCTGATTTTTGGTGGAATCCCGCGGGCTTTGGGCCAAGCTAGGCCCGCCCGAGCCACGCCTGGTCCGGGCCCCAATTACGCCCTTAAGTCCAATACCTTGTCATCGAAATTCTTATCGAGGTATGATTTGAACAACCCAACTGACTTGTGACAAATCCTAAATTAGATCCCTAGATATGCAGATAGTGAGTGATAGCCATGTGTTCCTAATCTCTACCACCTAATTTACCCTTCTACAACTTCAAGAATGTGTCAACACCCATAATTAAACAAGTAGCATAAGTAAAGGAGACACGACACGGACATGCCGACGTGTCAATTTAAAAAAAGATTGCAGGACAAGACATGTTTGAAACATGTTGAAAACTTATATTTTTATATATTTATTTTATGTCAAATATGTGAATAATTTATTCAATAGTAATTGAAAATATATAGTATATTACTAATAAAATTAAAAAGTTCTATATTTCATCTTATAAATGTTTCCAAACATATTTACTATGCATTTTGCATTTCAAAGAATGTAAAATATTGTTACTATGAAGCGATTCTTCATATAGAACGTGCTTGGAAAGTTCAGGAGTATCGTTGAACTGTTCGTCAAGTGTCAAAAAAATATATGTCAATATGAATTTATTTTTTTAATTAAGATCATTTAAAAAGTGTTGAACATGAACTTAACAATGTTTAAAGAGTGTCCGAGGAGTGTCGGGCAAGTAGAAGTGTCCGTGCTTCTTAGGTTTCAAGTGGGCCTCGCTAAATTTATTTGTTCTTTAGATTTTCTTTCTCTTAACCTTCTTATGGACCCTGATGAGAAGAAGAATTTATACGATATGTTGGAAGATTTGTTGGGTAAGATGCCTTTGACAATATTTACGTTGACCATTGGTTATTAACTTTAGTGTATGTTTGGTCTGAAGAGTTCTTCCTAGTTGGTTCTTTTATAGGGTTTTTAGAGGCTTTATACTTGCTTGTAAATTGAAAGTTCTTTTGGCATACATTGAATGTATATAGTTAAGCCCTTGTAGGCTTTTTAGTGAATTGCTTTACTTGCTAAAAAATGAAAGCTAGAGTGTGGGGTTTGGATATTTTGTATCAAAATGGAATTTGTAAGGCTAGTAGAGTTGTAAGAATTTCTACGGTGGAAGAAATCAATTACCTTTGTAACTTCGTGGTTTGAAATTTTATGAAATTTTGGTATGGTGATAAAGCTCCTAATTTGAACAACGTGACTATGGAGTTCCATTGCACTTGCGGAGTGTTTTAAAAGATGACTTAAAGATGTCATTGGAGGAGGGATTTTGGTGGAAAAATGGTTCTCCTAAGTTGTTCAAATGCTCTTCTAGTTGGAGTTATATGGGTTGAGGGATTACTTCTCTAGGTCGCTCGAACAAATGCCCTCAACAGATCTGTGAGGTGGTTCACACTTGACACCTTGCTTACCTTGCCTCATCAAGGCTTCCTATATAACACTTGCATCCTACCGTTGTCTAGTTTTCCTAGGCTGAGAGTAAGGGTTACGTAATCCACTAGGGTTGGGGCCTCAGCATTGGATCACTCGATCAATCCATAAGCCCGCATACTTTTGTGTCTACAGTTGATGGATCGTCAAAGTTGCCTCTCATTTGAGGTGGCTCCATTTTGCCACATTTGTAAGAAGACAATACTAGGCTTTAACCGAGTCATACATGTCAAGGTTGTATACTAAAAATCATAATTTTTTATTTTAGTATTTTATTTTATTTTTTAATAAAATTAATTTTTTTTCATTTTATGATAATCTTAATGAACAATGCATGCGTTTTATTATTTATTTAATGTTGTGCATGTGTGTCTTTTATTCTACATATTATTTAATCCGACGTGTATAGTTCGACTTACACATAGAAAATCAGACTATCTATTTTTGTAGAATATAAGTTTTTGGTTCAGTCTTAAGATGGAATTGCACAAACTATCGGTACGACTATAGCATAATATTTTAGTAGATCTTTCTTGATTACGGGAAACGATAATTGTTTCGACAATTGTTCCGACTTATTATGCTAGTACACTTTGTGTGTATCGAATATGATCAAGTTGGGGTAATTAATTTTATACTGATTATATAAATTAATTTACATCCCATGATTATTATGAGTGCTTATACTCTTAATTCCGAAATAATTATTATTAACATATATTTAATATTCGTTATTTTGATTCATTAGAGGGTGCGATCTTTTATGGGTCTATGATCCCGGTGAGTTCGATAAGGATATTAATTATATAGTGAATATTAATTATTGACGGAATTCACATCTCGAAAAATCGAGATTGATGATACCCCTTAAGGAAGTTTATAAGTTTTGACTGAGTGAAACCCTGCAGGTGGATTTTATAATCTGGTATTCAAATAAGTTAAGCGGAAGTTTTTAAGGATTTTTCAAAGAAGCCGATTAAATATAATTGTTAGTAATTTAATTTAATCGGCGAGTATCTGTAATCATAACTTGGGGAAAATAAATAAGCATTTAATAATAGAAGTTCAATTACTGCGATTTTGAGAATAAGGCTGAGAGCGCAATTATAATTCTTTAATGGAATGAATTATAATTTATGTTTTTATGAAATTATTTATCGGTTGAGGTAGGATTTCATAATTATATTAGGAGTCCACGTCTTATTTACTTCACAGGTTCCTGCTGTAGCCTATATATATGCTGTTAGAAAACTTGATGTCATAATTAATCATTATTCGTCAGTTTACTTGGTGGCTAGGGTTTCCACGTCTTTGAAACCTAAGTCAAGTTAACGAAAGTTTTTGAAAAACATGAAGAACGTAGCTCATATTACAATTAAGTTCTAGCATTCGGGAATACAGCAGAAGGCTTTTGTTGGAGATTTGACTAGAAGTAAAAAATCAAGGCAAATTGTTGATTAAAAATTGCTGCAGCAACCGAAATCAATCCAATTAGATTTCGAAAGGTATAATCTTAAAACTAACTTTAGGAGTATTACCGGATTTTATATTTGATTGTTTGATATCAAAAGTCTTAATCTGGAGTCAATTTCGGCATTTACCCGTCCGGATTGTTTTTTATTAAAATTATAGACATAATTTTAGGATCTTGACAGTTTGCCCTACAATATGATACCTTGGAGAATGTTTGTTCTTTCCATGATAAGGACTTAACGTATCTACCTCATCATACAACTCTTGAGGTTTAAGCATGGTGTAGTCGTGAACGAGATCAGAGCACATGCCCCCAAACATGGGCAATTTATATGGGAGTGAGACAACTCCCCTAGCCCAACTCCCTTGTTGAAGGATATCTCGTTCTCCGTACAAAGTGGCTCTCTGCACATATGAGATCCATTTTCAGCTCCTGTATACAACACAGGCTCCACCCTTATTGCCACTCTCTCCACTCTCAGGTTGTCGCGACTCTCTCTCTCTCTCTCTCTCCACTCATGTGGTTTGACTTATTCTTAGGGCCCTATGATTCCTAGGGGCCGAAAACTCTCCCTTATGCTCGAGAAATAGCCTTCCTGATGATCTGCTTCGTGAATTTAATGGTGGAACCATGGTAGACAATTGAAGACCAACAATTCAAATAGCGTTCATTCCCTACCTCTCTGGTCACGAAGGGACCCTTGCACTTTCTGAAAAGAAGGTTACCTTTCTCGAACTAGTGTTTTTGCGCAACCTTCCAGCCTAAAACTTCCTTGTACATGATGGGACCGAGGCTCAGGGTGTGCTCATATCACCAAGGACCCGCTCATATTATTTCATAGTTTATGAGAGGGAGCAGTAGATTTGAAGATATTTTTTTAGTACTAGGAATTGCATATGTGATTGTTCTTGATGTGATGGGTAGGATTTTGTTCTCAATGGTACTTATATTAGATTTCATCAGCTTCATTTAAGAATAATGTCATGCTTGCAAATGCAATAAGCTGTATTACAATGGTTCACTTTGGAGGGATTTCCAACATATTTTTGCTGTTTCCTCTGTATAGGACTCCATAGGTCTTGTGACTCAACCTAGCATTTAACAGTATTAATGTGTGGGCCTTCATAGGTGTTGCTTTCTACATTGGATGTACTATTTGCTACATTTTCAGAAGGAAATTGTTTATTTTTCTGTAGTGTTTCAATTTTCTTATCCATGTGGGTCGTTGATTGTGAGCGTTTATTTTTATTTTCTTGCTTTTGTCTAATGTTGGCCAGGGTATTGTTGTAATTATCCTAGGCATAGTAATAATATAAATACATGTGGGATGTAGGGCCTGATTATTGCTCCTTAGCCTTTCCCTAATCTTTCTTTCTCCTGCTCTCCTTTCTTCCTCTTTCTCTTCTTTTTTCTAACCCTCGGTTCATATTTTTCTGAAGTTCAACTTTGATTAATTGATTGATAAAAACTAAAAAAATCAAATGGCTGCTTTCTTTGCAATTTTCTCTTGGTTAATGTATATATAAGAAAACAGAATTCATATCCCAAGAAAAAAGACCACGTACAGTCTGTTTCTCAGGTTCTCCCTGCCCCATGTAATCTTTGCATGCTTTAGTTCCTAAACTGTTTAGTACTATCAACTTTTCAAGGGAGGATTTTCGTAAAGAATTTCAAGAACAGAACCCCGATGTCAAGTCAATGCGTGATGTATGTATGAGAATAATCATATTAATTTGGTCCAATCTTCTTTCTACCTCTTTTTCCCTTTTGATGTTCGTAAATTTTTTCTGTACTTCTGTGCTTCAGATTGGCAAAGCCTGTGGAGAGAAGTGGAAAACAATGACATATGAGGTTTGTGCTTCAACTGAAGTTCAGAGTACACTATTTGATCACTTGCCTAAACATTTGGTGAACCAAATTGTTGGTTTTATCCTGTTTTTAGTTTCTGAAACGGTGCAATTAAGCATTTGATGTAGCTTGAGCTGTGCAAAAATTTCTTGCAATTAAGCATTGTAGATGGTTCTTCGCATGTCATGTTTTTGAATTTGTTTGCAGTGCAAATCATTTGTAATATTACTGTCATTTTAGTTAGTTATGGATTTGTGACATGGAACCCTCAGGTGAACTGGAAGTGAATTTAAATCATTCTGTTGAGAATCTTGATATCAATGGTATTGTGCTGAAAAGAAATAAAAACGCCTTCTATGTGTGGTGATCCTAAAATTTTGAATTGGTGGTGAAATCTATGTTAGATGGACTCTGGTACGGGTGTCACGTGCAGTTATATGTCTGAAGTTTTGGATTCATTTAATTTTCACATCAAAGATACTGGACATTACAAAATATTTATATTTATTTTATTTTCTAAGGTAAATAGTGTTTACAAGGTTTCATAGAGTATTTTATGCATAATATGAGAGTTTATGCATAGTTCTATATAGTAAATTCGAATTACTAAAATGCTTCATAACAGAATGTCCAACTAAACATGTGGGAACACATATTCCGTACTCTTATTCAAATGTCGAGTATACATCATATATTTAGAAGAGCTCATATAACATGTGATGGCGTGGTTTTAGCGTATGATTTCCTCTCAATGCCCATTCCTTTGTTGCAGGTATGGACTGCTACCCAGCACTTATATTTGTTTTAAATAGGCATGAAGTATGTGTACTGTAAAAAGGAATTTTATTCAGTGGCAACCCGAGGTGACAATTCTCTTTCCAAGTCTTAAAAAAAAAACCACACATTTGGAATTTGTAATAAGTGATAACTGGTAGGGTAAATTTCCCTACTTGTCAACTGGAATTGACTAGGGCTCATAGCACTTCTCTTTCCTAATATCAATGGGTTTCACTCAGTTTGACATCAAGTCAGGGACTATAGCCACCAAGATGAGTACTGCCACATATAAAATGAAGGTTATAACTCTTTTTATCACCTTTCTAACCCCTGTTAACAGTTAATCCTACTCTTGATATCGAAATAATCTCAATCATTAATTAAACACTCTAACGCAACGAGTTGATTGCTATAGCAGTACGAACCCTAACTTGCTGCAGTAACATGAATACCATAAAACCTCAGTTAGAAACTCATTTGGTACTGCCATTGGAACTTAAAATAATTACTTTTATAAAATATTCGAACTGAGAAGACTACCAGATTTCCAGTGAAAAGGATTTGATCATGTTATTCCACATCAAAGTATTTCGTTTTCTATGTAAGATGATTCGTTGTATTTTTAGTAAGATGATTTATGGTATTCTTAAAGAAGAGCAAAGTCACCTTTGCCAGTGGTTCCCTTATTTTTTTTTGGTGTCTTGTTCCATAAGATTATCATGTATTGCTTGTATTCTGCTTCCCTTTAGCTATGAGGTATCGCTGAACCATTTTTTAGGACGACTCTCCTATAGCAAGAGAGTTATGGAAGGGAAGAGTCAAGAGTTGTTTCCTATGCCAAATCTTTTTGTCCCTCCAGCAAGAAGGATCCCACCATTTTGCTCTTTGACATCACCGCACCGTTTGCCTTCCTGCATTTTGTGGCCTTGTTTTTTGGTGGGTATGTGATTAGTTTATGCCAAAAGAGAGGATATACAATGTATGCTTGACACCCAAACGCCAACCCCCAACCCCCAACCCTCAAGGGGCAAACAACATGATGGTTTAGCCAACCATCCAAAACAACAAAAAAACCTTGAAAGCCTAGCCTAAACGAGCTCTCTCACAAAGCCTGAGAGGCTAGGCAAAGAAAACAAAAACTAAAACTAAAACACCCCTCTCAACCTGAGAGACAATTCGTGGCCTTGCCACTTCTAAAGACTGAAGCTACACCTGGACCAAGTCTTCTCATTGCTTTTGGCCTGTTTTAAGATGGGACATGAAAAATTTATATTCTTAGTTATGGACTTGGCCTGCAACACTTGGTTTGAATGTACAAGTGTTCAAGGGCAGAAACAATTGGCCTTGAATATATGTAGCAAACTTAAATGTGCTATCGAGGAATTAGAAATACAATTTGGAGTAAATTGAAATGAGGTTAAATCTGGTAAGTTACCATGGTTTGCTAACTCACTAAATTATGGCGGTTGGGTTCTCATTGTAATGCAAACTCAACGGAATAACTTTTGGATTGGGTTGATACGCTGGCTCGTTTTTTGACACAGTTGTTGCTGCAACTTCTCTAATGCATTTGGTAATATAACTGAGGTTGGGCAACAATATGAGTCAATAGTGGTCCATTTGGGTCAGAGAGACAAATGTATTCTAGATTTTCCCAGATCAGAGAACCTAAAATGTTTTTGTTCTAACGGATTCATGGTTATTATCTTTATGTTTTTGATGCTATTTTTTGTTATTTTGAAGGCGAGTTGATAGTGTTGTGTCTGTGGTATTATAGAAAAACGACGTTCACACATGCTTGTTCATGCATCAACATTTGGCAATTGACTTACAGAGTGTTTAATCTGCCTGTAACAGGAGAAGGTTCAATACTATGATATAGCCACAGAGAAAAGAGCAGATTTTGATAGAGCCATGGCAGAGTATAACAGAAGGAAGGTAAGCTTCTTCTTACATATTCCCTTAGGTCATGTTTGGCTGACCGGATTAATAATGAGGGAATATATAATCCTACAAGATAAGTAATTTTGTTAGATTAGTAGTGAAGGGATTATTAATACCACATTTTCTAAAATATATTTATTTTACATTTTGTAAGATTGATTATTCAATAAATACATAATTCTTCCATCATTTATTAAGCAAACAAGGGTAGTACAATCACATCGAATATATAATCCAATCCTAGATATAAACCGGTCAATCAAATATGACCTTAGGTCCCGTTTGATTGACCGGGTTGATAATGAGGAGATATATAATTCCACATGATAACTAATTTAATAGGACTAGCAGTAATGGGATTATTTATACTATGTTATCTTAATTATTGTATATTTTACATTTTGTGAGATCGATTAGATACATAATCTTTTCATTGCTTGTTACATTCAAACAAGATAAATTCAATCTCGTGAAATATTTAATCAAATACTACATTTAATCCGTTCAATCAAACATATTCATAGTTTTTTGGATGCACGTATGGCATGATTAGTATGCAAATATGTTTTTATCTTATCTATTAGCAAAAATATTGCAGGAGAGTGGAGAGGATCAAGAAAGTGAGGGATCGGAGTTCGATGAGTAGGGACTCTTTGGATTATTTGTCCCAGGAGGGAGTATTTCAGTAGGAATAGCAGGAATTTGGGAAATCCATTGTCTATTATTTAATGGGTGTCTTAGCCATTGGAACTCCACATTTCTCTCCATCTTTATGTACATAACTGTTTGGAAATCACGAAAATGGACTAGCATGCTTACCTCTTGATTATTACTCTCTTCTCTAATTTCAAATATTTTTAGTGGATTCAGTAATAATTTATACACTGACAATTTGACCCAACCCAGATATCTTCTTCTTGTATTTCTTCACCTGTTCATGGAGTTGTAAATGCAGGTATTAAGGTGGAAAGGGAAGAATCTCATATTAAGATTATTTTTCTAATTGACATATTAGAAGTGTTTGATGTACATCTAGAAAGCCATATCTAGCTATTAAATACAGTTATAGTGTTATCATCAAATGTGTTTGGATCATAAGTATAAACTGATTACATTCTCTCAAGACCTCATACCTCGTCCTCTTAAGATTCTATTTTGTGGGTTCAGAATGGACCCACAATAATGATATGAATCATTCATTATGTAAATCACGCCGGAAAAACTATTCATGTGAATGTTCAATTTGATTGGATGTAGAAAAGTATATGAACAAATCATGCATTTTGGAACAAAGTGAATGGTTTAAATCGCATTTGTCACAATTTTGTAGGCTCAGAATGGAGTGAATGGTTTAATTTAAATCGCATTTGTCACAATTTTGTGGGTGGGCTTAGAATGGAGTGAATGGTTTAAATTGCATTTGTCATAATTTTGTGGGTTTAGAATGGATTAATGATGATTCGAACTATTCATTACTTAAGTCACACTGAAAAGACTATTCATGTAAAAATTCTTTGATTGGATAGAGTAGTATATGAACAAATTGTGCATTTTGAACAATACGAATGATTTAAATTGCATTTGTTACAATAATCCGAACAGTTCATTACAAAAAGGCTATTTATGTAAAAATTCAATTTAATTGGATAAAGATAAATGCATGAACAAATTGTACATTTTGTAACAAAATGAATGGTTTAAAAAGCATTTGTCTCAATTTTGTGAGTTTAGATTGGATTATGAGAATTCGAATCGTTTATTACGGAGGATATGCTGGAAAAATTATTTATTTAAAAATTCAATTTGACTGGGTATAAAAAATTACATGGACAACCCATGCATTTTTTAACAAAGTGAACTGGTTTAAATTGCATTTGTCACAATTTTGTGGGCTACTGGATTCATAATGGTGATTTAAATCATTGGGTACAAATGCCACGCTGAAAAAAACTACTCATATAAAAACTCACTTTGATCGAATATAGATTAGTGGCATTTTCTAACAAAATGAGTGGTTTATAAATAGCATTTTGTAACAAAATGAACAATGTAAACTTAAAATAAAATGCCATTTGGTCATGTACTTATTTATATCCGATCAAATTAAATTTTTATGTAAATAATATTTTTGACGTGGCCTACAAGTTGAACAAATTGGTTTAGTCTTGTGGGTTCACTTTGGACTCATAAAATCGAGTTTTGAGAGATTTTGATGGAGAAAAAACTTTGAGAAGATGTGATTTCATGCATAAAATCTTAAAATTTTTTTTTAATAATTTAAGGTATTTGAACCAGTTTACGTGCATAAAACCTTGATAATGAATCACTAAGGTATATTTGACTTTAGCTTCCTCCTCTCTTTAATAAAATATATTCCAAATTAAAATTTTAAAATTAATTATCGGCCTACCAACCAGTTGCCACTTCCCTTTAATTGATCTAGAACATTCATTTAATTGATCAAGACTGTTAATTATAGGGAGTTCCTATTTAGTTTTCCATTTATTTATTTCCTTCGTTGTTGTCCTAACCTTAGGTTTCATTTGACAGTGGCGTTCTTTTTTGTTTCTCTTTTCTTCTTCTTTTTTTCCTACTCAGAAAGTTGCAAGAAAAAAGAATTAATAGCCTGTTTGGGACATTTAAAAAACTTGATTTTTAAGATATTTAGCTTTTTAAAGAAAAAAAAAGTTAGAATATTTAGAATAATCTTTTATAGTAGTTTTTTTTTGCTTTTTATTAAAGTGTCTAATATACTCTTATTTTTTGTTTTTAAGTTGTAGTATTTGGAATGCTAACACAGCTTTTTTTGTTTGTTTTGTGAGAAGGATTGACTTTTTTAATTGAATGTATTATAGTAACTTTAGTTAAAAAAAAGTTAAGGTGTTCGGGGATGTGTATAGTCATTTTTTTCTTGAATTAAGAGATGAAAAAAAAATTAATTGACTTTTTTGGGAAAACAAATAATATGATTTAAAAGCTTGTTTTTTTCTTTTTCTTTTTTTTTTTATACAAAAGGCCAACTTTTTTGGAAAACAAAACAGGGCTAAGCCAATTTAGCTATTTAACCTTAATGGCTTCTTCATTTACATTTTTACATTTGAAAAAGACTTGTTTGGATAAGCTATGAAATTTTAAAGCAAGGACTTTGTCCTTCATTAGTGAGTACTATAACTGGCTTCTAATATTTAAGAATGGTAGTTTTAGTTTTTCAGAACTGAGAGTGGGATGGACATAATTTAATGATTTTTAATGTATTAAAACAGATGGTGAAATGATTGACATAATTTAATGGTTTTTAATACATTAAATCAGATAAATATAATTTAACAATTTTTAATACATTAAATCAGATAGATGTGTAACTTTTGGAACAAAAAATCCCTACTAAAACTGTATGTGATCAAATTTTATCCCCCCAAAAAAGCAATAATTCTAGAGTCCTTGAAAGAGAACCAAAAAGTTATCCAGAATGAATTATTTTTATCTTCTCTTTTTATTTTTTATCTCTCTAAAATTAATACTATAATTTCTCTCAACAAAATTAACACCTACAATTAAAGATTTCCCTCATGGGTAAGACAATATTGATCTACCATTGTTAAATAAGTGACAAACAAAAATAACCCATATAGTATGCATTGAATATTGTTATTTATAAAATATATCACGTAAATAACATCACATAATATTTTCAAAATACATAATAATTTTTTATATCTATGGTTGAAATGCACAAACTTGCTTTATTTTGAGAATAACTTACAAAATTTATTAAATTCTTTAGCAAACTTAGCGTACGCTGCGTACCTAAAAGAGTAATACTATGATGGTCACATTTAGTAATCACATCATAAGTTACAACATCATTCTTAAATATAATCATCAAAATATAATCTCTATAACATTATTTTTTAACTTAAAATTATTGTTACTAATCCCAAGGGATTAGTCTAATGGTCAAAATCTAAAATTTGGGAGTTTGTTCTAAAATTTTAAATTTAAACCCCTTTTCGCCAAATGTTTTGACTTGACTTTAGTTGAGTTCTACCAGTAAACGGTAAAATTAATCACTT
The DNA here is from genome assembly GCA_034768845.1 of Heliamphora exappendiculata. NCBI lineage: Eukaryota > Viridiplantae > Streptophyta > Magnoliopsida > Ericales > Sarraceniaceae > Heliamphora > Heliamphora exappendiculata. The sequence goes on along the minus strand of JAOTRH010000026.1, from coordinate 9,409,571 downwards.
AAAAATTAGTTGAAGTACCCACAATTTGACCAGACATCCTAAAATTAGCAAAAAAAATAACTAATGTTACTCTTTACTCATGAAACTTTGAACAATATGTTTTACAATCATCAAAACATAATTTTGAAAAATTATGTTATGATAGTCACATTTAGTGACCATATCATAAGTTACCACATCATTTTTAAATATAATTATTAAAATATTATCTCTATAACATTATTATTCTATGCAAAATTATTGTTACAAACCCTAAAAATTTAGCCTAGTAGTCAAGATTTAAAATTTAAGAATTTGTTCTTTTTGAAGTTTTAAATTTAAAATCTTCTAGGAGAAGCTTGGGCTCAACTTTAATTAAGCTCCCAGACTGTGGAATTAATCACTTTGAAATTAGTTAAAATAAAATGTAAATTGACCCTATCGCCCTCCGATAAAATAAATAATAATAATAATAATAATAATAATAATAATAATGTTGTTACTCTTCACTAATGAAACTTTGGACAATATTTTTATCTTGTAGGGTGGCATGTTCCTGGGTTCATCTCTGTTGGGAAGATACAACTTTTTTACAACTGAGTTCTTCCCTACCGGCAGTTTAATGGTGTGAGACACCATGGCCCACTTCACACTCTCTCAGTACGCCTTCCTCCTCGGACTAGAAGCCGACCTAAAAACCATACCCACCACCGGAAAAAAGGCTCTAGCTGTCGCCGCCGCCGGATTCATCGTTCCTCTCGCGCTGGGTTCCGGTCTGTTCTTCGTGTTTGGCTCGAACGGCGACGATACGAAGATCGGTTTCCTCTTCTGGGCCACCGCCCTCACCGTCACCGGCCACTCCGTCCTCGTCGAACTCCTTGAAAAGCTGAAGATCCTCCACACCGACATCGGACGAAATCCTTGCCCTCCGCCCAAAACAGCCACATCTGCTCATGAGTCTTGTTCGCGCTGTTGCTATCGGCGTCGGAAAAAACGGCGGCGATCCACTGATCGATTCTCTGCACCGCCGCCATGGTTCTTTTCTGCGTCTACTACCTCCGTCCAGCGCTGGTGTGGCTGACCCGTCTCAAGCCGGAAGGGCACGAGTACAGCCAGTTCTACCTGTGCTGGTTCGTAGCCGCCGGGGTGGGGCTGTTCGGGGTGCTGGCGGACGCCTGCGGGACGCACCCAATGATCGGCGGTTTCGTGTTCGGGCTGGCGGTGCCGAGAGGGACTACTGAGTGGGCGGGTCGATAAGAACTAGGCTACTGCACGGGAACGTGCAGCCCTAAGAGAGTAGATTGTGATATCTTGATATCCCACATCAAAAAAAAAAAAAAAATTTAAATTATAAAAGAAAAATTTTGAATTTTTACATTCAACATTCAACTATGTTTTTTTTTCAAGTGATAGAAACTCTAGCAGAACTCCGCAATTAAGCGTGCTTACGCTGGAACAATGTAAGAATAGGTAACCTCCTGGGAAGAACAAAATCGTGAGAATTTTGTCCAAAATAGACAATATCGTTACCATGTAAAGAATCGAGGTGTTACAATCTTCGCCATGATCGTTCTGCACATCGGCATTGAGCAGAAGGTAGCTTTCTGATATTTGATTCTAACCATTTTTTTCCCTAAAAAAATAAAATGAAAATAAAAATTGCATTTTGGTGTTTCCAGTTTTAATTCTGATGGAGAAATCAACTTTCATGGGTTCACCTCGAATTCATATAGGTGATTAGAATTGTTCACCGTAAAATTCGCTGAGAAGAAATCAAATGAATTATCTATTTTAAATGATATTTAATTAATTTAATATTTTATATAAATAATTATTTTAGTAAACAGTGAAAGATAAATTATTCCAATTACCAAAATAAATTTATGGTGAATCCATAAAAATTAGATTTTAGGATAAAACTCCAAATGTCAACTTTAGAAAAGCTCAATTGTACTCTCTCATGGTGCTGATGGGTGAAGGCATCTCAATTATTTGAACTATTTATATTACATAACATGTGGTCAAAATTATTTATATAGAAAATTATGTTAATTGAACATCGATACCTATAAAATTATAGGGGTATTTAAAATTGCTGGAACTAGTGAAATAAAAGAATTAGTGGGGTGTTTGGTAAAAATTATACTTTGTAGTTGAAATAAAAAAAATTTAAAAGTAGTTAAAATTTGTAACAGAAATTGTGAGTGTTTAAAAAAGATTATAATTGCAGAGGATTAGGATAGGGATCTACTGGTCTCGTCTAAGCTGCCTGTAACGTCATGGAAGAATGCCACGTGTATTCCTGCACAAGAAAGGGATGAGATACCTGTCGGTGGCTTTATACTGGTAGACCATCCGACGATCAAGTCAGGCAAAAAATTTTTAGAGAGAAAGAAGAGATTTAGAGTCAATTTCAGCAGAGTTTTGATTTAGTAAAAGAGAGCCTACATTTCTTTATGTGAACATTAGCTATTTATAAATAGAAAAATACTTGACCTGTTCATGGAGTTCGACCCGACCCGAGCAGGTCGGGTTGTACCTCTTCCCTCTGATCAATGCATAACAATTAATGTCTTGATGGTGACTTATCAATGCCATCATTGAATATCTCTGCAAGATATTTCTGCAAATACCTTTTGTCATGTCTAGATGTCCATCAGTATTCAGGTATAGCTTTAGGCCTAATTTGGGCTATGGGTAAGCCACCCATATTTGACCATTTATTACCGACACTTCATCATCGTACCACTTATTGAATATGTGTACTCCGGGACATGATCTTCAATATCATCCATTCAGCTCGGCCCATGGATCAAGCATCTTATCTTGCTCGGCAATGAATGCCGAGCAGTCTCATAACCGTGCCGATCACCATGTTTTCGAGATTTGGGAGCTGAACTCCCGTTGAGCTCGGGCTCTACGCCTTGAAGCCTCTAGAGCTCGGATATACCACCGTATAGCTTGGCCTGTTGCCCGAGCTGATGTGGACATGTCGAGGATTGTCCCGCGCTGTTTGGACTTCCACGTGTGTTGTACGTGGTTTTAGTCGGAACTTGATCCCTCTTAATAATTTATAATTAAAATTAGTTGTAAGAAATTAAAAATTAAGCCAAAAACTTTGCCAAACACCCATTATATCACATTGATTATATATATATATATATATATATATATATATATATTCTACTCTTAAAGTTATAATTTTTGTTATTTTTTTTTCCGATAACATAGGTTATTCAGGTTAATTTATGCGTATCTCGACTAATTTTTGTAAGATCAATTCTACTGTTCACTTATGAAAATTTTAATTAAAATCAAAATAAAATCTCATATGAACTGACCCAAAATAATTAATAGTACTTAAAAAATTTTGAATTTGAGACATAAGAGAAAGTAAAATTTTAAATTCTAAAAAATAGTTATAAATATTTAAGCAATTTAATTTATTTGTCTAGATGATCTTCCCAATAAATTTTACTTTATATCACGATCAGTCCAAATTATCAAAATAAGCCTCCAAAAATAAAAAAAGAAATAAAGGTTTCTTTATTTCTTAAATAAATGGTGCGAAGCTAAATTTGGATGGTTGAATATGCATGTGTGATTGAAAAATCATTAGTTACATAATACATATAAAATTTACTCACTATTTTATTTACACTTTAAAATTGTTAGTTCAAACTAATTTAGAGCATATTCCACCTTACACAACTAAATTTAAATTATTCATAACTAAAATTGTGAGCTTATGAGTACCTACTATTTCCCCTATTAGGTATTGTGACCGGAAAATAGCTTTCACGTTTATGTTTTAAGGTTAATTTAATCTAATTATATAATAATTATTTTTGATTAATTTAAATTTTATATAAGTAATTTTCTTAATAAACCCTGCAACATAAATAATTGAGTAAATTACACTTACATTCTCTGTATTTAAAGATTATATTAATGTCACCCTATTTATTATTTAAAATATCACTGTACTTTTTTATTTTTTTATTTTTGTAACACTTAGATCAAAAAATTAATTAAATAGTTAATTTTTGGACGAAAAAACTGTATTTTCACACTTACATCCTATATATTTTTTGTTTTTTGTTTTTTATTTTTTAATTACAAAATTTTA
>JAOTRH010000026.1:9391631-9405363 GCA_034768845.1 Heliamphora exappendiculata | reverse complement strand
ACGTTCCCATGGGATCTTATTATGATACCACGTTAAAGTAAAAAGGACTTCAGGAATGAGAGTATTTAAGCTCAAGGGTTAGCTCATCTAACTATTTATATTAAACTATAATATTGTAAAAATGACATAAATAACACTCAACACCAATAGTGCAAGAACAAAACTTAATTCAGCCATTTGCAAAAACATCATCACTCTTTTCATATACCAGGTTGTTTTTAGGGTTTTTAATTGATAATTCATCAATTTACTAACTATCACAAATGATTTTTTTAAAGCATTAAACTTGACGAACAACTGATTCCTAGTAAATATGCACAGCAAGGGAAGGGGACAATCGGCCTCTGCCCCAATTGAATATGCACAGAATAAATAAAATAAAAAGGTATTGTTTTGCTTTTTGCAATTCCAATACGAGTTGCAGAAATTAATATATTTTACAAGTCAAACACACCGAGCTGCGAAGTATGTAACTAAAAATGAAATGGTAAAAATAACCAGTATCAAGCATAGATTTGTAATGCAAGAACACACAAAAAGACCTGTTACACACACACACACACACACACAGAGTAGAATCGCACAAAGCCAAACCCTCAATTAACAAACCTCAATTGTGTTTAGAAGAAACTTCCACAAATTTAATAAAACAGAGCAATTGACCCAATAAAAAAAATCAAGAAATGATAGATGATATTGATTGGTTCTCCATAATTTGGAAGAAATTTACAACTATTGAGAGAAATTACCTAACATTGCGCTGCCGCATTTTAATCGAGGCTGGATACAAACGGTGAGAAGGCAGCTTATGCAAGGGATGGAACCGTGCATTCGAGTGCTTACAGGTGAGGCCACTCCATACATGGCAAAAAAAACACGTCGATAGCTTCGCTGCCATGGAAGCTCTCTCTGTAAATCGAAGTTATCTATTTTTATCCCTATCGACGGAGTAGAACCGTTGCTTGGGCCAACGAATTTGGAAGATGGTTACAGAGAGTGAGTTCACTAATCTGGTTAGAGAACCATACGTTACTTTATATCTAAGCTTAGAACATCTTATATCTAGCCACCGTGTGTGTGGGATAACTTTTTTAATATAATTTTTTTGTATAAAACATATTTATTTTAGTTCCCACGATAATATATTTTTGTATAAAACATATTTATTTTAGTTCCCACGATAATATATTTTTGTATAAAACATATTTATTTTAGTTCACAATAATATATTTTTAGATCTCTCTTGTTATAAAAAATCAAAAAAATAAAAAATATTGATTAAAAAATTTTAAAAATTCAAATAAGACCAAAAAAATTTACTTAAAAGCTTTTATGTGACTTTTTTTTGTCTATAGTGAATTTTTTAAATTTTTTTTAAAAGTGCTATACTTTTTAATTTGTTTTATTATAATAAATCAAAAAGTAAAAATATTAGCTCAAAAAATAAAAAATATTCATAAAAGATGAGAAAAAGCCACACACACAAAAAAACTAAAACCAAAAAGAGGCCATGTTTGGGTGGTTGGCTTATTGATTATTTGCTTATTAGCAAATAAATCAAAACACAAATAAGGCAGGTCGTTTGAGTGACCATTGACTTATTTGCTTATTTGGTTTATTTTGACTTATTTGGTACCCAAACGATCTTATTTGGCTTATTTATTTATTTTTTATTTTTGACTTATTTGATTACACAAACAATGTTGCTTATTTTTGTACTTATAAGCTAACTAAACCTTAAGGCATGTTCTCCCAAACGGGGCCAAATAGTGGATAAAGAGTATATAAATATTTTTGTAAAATTTGTTGATATTTTTAAAAGTAGCATACTTTATTTTTAAAAGTATATTAATATTAAAATAAATTTGTTCTGGTTACTTATCCCATTATCCATCACCTAGTTGGTTGTGTGGTTAGTATAACCCTCTTAAATTTATTGTAATAAAACTATTAAATACAAAAAATAACACAATGGGAGGAGAATGTAAATATTTCTATTAAAAAAAAGGCAATTACAACGTAATTAGAAACTGAATCAATTACAGTAATTTCAATATAATTAGAAACTAAATCAATTATAGAAAATGAAAATAACAAAATAGTGTGATTTTTAAATTGTGCCCACAAAATTTTAAAATAAAATAAGTTGTAAACTAATCTTTTGACAGACATTTGAGTAAAAATAAGTCTACAAGTGTACAAATTTGGAGAATACCACATGGGTACCCAGATTTTTCCTTAATATAATAGCATAAATTATTGGGAAAATGGGTTTTAAATAAAGTTATAACATGATTTTTAGCTAACTCTGAAACTAAATATCTTTTAATTAAATTAATCTTTTTTAATGATTCAAAATTCTAATTTATTTATCTCTATGAGTAGAGTAATAATGGGTTCTAAATTATAATTTGTTCATCTCCACACGTCCGTTCAAACACAAACACCGAGGCATAGACGTAATATGTCTTAAGGAGACAACGTCCAACGTTGGACTTGATTGCATTGTTCAACCATATTTGTGTTATTCACATTTATGTTTCTGTTCAGTAAGATTTAATTTATTATTAATCATAGTTTTAATACTATTCTATTCGTCTTCAGTACAACAGTATTTATTTCAACTATGTTTTAATAGAATAGTACAATATTCTTTTATTCTGCAACTTTTAATCTATAGTTAATTTTGTTTTGTCCTTATTTTTGTATTCTGTTTTAAGTTTCTACTTATAAAAAATATATACAGAAGAAAAAAAATAGTGTTATGAATTTTCAAATATGTTATCTTGCAGTATAGTCTTAGCAGTTTATTAGTATTCTAATTTGTTTTTTCAATATAATCATTTCGTCGGCTACTGTATTTATTTAGATTATACAGTTGTGCTTCCAGTATGAATCCGACAAACAATTTGTTGCAATTCGAGTTTACTATAAACAACAATCTTAAGATAAGTTATTTTTTCATACTTAGTTTCTGGAATTTCTTACTATCGATATTTAATTCAAGTAGTGCTTTACTGTACTATTATTGATTTGTTAAACTTGAGATACAGTATTTTAATTTACTATTTTAAAATTTTCTAAACTTTGTTTTATTCAATACAATTGTTGCAGTTTTTAAATGACTGTAAACTTATTGTTGGATTCTGTTTCAGTATTAATTCGATTTTTACAGTTATGGCAACCGAAATCGACAACATAATGGCCTTTACCCCTACTGCTTCTGCCCTTGTGATGGCCTCTATTCCGACCCCGATTCCAGCTACGGTTTTTGTGAATCACGAGGAGAAACCGAAAAAGTTCAATGGGGAAGATTTTAAAAGGTGACAGCAAAAAATGTTGTTCTACATAACGACAATCAATCTGGTTCGGTTCCTCCAAGAGAATGCTCATTCGTTGTCTGAGAACGAATGTGACAGGCAAATTGTGACCACAGTCGACGCATGAAAACATACTAACTTTTTGTGCTGCAACTATATCCTGGCTGGTTTGGACAACACGTTGTATAACGTGTACAGTCCACTGAAGACGGCAAAAGAATTGTGGGATTCTCTTGACAAGAAGTACAAGACGAAAAATGCCAGGATGAAGAAATTTATCGTCGGCAGATTCCTCAAGTTTCTTATGGTAGATTCAAATACCGTCATCAGCCATGTCTAATAGGTTCAACTGATCCTGCATGAAATATATGCCAAGGGCATGACACTGAGTGAGTCATTCCAAGTAGCTACAATTATTGAAAAGCTGCCACCGTCTTAGAGAGATTTCAACAACTATCTGAAACACAAGTGCAAGAAAATGAAGCTTAAAGACCTGATTGTCAGGCTCAGGATTGAGGATGATAATTGCATTGCCGATAAGAAATGGTAACAAGGGTTCTAATTCAAGGCAAAGACCAATGTGGTGGAACAAACCCATAAAGGGAAGAAGCGGAAGAATCACAGCCAAAAGGCCAAGAGTGGTGATTCTAAGAAGTTCAAGGGAATGTGCTTCGTGTGTGATAAATCGAGCCATCTGGCAAAAGACTGCCGTAGCCACAAAGACCAGGAAAATACCTCAAAGAGGCAGAAGCATTCTGAGGCCAACATTGCTGAAATAGAGAATCTCTCATCTTATGTGTCTGAGATAAACCTGACAGCAGTGGTGTCTGAGGTCAACATGGTTAGATCCAACCTAAGAGAGTGGTGTGTGGATACCGGTGCAACCTGACATGTGTGTGAAGACCAAAAAATGTTCACCACTTATCAAGCTATGACAGGTGGAGAACAACTATTCATGGGAAACTCTTCTACTGCAAAGGTGGAAGGACAAGAAAATGTTGTGCTGAAGATGACTTCAGGCAAGGAACTGACGCTCAGCAATGTCCTGCATATGCCAGAAACTTGGAAGAATCTATTGTCAGGATATTTGCTGAGCAAAAATGGGTTCAGGCCAGTCTTTGTGTCTGACAAATTTGTACTTACTAAAGAGAGAATGTTTATTGAGAAAAAGTACTTGTTAGATGGCTTGTTCAACCTAAATATTCTTAATGTAATACCGAAATTTAATAATACTACTACATCTTCTGCTTATATGCTTAAATCTTTTTATGTGTGGCATGGCAGATTAGGACATGTTAAATTTGAATCATTGCATAGATTAATTAACATTGATTATTTACTTAAATTTGATATTGACTTAAATCATAAATATGAAATTTGTGTAGAATCTAAATTAATTAAAGTGCCTTTCTAGTATGTGAAAAGAAGTACCGAGCCTCTTGATTTAATCCATAGTGATATATGCGATTTGAAATTTATTCAAACACGATAAGGCAAAAAATACTTTGTCATTTTTATAGATGATTGTACTATATACTGTTATGTGTATTTGCTAAGGAGTAAATATGAGACCTTAAAAAGTTTTATTTTGTATAAAATAGAGGTTAAGAATCAACTTAGCAGAAAAATTAAAGCCATAGGGAGTGATAGGAGAGGTGAATATGAATCACCTTTCAGTGAATTCTGTTCACAATATGAAATTATCCATCAAATCATATCTCTCTATACTCCACAGCAAAAAGGAGTTGCTGAACAGTAAAACAATACTTTAAAAGAAATAATGAATGATTTACTCATTAGTTATGGGTTATCTCATAACTTGTGGGGGAAAGCGATAGTTTCTGCTAATTACATTCTCAACAAAATACCCCATAAGAGAACGAACAAAACTCCGTATGAATTATGGAATGATCGAAAACCTTCCTATAAATTCTTAAGAGTGTGGGGGTGTTTAGCTAAGGTAGTGATTCCAGATCCTTAAAAAGTCAAGATTTGACTGAAAATTGCTGATTGTATATTTATAGAATATGTAAATAACAGTAATGTATATCGATTTTTAGTACACATAAGTGATAATCTTGAGATTCAAGTGAACACGGTCATTGAATCTAGAAATGCATCGTTTTTTGAACATGTATGAGTTCTCTTAAAAGAACTTATGAAATTACAGTAGGCAGTAGCCAAGTGAAAGAGGGAAATCAAGGATTGAGAGAGGATGATGGACCTGGACGTAGTAAACGAACTAGAACATTCAAATCCTTTGGTCTGAATTTTCTAACATTTTTGTTAGAAAATGAGTCTAAAACTTTTAAGGCTACAATGTTCTTTCCGGATGCATGCTTGTAAAAAGAGGCAATCAATAGTGAAATTGAATCTATCTTGCAAAATCATACTTAGAAACTAGTGGATCTTTCACCTAGTTGTAAATCTCTTGGATATAAATGGATATTTAAAAGAAAAATGAGAGCAGATAGATCAATTGAGAAACACAATACGAGACTTGTAGTTAAGGGATACAGGTAAACTGAATGAGTGGACTATTTTGATATTTACTTACCTGTGACCAGAATAACTTTCATTAGGATGTTGATTTCTATTGCATCGTTATTTGATCTATAAATACATCAAATGGATGTTAAGACAGCCTTTTTAAATGGAGATTTACATGAAGAAATCTATGTGGAACAACCTGAGAGTTTTACAGCTTCGGGACAGGAGAAGAAGGTATGTAAGTTTGTTAAGTCTCTTTACGGGTTAAAACAAACATCTAAACATTAGCATGAAAAATTTGATAGTGTAATACTGTCAAATAGTTTTAAAATAAATAAGTGTGACAAATGTGTTTATGTGAAAGATACTGAAAAATGTTATGTTATTATTTGTATGTATGTTGATAACATACTAATATTTGATCGTAATAATTTTATGATTAAAACTACCAAAAATATGTTGAACAAAAGGTTTGATATGAAAGATAAGGGAATAACAGATGTTATATTATGGATGAAAATCACTAAAACATCTTATGGATATACCTTATCTCAGTCCCATTATGCTGAAAAAATTATTGAGAAGTTTGATAAGGGTGATACCAGCATTGCAAGGACACCTGTAGATATAAATCTACATTTGTCCAATAATACAGATAAATGCATATCACAATTAAAATATTCCCGTATCATTGGGAGTCTCATGTACTTAATGAATTGTACGAGACTTGACTTGGCATATGCTGTGACCAAATTGAGAAGGTATACTAATAATTATGGGATTGACCATTGGTAGGCAATCATAAGGGTACTAAAATATACAAAAAACTACGGGTTGTGCTACACTAGATATCCAGCTGTACTGAAAGAGTACAGTGATGCAAATTAGATATCTGGTACTAATGATTTAAAATCCATAAGTGGATATGTATTCACTTTGGGTGGTGCAGCTGTATCATGAAAATTTTCTAAACATGCGTATATTGCGAGGTCCATAATGGAGTCTGAGTTTATAACTTTAGACAAAGCTGGAGAGAAAGCTGAATAGCTCCGCTAAATTTTAGAAAGCATCTCAATGTGATCAGCAACGGGTAAAGCACAGAATAATATCTATAACGGTAAGTCTCAACATATATGTCGCAGACACAATACCTTGAAACACTTTCTCTCGAGTGGAATAATTTTCATTGAATATATAAAGTCTAAAGCAATATAGCGGATCCGTTAACTAAAGGCTTAAGCAGAGAGTAAGTTAGTCGTTTACCTAGAGGAATAGGCTTACAGCTTATGAATTAAGAGTTGACTCAATGGTAACCCAACCTAGCTGACTGGAGATCTCAATATCAAGGTTCAAAGGGACAACCAAATTGTGTGTGACTCAATGTCGTCACTGTGAAGATAAAATTTCTTATCAATTTATATGATAGTACAGTGATACCTGTAGCATTATTAGGTGAAGCTATACTTTTAATGGTTCTTATACCTTAAAATTCAAATAGGGTATAACATGATACTCTTAATAGGAATCACCTATATGAGTGAGAATGGGCTATTTATGTGAGAATGCAAATGCTACATTTTCTAACACCACTCATGAAACCAGGATTTTCCTAGGGCCAAAATGGGCACAATCGTGAGAACCAAGCTGTGTTTAAAAAAATTATGTGTGAGCTCTATTTTCTTTGTTTACACAAACAGCTGAATAGTTCAAGGCATCGCATTCACCGATTAGCGAGTAAGTCTGATAGTTTTTTACAAGGGAAGGTTCAAAATCAAAAGCTACCTATCAAATACAGAATTTTTCTTATTGAACTTTCTCTGACTCTGCATATTGTTGCATCTTTTTTCCGTCAAATTCCATTCATGTGGGGGATTGTTGGAAAAAATGAATTTTGAATAAAGTTAAAACATGATTTTTAGTTAATTTTGAAACTAAATATTTTCTGATTGGATTAATCTTTTTTGATGATTCAAAATTCTAATTTGTTTATTTCCATGAGCAGAGTAATCATGAATTTTGTGGTATTTAAAACCATTAACGAGTGAATGAAAAATTGACTCCAAAAGTGTGCCATTGAAGTTGACAAAAAATGGTAACTAAGCTCAATCCCACATTAGTTGAGAGAGTTATGGGTGAGCGGCTTATATAAGCTAAGTTGAGCCCAATTGGTGTGCCCCTTGGGGGTACCCATTTTTGTGAACGGGAGAGGACCTACCAACGGTGGGTTCGACCCAAATCGCAGACGCGCGCATGTGCGCGTCGCCCACCGCTGTCTGCCCGTCCGATCAACCAACAGTCGTACCGTGCTGAGTTAAGCTCAGCCAGGCCAGGCCCGGGTTCGTGGGCCGTGGGTTCGGGTCAACCCTGATTTTTTTACAGAAAATTTATTTAAATAAATTTTCAAATTTAAATATTAATTATTTAAAATTTTGAAGTTATTGTTACCGTTATCTATCGTTGAAAGGTTCGGTTTTGGACTATTAGAAGTCAAACCGATTTGTGTCTGTTGGGCGGTCCAACCGTTAGACCGAACCGATTTGGTGTCGGTTCGGTTTAATCCGAACAGTTGCCATCAACGCCTATTTAAAGGCTGCCTCTTATCCCATTTAGGCATCCTCTTTCCCAAGTTCTTACTGTCGTTGTGCTTCTGCATTTTCGATCATCATCTCCGGCGAAGTTTGACGCAACCTTTGATTCGCTGTGTGTGCAGATTGCTGTGCTTCTTTTGCACACGGCAATCGTTTTATTCTGGAGACAAATGTTCGCTCAAATGCAAGCACCAAGGCATTGACGTAATCTATCTTAACGAGACAACATCCAACGCTGAACTCGATTACACTGTTCAACTTTATTTTTGTTCTTCACACTTCTACTCCTGTTCAGTAAGATTTAATTTGTTCTTATTAATCACAGTTTTAATACTGTTATGTTCGCCTTCAATACAACAGTATTTTATTTCAATTATGTTTTAATAGAATAGTACAATATTCTTCTATTATGCAAATTTAAATTTATAGTTGATTTTGTTTTGTCCTGATTTATGTATTCTATTTTAAGTTCCTGTTTATAAAAAAAAGAAAAAAAAATTTACAGAAGAAAAAAAAATAGTGTTCTGGATTTTCAAATATGTTATCTTGTAGTATAGTTCTAACAGTTTATTAGTATTCTGTTCTGTTTTTCCAATATAATTATTTCGTTAGTTGCTGTATTTATTTAAGTTTATACAGTTGTGATTCCAGTATTAATTCGACAGACAATTTATTGTAATTCCAATTTACTAAAAACAACATAAATAATTTTAATATTCCTCAAATTTGTCACACCTCTAAAACGGTATGTGTTAGAATAACTAGGATACAAGAGAGTATATATGTCACTTTTGTATCATCGAGTTTATCTTAAAAGGCTCGGCTCTAGTGTAAGGTCAATGAAGCGATGGCTTTATGCCTCAAATTTGTACGCTAATTTTTAAAATTTCCAAATATTTTGGACCTTTTATGTAAGTTCAAATATTAATTTGTTGCAAGGAGCGCAATTGAAAAATAAGGAGCCTAATATTATTGCTGTGTCATGTAAAAGCTCATTCTCAGATAGCAAAATTGAGCTATATAGAGCTATTGATAGAAATATGTAAGCTCAAATATTAGTTTTTTGAGTTGATTTTATGTTTCAACTTGTAGTACATACAAATATATAGAGCGATCTAATGATAGAAGTTTGCTTTAACACCACGCGAAATAACTTTCTTTATATGGTTTTTCTGTTTTTTAATAATAAAAAATTATGTTAGTTCAAACGCTGATTTAGCTATAAATTTTATAGTTAATGCATACAATAAAATCTATCAATTAGTAAAATTTTACTGTGATCTTAATATATAGAGAAATTTTAATGGGATTATTAAATTAGGAGTTGAATTACAAGTAGAACTGTATTAAGAGAAATTTTTACAGAGTTCACTGTTCAAGTTCATAATTTAATTAAAATTTTACCAGTGATGAAATTTCACTAGCAATGAAGTTTTGTTCATATTGCAATTTTTTCTTAAAAGATCATACATAATGGAATTAAAAAAATATTAAGCCTCTCATAAAATAATATATATATTATTACTTTAAAATATTATATAAAAAAATATTTAATTTAATTAAAATACGGTTTTAATTCGAAGTAATCTGAATTTAAGACTGATTGGTAACTAGTTTAAAAGTTAATTTTTTTATTTTGTTGCGTTTTTAGTTAATAAGTTAAATTGAGTTTAAAGTAAATTATTTGGTAACTTAGCTTTTAAGCTAACTTTTTTAAAATTGGTTATTTGGATAAAAAATTACTTTTTTTGCTTTTTGTTTAAAATTAACAATTTTACCCTTTTATATATTTAATATTAACAATTATATGTAATTGGTAGTAGTAGTTAATAAGTTATGAATAATTGATATTATTGTATTTTAAAAATAATAAAAATTTAATTTAAATATTTTAAAAATTTATGTTTTAATTTAACTTTTTTATATTTTTTTTACTAACCAAAAAAACTAAATTGACAATCAGGCGTTATTCGAGTTGGGTCGAATTGATTCTAACCATGGATAATTCGATTATGAGTTATTTTAACCCGTCCCAAACGGAGTTTTCTAAGATGCCCGCCCCAAGTACGGTTACGCACTCAACGATTCTCATTTTACTCGTTAGCGACTTCGGTACCTAGGGTCACTGTCGCAAGCTCGTCGCCGCCGCTCGCCTCACGCGGCCGGCGCCGCTAGCCTCACGCTGCTGCCGTCGCTCACCTCAGTCCTCACGCCTCCACCGTCGCCTCTCACTGCCGCCGCCTCCATCGACCATCGCTGTCTCAACTCTCACGCCACAGTCCAGCCTCCAGGTAGTGATTGATATTATATTGTTGGAAACTTGGCAAAATATTAACTTGTGCTAACATGAACTGAATTGTTGAATTGCTGATTTTTACTGATTGTTGGATTTCAATTGCTCAATGGCTGAATTTTTGTTGATTGTTGGGTTTCAATTGCCGAATTGCTGAATATGCTAACTTGAATTCCTAATATAAACTGAATTTTTGCTGAGTTGTTGACTATACCTATTTTTCCTTTTTGTTTACGTTAGATTTTAAATTATGGAGAAAATATTTTAAAAGACTGTTAAAGTTCGAATGGTCATCTTCAAAGAGTCAGCGAGCTTTTGAAGAAAAGTTGTACATAATGAACTTTTTGAGAAGCATTTTAATTTACTATTTCTTTTTGATTGTTAAATTAGAAATAATCTTGGGTTCGTCCTTGAGTATTATGGTCATTTTACTAAATGATAAGTTAGCGTGTTTGGAATGTACAGTGTCTTTTTTTCTTGGAAAAAAAAAGTTTATTTGGTTTTCTAAAAAAATCGAACAATATAGCTTAAAAATTAATTTTTTTAATATAAAAAACTAACTTTTTAAATAGCCCAAACAGGATCTTAGTTTGAACAAGCATATTTTTTAAATTATTGTCGTCATGAGGGTCAAAAAAGTAAAAAATTTGGAAAAAATGTTGAGGAACAAAAGCTCCGATGCTCTTTTTTTTTTATTTTTATAACTAAACATGGTTACTACTTTTGGGACTAATGTATGCAGTCGTTCGTCATCCCTGTTTTTCTGTGATCTAGAGTATGTCTTCTTCTTAGCTCTTATCTATCTGTTCTTATCCTCTATAATCTCTCTTCTAACACGCATGGAATCACAAATGAACATAGACCTCATTTTCTTTGTATTTGGTCTCACCTCAGTATAAAGTTATGAACTCTAGATTATTGATTAGGATTAAGGTTGTTAAATGTTTTGTGTATCTCGTGAATTTGCTTTTTTCTTTTTCTTTCTATTTTTTTAAAATTTCGTCCATAAAATCTTTATTTTCCCGTGATTGTTGATTATTGTTTGTTTTTTTCTTTTCCATTTTCCTGCTTTGGGTAGGGACGTAGCCATAATTATTATTGAGTAGGGACAACATTTTAAAATCACACACACATGTATATATATTTCTATTTGATAATTATGAAAATAACTAAATTAAAGCGCTAATAGAAAAATTTATATCTATTGATAATATAAAATCTATTGAGGGGGATCCTTGGCGCAATAGTAGAGTTGCCATCGTGTGACATGGAGGTAACGGGTTCGAGACGTGGAAGCAGTCTCTTGCGAATGCAAGGTAAGACTGCGTATTATAGACCCATCGTGGTCTGTCCCCTCCCTGGATCTTGCATACGCAGGAGTTTTGTGCACCAGATTGCTCTTTTTTGATAATATAAAATCTGAACTTACAATTGACCACGATGACTTATTATATTTTAGAAACGATACGTGACAGTTTAATTTGATATATTATTTAATATTTGCAAAGCCACTGTAAAGTATTATGCATTCATTAATCATTCAGCCTGCTGTGAAGTCGCTTTGCACTATCTTCATAGTATAAAGTGCATTTTATATTGTGGCTGTTACAACAAGTAGAATCAATCTCAAAAATAAAAATTTGTAAATCAAGGGGTATTATTTGTCATTTTTGGTTTTAACCATTATCTGAGTAAGCTCGCCATTTCTTTTTAAATCTAAAAACTTAAGATTAGTGCGTACCTTCATCATAATTTTAATTTGATAAAAAAATAACTAATATTTTAACATTGGACAAATTGGACCAATCTTTCCTTGTTAACTCTGTCGGGATCGCAAACGATGCTGGGAAGTTAGAACGATTTGTCTGTGATATAAAATAGTGGGCTTTCTCATTTATATGAAAAGAGAAAAATGAGTGAAAAAAAATGTCAAAAAAATAATTCATGGGGGGAAAGTTATAAGATATTAAACTTTTTCAAGGTAAAATGAAAATTTAGAAAAATCCAGTGGGGGCATTAGCCCCCTTGGTGCCTCCGCCCAATTTGAGATTTGATTATTCTTTCTACAGTGTTGCTACCTCCTTATATGATTATCGTTTAATGGAGATTTGTTCCCCTTCTCATTTCAAGTGATTCATTTTTTTCCATTTATTTTTATGTATGAATGCAATGGAAGAGAGTTCACTTTCCTCCAGGTTAGAGAATATCTTCTTTCTAGATGTATTTGTTACTTACTGCACGGGAAGAGGAAAAAGGACTGTATTAAACAAATCACTTGGACAATGCCAAAAACATGGGAAGGTCTTGCAAGTTTTTGTGGGTTATCAAGTCTACTTGCATTATGTGTTTTCTCTCCATTCTCCCCTCTCCCGCCCATGAAAATGTTGCTAAACCATTTAAAATACTAACACACTTGAATATATATTTTTTTGACATATATAAAATTTTTGTTAACTCCCCACCTAAATATTTGAACACCCAAATATTTAAACATTTAACAGAGTAACACATCTTTGAGTTCACTCATATTTGATAAGAAAAAAAGGGTCTAACCCATTTATTTTCTTTGATGTTTGTGTCTAAACAACGTTTGCAAGTAGTGAGAGATGAAAGATGAGGTTTTTTATTAACTAAAAGGTATTTTCTTTGTTGAGGTTAAAGGAATTAGTGATTTTGCTAGAAAATTGATAGAAACAAAGAAGAATGCCATATATCTGTTACTTTATTTTTTTGGGAAATATAATTAGGATTGATTCTACTGCAGGCGATTGCAATCGTAAAAAGAGTTTTTTCAGCAATAATTTTTATAAAGAACCGGATGGGAGATCAATGGATGAATAATTATTTTTGTTATATACATTAAAAAATATGTATGCAATAATATTGATAACAAAATCATTATGCAACACTTTTAAAATATGAGAATCTGTCTATGGACATTTACAAATGTGATTTTTTACAACTTTTTTGAAGTTTAAGTTTTTGACTAACCACTGTGAAAAATATTCCTGTAGTCGCCACTGATATTAGGACAGGTTTGT
>JAOTRH010000026.1:9377010-9391531 GCA_034768845.1 Heliamphora exappendiculata | reverse complement strand
TTACATTAGTGCACTCATTTAGAACAAAATGATTTTGCTCACTCATAATGTACTTATTTATTTTGGTTCTATGGACATTTACAAGTGTGATTTTTTACAACTTTTTTGAAGTTTAAGTTTTTGACTGACCACTGTGAAAAATATTCCTGTATCCGCCACTGATATTAGGACATGTTTGTTTACATTAGTGCACTCATTTAGAACAAAATGATTTTGCTCACTCATAATGTACTTATTTATTTTGGTTCTATGGACAGTTACAAATGTGATTTTTTACAACTTTTTTGAAGTTTTAAGTTTTTGACCGACTACCGTGAAAAATAGCCGCCACTCATATTAGGACAGGTTTGTTTACATTAGTGCACTCATTTAGAACAAAATGATTTTGCTCGCTGATAATTTACTTATTTATTTTGGTTCACAGTTATGGGGTTAATCACTATGAAAAAAACTGACCTAGAGCACTGCCCCTTACTTCCATTTCAGCTATTGGCTTGAGTTATGAAAAAAAATTAAAAAATGAAAGGGATGAAATTGGAAATTGGCAATGGCCATGCAGTGGAGGTTGGACATTCTACATCTACATGAGTTATTAGCATATAGATATATTGAAATACCATTTGGGATTATATTTAGCTATCAACTTAATTCTGTGATAGTAGAGAACTGATTGAAAGTTTTGTGTATAAAAGTGATTGTAAATGTTTGAACAATTTTAGAATGATGCGGCTACCATTTGTGAAGCTGTGTCGCTTGTCACAATCGGGAATCTGGAGTTAACCAGGCACATTTTAGTTTATGAGCAGGTTGCACTTTCTTTTATATGGTTGCTTATCATGTCAAATAGGACAATTCAAACCGATTTCCACTGCTCTGGTTTATCAAAATGGTTTTGATTGTGGTTCTTAAGATACCTGGATAGATATATAAGTAACACGAGCCATACCAGAAAACTTGACGGATGAGAATGCAAATGGTGTTAGGTAAATGATTTCACAGTTTTGTTGCTTTAAATACGACACAATATTTTGTTTACGTGGGACTATAGTATGATGCCTTGTGATGTTTTGTAAGGGATTTTTAGGAGCTCTAGATGGGATGCACAACGGTCTATGTGCCAGTTGCTGGTAGCCAGTAGGACTAGGTATCCAACTCGGAACAAAACACATTGCACCAATGTCTTAGCAGCATGTAGCCCATAACCTTCAATTCATTCCTCTTGCTTGGATGGAAGGGGTCACTGCAGATTGTCAGGTGTTACAGGATGCAGTTAATAGGGGAGATGGTCTAGTTGTTCTGTGTAGTAAGACGAAATGGTGTAACAAAAATAAATAATCACGTCTTATTTTCTTGGTAGATAATAGATCATGGGCATAACAAAAATGTTCAATTTGTTTAAGGTTGTTACTATTTGGTTGATGCAGGGTATAGTAATGGTATATTATTTCTTGCATCATATAGAGGTTAACAGTGTGATTTGAATGAGTAAGAAGGATAGACATCTACCTACGAAGCCGGAGGATTTTTTTTTTAATACGAAGCATTCGTGCTCAAAATGTGATAGAAAGAGCCTTTGCCTTTGAGATATTGGAAAAGCAATGGCCAATTTTTAGGAGTCATGCTCTTTATCCCATCATCTTAGCTTCTTGTTTGCTTAATAACTATAGAAGGAATGAGTTAAGCGTAGAATTAGACATGGAGGGTGGTGAACAAGGTGCAAATGTAATTTGCTGTTGAGACATCAGTTGAATGCATCCCATTTAGACAAGCATATGTTTAATATTAGGAGAGGGAGTTGATTAAAGTCTCAAACTGCTTTTGTGGTTTGGTTAAAAAATATTGTTGTTGTGCGCAACAACTATTTCTTTTTTTGTTGGTTGTATCTATTTCATCTTCGTTGTACATTGAATCACATTCATGACAGTTACACTTTTGATTGTTTTTAAAGTATTTATTACAAAAAATGGTGTCCCTCTCATGCATTAGGAGATTCAGAAGCTGAATATCATTTCAAGGGGTTCAATAATGAAGCTATCAGATTGTTTTGTAACACTTACTGATTAGCTATACGACATTGAGCTCCTATAAAAACTAAGAAAGGTAATTGGAGAAACCTTCCCTGGAGCGTTACAGCAACTGTAACCACTTAACAATTGTCAATCATACAGGATCAGCAATAAAACAAATTTGACAACAAGATGATATGCATATATAAAGATATGTATGCAATAGAACACCCACTAGGACTACACATATTGCAGTAAAATTTCCAACAACGACAATCTGAAAACGATTATACATAAATATGTACACAGTGATATGTATGTATATGTAGTCATTGTAGAGAGAGATACATAGTTGGGGGGATTATCAGATTTGAGGGTAATCTGGTGTGTACTAGGTAGGTTGCTTGCACAGCCTTTGGGTAATAGAACTCAAAAGATTTTCCACAAATAATTTCTATTATTTGCAAAAGAAAAGAAAAGAAGTCATATGATTCTTGGCGCTGAAAGATTAACCGGACTGGTATAATGGTGATCCCGATGTTTTTACCAGGTTTGGACTGCCCACAGAACCGTCAACCTCTAATAATCGTGGAATATCCAATGGCAAAGTAACCCACCAAAAGAGGTGGATCCTCTCCTTAACTGTTTTGAACTGAGATGGAAATGCGATTGAAATGTATGTGTTGATAGATCTCAGTGGATTGGTGGAAGTCCTTTTGCGGATGGTTTTGTGCGTTCATTCTATTTTTGAGATCTTTCAAACAAGACATGATAGATGTTGAATTAAAAAAATGAGATTTTCACATCGACTTTGCTCAATGCACGAGAGGAACACCACTTCATGAATGTAATTTGATGGACAAAGGAAGGTGAAATAGGTAGAGACAAGACCAGCAAAAAAATAGTTTGTGCACAAACAAGATTATTTTTCTGATCAAACAAACAAAATGAGTTTGGTTTTTGTGTTCTATATAGTTTTTATTCTTTTTTGAGAATTTAATCTCCCCATAATTAAATGATGTTACGAGACTGAATGTTTTCACTTATTTTCTTTGGCAATTTTTGTGGAAGTCTTTATTTGTTTAATTACCCATTCTTTCTCTCTCTCAGTGTTTTCTTTGTATTTGTTTTTGATCTTTGGTGTGAAGCGTTTACACTTTTCTTTTTTCCCCACTGAGAAGTGAAGCCCCACCGAGAAGTGAAGCCTCATGCTAGTAATGGAGAAAGGGATTAGCCGTTGCATCTTCGCTGTGATCTCAAATGTCTACATTGTTCTCATTACTATTGCTATTGCCTTTCTTTTGATACGGGTTTTGTACGTTATATATTGGAGCGGAAAACCGCTCTGTACTATGCCTCCACAAGCTCTTAGTACTCTCATTGTTCTGGGTTCAGGTCTGCATATTATTCTACCATTATCTCCTCATCTTCTTGACTTGTTTGTCACTACTCCAACCTTATTGTTAGTGTTGATCGTTGTGTAGGTGGTCATACAGCGGAGATGCTAAATCTCTTATCTGTGGTGCACACAGACAGATTTACGCCAAGATTTTACATTGCCGCTGCCACTGATAATATGAGTCTTCAGAAGGCACGCTTGTTTGAGAATTCCTTGGTTGATAAGGTAGGTTGCATTCAACTAGTATGTCTGGTTTCTCTTACTAATATACCTCATTTGGAAACTCATCATGGAACCTAATGCCACCTACCCTCAAGGATCAAATAATGGTTTCAGTCTGGTGTTTCAATTTACAACAAAAATATAGTATTTGTTACCATAGTATTCGCTTAGTGCCAATTTCATCCCCATCCTTTCAATTTTGTCAATTTGATCCTTAAATTATTGAACTTGAGTCTAAATGGTCAAATGGCTAACGGATGGCTAGAATGGCTACCAGATTTCAACATTCAAGGGACATTTGGACATCTCATCATGAGACTGAGTGGCATTTTGGGCATCTCAAACATCTGTGACCCTTCCCTCTCTCCGTTCACTCTTTCTCACCCTCTCTCTATTTGTGCACTCCTATGGGCATTCTTCTTTTATTTTTTTTATTGGTTGGCATGGTTTCTGGTATGATACGAGGAAGAAGATGGCAGAAAAAGAACAGATTGAAGGAAAACAAATTAATGTAAATAAATCGAAAATAAATGTTATTAATCTTCTGATCCAATTAGATCAATTTTACATACCACACCATCTATTCTCCTCCAATCCTTTTATATATACATTGGATTTCCGCCTTCACGAAGCTCAGTTACAGTTTGTGCAGGATAGTGAATGAGGGTGCCATTTCTTCCCACTACCAAACTTTGTGGCAGTGCCATGTCAGAAAGATGTAGCCTTCTGAACCATCTTGAATATTGACCTTGAAGAGATCTTAGTGATGGAGTGGGTATCTTGCATCAGACCCTTCCTCAAACACCCCCTGTCAGTGCTGTTACAACTTACACACCTTCTACAAGAGTCAGTCAAAACTGCTTCGTATTTTGAGCACCACCACCGCAGCATTCTCATACTCCAGCCACTAAATCTTGTTCTACAATTTCAATTATGTTATCTGTTTCTTTGCACATCAGTTCCTCAAGACAATCCATACCTTCTTGGAAATCTTTGTTGGTATCAATCATCTTCAAGAGCAACTTGTTGATATTTTAGAAGTCTATAACGAAGGACTCCTACGTTTGTTGAAGTGAACTATGCTTTGTGTGTTTTTTAATAACAAAAACGAAGATAAAAAATAAAATATTAATGCAAAATGCAAAATGCAAAATGAATGGGCAACACGCAAAGCAAATAATTTAAGGAGAGAGTATGATATATCCAAAGAGAGAAAATATAAAATAATACATGCAAAAATGGAATGGAATAACAGAGAGAGAAGCAAACACGACAATTTTATAGTAGTTGGCTTAACCCACGTCCACTCTTCAAGGCTTTCCCTTAAGTTCTGCACTATCTTCAAATAGTCTTCAAAATCGGTAAGTTTTATAGGTCCTTGCTTGACCATTTTTCAACAAAGCGATTCTCTCAAATTCTCGACAATAAAGCTCAAAAGGTACAAATGATCCTTACACAAGGGTGGAGCCAAAAATTTTATTCAGAGAGCCAAATATGTAAAATCATTAAGTGTATTATTTTTTATTTGCTAATTAAAAAAATTATTAGATCGAAATGTTACTCAAAATGCTCTCTTAAAATATCTCCCCACAAGTTAAAAATTTAATAAAATAAAAATAATAATTACCAATGGACAAAGTATACTATTAAATGCACAATCATAACCACCAGATTTAGAGCTTCAGATGAAAACTTCACAAAAGTTTCATTAAAAAAATATACTATCATAATCAGGATTCACACAAAATTATCATCAAGGATACACAATCAAAAAATTAGTCAATGAAACGAGGAGAGTCTGAGACAATTTATACCAATTAGATTGATACCATTCTAAAAATATTCACACAAAAACTTCAATGTTTACCAATGGAAAAAAAAGATACAATAAAAAAATTAATACCAATCTACAAAAATTCACAAATAAAAAATTCAGCATTTACCAATGGTTGATAAGACAAACCAAAATAACAACAATAAAAGCACACAATAAAAAAATTGATACCAATCCAAAAGAATTTGCAATTAAAAAAATTCAAAAATTGGTCCCAATAAAAAATCTTATATACAATCAATCAAAATACACAATCACAATCATAAAATTTATACTAATCAATTGAATTCAATCACTGCCCAACTGAAACTAAAATCATTTGAAATAGGAAGAAGAAAGAATTACCAAGGATCCAAGGCTGCAAAGAGCAAGGGGAGTGAGAATGAGAGAGACTGAGCATGATCCGAGAGTGAGAGGGCACCTAGGAGGGACTTGTTTGCAATTGCAGAGCTTAAAGTAGACAAAAGATCCCTTGCCCTTTTATATTAAGAAAACAAGAGGCAAATTGTATAATTTAAGGAAATAAACTTTTATTTTAGGAGGGAAAATTAAGAATTATTAAAATTATTAAATGTTTTAATGGTATAAATAAAACTTGGCAAAATTCATTAGGGGCATTGACCCCAGAATATTCACAATCGCTCAAGAAAGAAACAAATAAGAAACAAGGCACAGGAACACGACACAAAGATTTGACGTGGTTCGGCAAATCGTACCAACGTCCATGTGCTCACACTCTTTTACTATTTATTTGGGAGAATGCAAGAATAATGAACAATGCTAAAGCTTTGAGAGAAAACTGCACACCATACACTGACGGTCGCAACCCTAATGGTTTTATAAAGCTGTCCCATAAAAAACTGATTGATCTGTCTGCCAGACGGATTGGTCGGTCATCGATCTAGATCGATTTGTCCATCAATCCTTCTGCAGCTTGCAGTATTTTACAGACTGATCAATCAGTCTCAAGACCGATTGATTTGTCTAGGTCCCAAGTGGATTTTTCTTCACGGTTAACAAGTGGCTCTGCCCCTGCCCTTACACAAAGATTTAAAGTTGGTGAGTACAATAAGTGAGGGAGAGATTCCTTTAATAACAAAGTAAATACTTGAAGCATAATAATTGAATCTGGGCTTAACGAGAGTGATGAAGCTTATTGATCTCATAATAAATGCCTTGACTCTCTACTCCCTACATCTTCGGATTTTATTTTCCTTGTCATGACTGCATTATTGCTGCAGTGTCTCCATTTACAACTGTAGCAGTTCCTGTATAGCAAGTATGTTGTGGGTCATCTTCTCCAACGTATAGGACGAATCAAGTATATGACTACATGCTTGTTGATGCTCTAGTGGGTTATATTGCTAATGGCTATGTTGAAAGCACTATAAAGTTCATTGGTGCAGTGATTCATTATTAGACATTTTCTTTCTTTCATATCTTATTTGGATGACTATATGAACTGCAGTGATAGGGTAGAAAGGAGAGAGAGTGGTGGTGCTGTTATGGGAGAGGGTAGAGAAGGGAAGGGAAGGGAAGGGAAGGGTTCTAATTGGTGAGGTAGGGGGAGGGGCTGGGTGGGGGAGACGTGGTGCTGTAATGGGAAGGAAGGATGAATCTATTTGGTAAGGGATGGGGATTTGTGGTGAACTGGCTGGGGAAGGAGGAGGAAGGAATGGCTATGGCAGAAAAAATAACTGATGGAAGAAGAAGATGATTAATGTAAAAAATGGTCCCTATGTGTTAGCTAATTTAACATCAATTAGTAATTGACCATTTAGACTTGCATACATGGTAGTTAATTGTAATTGGGGGAACAAATAGTCAAGATCAGTTGTTGATTTCTGAATTAACAAACGTTGGGCTATGAAAAGGCTAAAGCAATTTCCTGAGTATTTTAACCATCGCTGAGGATTATTCATGAAACATGTGTTAGAGTGAACCTGTATCAGATACAGTTTTCAAGATCAGTGTTAATTTTCCTGTGGAAAAAAATGTCGATTTTAAGGCTTTGCAACCGTGTCAATATTTGGATATTTTTACTCTGAATAACAGAGGGGACATATAATTTTGTGCATCAGATTTTGACATGATTCTTGTTTTAGGGAATAAGCTTGTTTGTATGTGGGACGTTGTAATAGTCTTCAATCTTATTAAAAGAACACATGACTGAATAATTAAGGCTTACTTAGTGCTTGATTTTGAGTTCCATCCTTTCTCTTTTGGATGGGTGCCATGCTTCAAGTATTGGTTTCTGAAAATTTCTTAGCTGGATTATTCTGCTCTTGTGTATGTCCCTTGTGCTGGTGAAATTCTTCTTAAAATGGTTCTCTGCTGCTATAGACAGGGATGATAGAGAATGCTCAGTTTATGCAGATATACCGAAGTCGAGAAGTGGGGCAGTCATATTTAACCTCGGTCGGGACTACCTTAATGGCTATTGCTCATGCTTTGTGGCTAATGATTAAAATCAGACCCCAAGTGGTACTATATACCTCTATACTTATTATTTTTCTGTAAGGCACTGCAGTAGTTTGTTCTTAATTTTCTTTTTTTCCACCTTAAGTGATTTGCCACTGAATTTTTTTATCTATTTTTTTGCAGATTTTATGCAATGGCCCTGGCACTTGTATTCCTCTTTGTGTAATTGCATTTCTTTTCAAGGTTTAGACGTGTTGCCCTAAAGAGTGTATATGCAGATATATGTAGTTCTTTCTTCTTTTATAGTTTGATAATTTTTAACTTGAATTCTTGATTCTTTAGGATGATATCGCTATTTTACAGGTTGCTGGAATTAGATGGTCGTCTACGTTTTATGTTGAGAGTATAGCGAGAGTGAGGCGGCTATCGTTAAGTGGTTTGCTTCTTTACAAGTTACACATGGCAGATCAAATCTTTGTACAATGGCCGCAACTAAAGGGAAAATATCCTCGAGCTCATTATGTCGGTTGCCTTATGTAGTTGTTTCAGTACCACTTTGCTGTGAGTACTCTCACTTTGAACTCTCAAAGTTTTACTGTTTAGCCTTCATTTTAAATCAACTTTTCTTGTTTTAAATCCAACTTTTCTCAACCTTTTGTGCTAATTCTTAAGTGAAGAATGTGGCTTCGATTTTACTGATGGAGGATTATTGCAGGTATGTAGAGGGTTCTTACCTGTTAAGAAGAGGATATTTTGAATAGATCATTTAAAGTTCTAGACTTGCACCTAATTTGATGACTGAATTCATATAAACTAGGAAGTTTGACACAATTTCACCGGCTGCTCACCAGGGCCTCGTTTCATTTTCAGATTGGATTGGATAAATGGTGAGATTAGATTGTATTAGTTATACGGTGAGATATGACTGTGTTAGTTATACCGTGGAATTAGATTGTATTATTTATAAGGTGAGATTGGATTATATTAGTTATATAGTAGCATTAGATTGTATTAGTCATACAATAGGATTGAATTTTATTATTTATAATTGAATCATGCTATAATTAGATATTGTATTATTTATATAATTATTTTAACCACTGTATGAAGGAAGAAATAGTCCAACAATTGAATCCACCTCAATACCACAATTCCTATGGTATTAGTTACCCCTATTTAATACTTTACGTACCGTATACCTTAATCCAATAGGTCAGTGAGGAGGATTGGTCGGCTAAACAAACAAGGAAACTGTGTTACATTATTTTTTAGTTGGGAAAAAAAACAAGGGACTGGATCCCACAAAGATTTTGTGTAAACCAATCCTGACTAGTCAGGCAAACAGATGAGGCCTAGGATTACATTGGATTGGACTATGGAATCTTGTATTCCTCAGATAGTTCTGAAGGCCTTTGCGATGGTAGTATTGCGCTTTCCAGTCTCTGTTACCGCAGTGGGTTGGTATCTCATGGAATTGGGCTATACCAAAGTAGAGTTGATTTGGCTTTGCATGTTATGTGCTGGCTGTTAAGTAGCTCTTTCGTTACCCTCTCTCTGTCTCCGTGAGAGGTGGGGTTTCGTAGAGTTCTGGATTATCCTAGGTGATTCCCTGTAATCTGCTCACATTTGTAGATGGATTATCTTGTGAAGAAGAGACGGGTAAGGGCTTTGTGGTGGAAATTATATTCCCTATATATAACAAGAAAA
Organism: Heliamphora exappendiculata; assembly: GCA_034768845.1. Lineage (NCBI taxonomy): Eukaryota > Viridiplantae > Streptophyta > Magnoliopsida > Ericales > Sarraceniaceae > Heliamphora > Heliamphora exappendiculata. The sequence goes on along the minus strand of JAOTRH010000026.1, from coordinate 9,381,942 downwards.
GTCTTAGGAATTGTAACTTGATATGAAAGTGGAAAGTTAGTTATATAGTATGGTTGATGGAAGTTGTAGACTTCTTTGTTAAGGGGTTTAATTAGCTAATTTTTGTAAAGCATGATGATCGTCCAGGCATATATAGTTCTTGTTTTACTTTTGTTTCTGGCAGTGCCTTTTGGTGAATTTAATGAGATGGTCCACTGAGTTCTGAACTCTTCCTTTGGTGTCGACTGTTTACTATAACACACCGACATTGGAACACATATCTGTATGCTTTCTGATAAGTTATGTAGTTTATTATTGATGTATTTGCTATGTTTTCCCTCATCCCTTGAAACAATTAGCTTAATAAAGCTTTATACTTGGTAATTGTGATTTGCTAAAAAATCACCTTTTGTCATATTCTATTCATATACAATCATCTTATTTGCCACATTCTTCTACTTTCCACAGTTGAATCATGAATCCAACCCCCACCCCCATCTTTAAGCGGTGGTCCTGTGTTCTTTACTGACTACATACTTGGAACAAAAGTAATAGAGTGGAAAGATGAAGACAAACAGACCTGATGTTTTTTTAACACCTCTGTGATTCCTTTATGGAGTTGGCATGGGGAAAGAGATGAGGGGGGCATAAAATAGCTAGTTTTTTTAGCTTCTTCATTCAAGAGACTTCATTTTATTCAGCAGAGATGACCATTTTATTCATATTGTTAAACATCTTTTGGCGGGCGATAGTTCAGAAATCTAGTTGACATTTCCTATATTAGTTTGGTTGTGGAAATATCTAGATATTGCCGATAAAGATATGAAGCGAAGCCCCAAACTGCCAAGAATATGGCAATTATCGTCACTCTATCCATTTTGTCATGGAAAAAGATGACATTTGGAATTGGAACACTAGGCAAAACCAAAGTACTTATCAGTCACGACATTGGAGAAGAGGGAAGACACCTCGAAACTCAACTCTACTGCATCAACAGAGAATTCCTGCCAAGCTACTAACCCCAACTAAAATCTTTAGGAGGATCTTTGGGATGTGAGAAATATTGGTAGAAGGGGATGAGGATTGCAAAGTCTCAAGTTTCCACTAGTGTTGTCAATCATAAATCATTTGCCTTTTCCACCAAGAGAGTTCACTTGCTGGAGAGGACCGAGTGTATAAACAACCATTCGTAGCCACCGCTAATGATTTTTTATGTAAAAGAGTGGTTGCTTGGTGGATGACAGCCGGATGATCATCGAAGTTTGCTTCCTTGGATTGTGGAAGCTCAACGATTAGAGATATTTGCTGTCAAATGTGGGCTTCCTTGATTCAACAGATGAAGTGAAGCTATTCACCAATTACTTTCACAGTTTCACTACGTTCTCTGATTGTCGTGCCATTTCCAGTTCCGCCTTCCCTTGTTCTTAGCATTATATTGATCCCAACATTGTTCCATGCTTCCTTGATTAGTAATACTTGTTCTAACTGTGTTCTCCTTTCATAAGAGGATTGAGAGGAAAAAAAAAACTTCGAGTTGATATGGTTTCTTACCTTGGGTGAGCAAAACATAGATATATTTCCAGTACAAATCTTTTGCACTGTACTAAGCAACATAGATGCTCCATGTAGTTTGATCAAAAATAAATTTGTTCAACCACCGACCAACAAGATGGGTGAACATCGGTTAGCTTAAATTGTGAGCTTCACTGCGAAGTTTAAGGTAGGCTCCACTAATTAGACCAATGAGAAGGTGGGCTTTGTTTGCGCACTTTGTCAGGTGTGTTGGACACAATTTGTGAGGTGCGCGCGCCTTGTACTAACCTACATAGATGCTCCATGTAGTTTGCTCGAAAATAAATTTGTTCAACCACCGACCGACAAGATGGGTGAACATTACTCACTTTTCTGTCAGCTTAAACTGCGAGCTTCACTGCGAAATTAAAGTTAGGCCCCACTAATTAGACCATTGTGAAGGTGGATTTTGTTCACCCACTGTCAGTTGTGTTGGACTCAATTTGTTCGGGTATTGGTGATATATTTGTATTTAAGTAATTAATTCTAAGCGCATTTATGCCGATAGCTTCTCAGAATGTTTCATGCAACCGGAACTTATCCATTTTGGGAAAGAAAAAAGAAAAAAGAAAACTTCCAGAAATGATAAGAATTATTTGAATGTTCGTTGCACTCCAAATCCACAATCTCTTATCTAATGAATACAAATTTGTTATAGCTTTGTTCAATTTTTTTGCCTTCTTATTTTGATTTGGTACCGAACAAATTTTATATTGATCCCCTTCCCTCTCATTCTGATTTCTTGCTTAATAATTTTTTTATGGCAGAAAGGAGCTCAGATGCATTGCTTAGAATCAGACTGCGATGTTGAGTTTGGGCTCTGCTATGGGGGCATTTGTCACGGTTTAATTAACTTGTAGTTTAGCAAAAAAATTTATAAACTTCAAATAAGTATGCTTATAACTTGTTGTTTATAGCTTCTAATTTTAAATCAACGAACATAAATTCTACTGTTTTAAGTTGCAAGTTTATTTGATAAAGAAGTCATAAATTTACAATTTTAATAAATATTTGCAACTGAGCGAAGAATTTTCACACAAAAGGATCGCAACTTGCTGATGGGAAAGGAGAGAAAAACTAAGTAATGCCAAGAGCTCGGTCAATTCGATGGATGTGTTGGCGTGGAGGACTAGGATGGAGTGATTAGCCTTGAATTGATGTGGGCGGCGATTGCTTATACTCCATCTATAATGGAAAATGGGATTTCCTACCAAACAAGTTTGATTGCCGTTTTCTCTGTGTAGTTATTTTTTTCTAGTTGAGTATTTGTAGTTATCTTTTTGATTGAATGACTCTTGTGGAAAAGATGAGGCCTCAGTCAAAGCATTACGGTATATCATGTAGAAAGTTATAATTATAATTTTTCAACTATAATTTGTAAGTTGAGAGTGTGGTATTCTGGCCATGTACAAGATGATGTGACCTAAAACTGTGGATGTAGCAGGCATGTTCAAAAAATCAGTGGAACTGTTAAATCGGTCCAAAATGATCTGAATTTTATTGTATGGTTTTGGTTTTTAATTGATGTTTGGTTTTTGTTTTAAATTATTAAAAATTATTCATAATGGTTCGGTTATTAGATTAGGATTCTAAAGAATTATATACAATTGAATCGAATTGTTCATTAATTTTATTATATTTATATTTTATTAGGAATTATATATAAAGAAAACTTTTTAAAATATTAATTATTTTCTCTCAGCTTCTTTTCTATTACTTTAGTTTTTTCATTCATAATCTATATTTTTAGTTTTTTCAATAGCATTATAATATTATATAATTCATAGGCTATTAATAAATGATAAAAAATAAATAAAATTTAAAATTATCAAATATAATGCATAGTTTATAAATGCAATAATATCTTTTTGTCATCTTATAAATTTGTGATAAAATAAAATATAATGTGGACCCAATGCATGAAAGGTCAGAACAGCTTTATTAGAGGGGTTGCCAATGATTTTTGCATTTTTATTTATAATAATGCTTTAATGACTATATCATGTTATGTAACACAATATGTATAATGTGGAACTTATTAAATTATGCAAGTACTATCATGCATATTTTCACATCATATATATATATACATATATATATATATATATATATATATAAAGTAACATATCAAATAGTGTCCAAATGTGGTTAAACGTTCCGTTTTGAAATATATTTTTATAATTTGATTATTTTATTATGTAGAATTTGTTATGTTTGTAACTATGTGATTGAAAATATTAATTTAACTGCTTTGTTTTGAAAATTATTATTATAAATTTTTTATTTCTACATAAATATTATTCAATTATATAATTACGAATATTGACTTAATTTTATTTTTTTTATGAACAAATTTTACATAATTAACGAACCAATCATAAAAATATTTATTTTAAAGTCAAACCATTAACCACACAGCACAGTCCCCAATTCATCATACCGCACTAAGGCCTAGTTTGTGCTAAATTTTTAGTATCTGATTTCTTTTCATTTTTATAGGTACTTTTTATCTTTTAATTAATGTTTTTTACCTTGTTGGCTCGTTTTGATGAGAAGAATCGAAAAAATAAGAATTTTTGATTAAAAGATGAAAAAAATTCATTGAAAACAAAAATAAATAAAAAAATAAATTTATTATTTAATCAAACAATAAAAAAGATTAGTAAAAACAAAAATATAAAAAAAATAAAAAAAAAGAAGAAGAAGAACAAGTCAATAAGCTATAACAGATTATGCTTTCAATTTTATCTCCTGTTGTATTGTTATTGTCTCTGTTTGGTTAATACCTCAATTCCACTATACTTGGAGTTTCCAATCTTCTTTCTCATTAATCTCTCAAACTTCGTCTTTTAATTTTTAAAAATCACCCTACAAATATTTGAATAACTAGTAATCGTATTCATTCGTTGCGCACGGTGCATGAATTGTGAGAGATTGAAAACTCTTAGTTTATTTTTTTTAATATTTTTAATATTTTTAATCGTTTTAAAAGAGAATACAAAGGATAAAAATATTAAATTATTTTTAATTTTTTTATAACTAAAATTTTACAAAATATTTCACCAACTTAAGTGTTTTTTTTATTATAATAGTATTAATTAACGGACTTTTGATTGTGGAGTGCATGATTTTTGCTCATGTTTTTATGCAGTAGGGGGTTGGAGGGATAATAGGTACACGTAAACGCAATTTGCATGAGGTGGGAGAAGACATGTAGAAACTTTGTACGTTGAAATTGAATACTCTAACATCTTTTTAATGTATTATTATTTTCAAGGTTGTTACATGTAATTTTTCTCCTTGACCTATTATCATGAAGTGCATATGTATAAAATAAGGTTGTCACATGTAATTTTTCTCTTTGATCTATTATCATGAAGT
>JAOTRH010000026.1:9358489-9376613 GCA_034768845.1 Heliamphora exappendiculata | reverse complement strand
TCTCACTGGAGAATCCTCAACGCTTGTGGAGCTTTCCTTTGACATCACAATAACTCAAATGACAAACCTCAAGAAATCACGAGGAAACAAACTAACAAGCAAAAGGACGCACTCACACCTTCAATCAGTCATAAATGGACCGCGAATCACACTGTCAACTCATCTCCATAAAATAAAAAATACTGCAGCAGCCCTTAAACCCTCAAACCAGAAGTCAATGAAAGACCTTCAAACTGAGAAGCACACAGTTGCCTGAACAGTTACCAGTCGCCGAAAAAGTCGTCGGTCACCGGAAAAGTCGTCGAAAAATTCACAGGTCACCGAAAAAGCGACTGAAGGTGTTATAGGTACTGAGCAAGGACAAGAGACGCTGGAAAGTGAGAAAACAAAGGCTGTCAGTGCTGGAAATAGGCAGAACTGTGGTCGTCGGCGTTGAAAGAGAGAGAACGGAGGTCACCGGCGCTGGAAAGTGGGAGAAATAGGGTTGCCGGTGCTGGGGAAGGGTCGTCGGTGGGAGAAACAGGGTCGCCGGTGCTGGAAAGTGGGAGAAATAGGGCCGTCGTTGCTTTGTTGGTCGTCGGTACTGGTTTGAGAGGTGCGACTAGGGATTTGGGAGGTCATCGGGGTTCGAACAAGAGCGACAGTGGTCGGAGGTGGCTGTGGCTAGGGTTTCGGTGTTCGATGAGGACAGTGGCTATGGTTTTAGCCTGGTTCAATTTCGTGGCTGGTGGCTGGTGGCTATGGCGTGGTTGGTGACTGTTGTTTGCGTGGCTGGTGACTGTGGCGTGGCTGGTGGTTATTGTTGGCATGGCTAGTGACTGTGGTGTGGCTGGTGACTGTGGCGTGGCTGGTGGTTGGTGGTTGTGGCTCGTGGATGGTGGCTAGTGGTTGTGGCGTGGCTGGTGGCTGTGGTTGAAAGAGGGAGGCTAGGGTTAGGGTTTCGTGGAAGTTTCGTGAAGGCTATGATTTTACGGTGGCTCTGATACCATATTAAGAATAATAAAAAATCGTATCATAATGGGTAGGTGAGCTATTATTTATAATCAATTTAGAGAACACTATTATAATCATACACCTACACACGTCGGATAATAATAACATAATAGTAATATAATAATAATAATAAGCTACTAACAGCATACTTTGGTACTTGCACAAAAACCCGAGAAAGGGCATCCAATTTTCTGATCATGGCCATATGGGCATGGAAGAATACTCTGATGTAGATTGGGCTACATACACTTTTGACAGGAGATCAACATCTGGTTACTCTATATTTGTTGGTGGCAATTTGGTTTTTTAGAAGAGCAAGAAGCAGACAGTGATATCCAGGTCTAGTGTTGAGGCTGAATACCAGGGCATGGCTCTAGCTACTGTCGAAATTATGTGGCTTCAACAGATTTTGATAGAGTTACACTTCTTTCTTAGAGGATCAACCAGACTTTTGGATGATAATACATCTGCTATCTATATTTTCACCAATCCCGCCTTTATGAGAGGACGAAGTTGATTGCCATTTTATCCGTGAAGAATATCAGAAAGGCATTGTAAACTTTGGCTCTAGTCCTACTGGCGAACAGGTGGCAGATATTTTCACCAAGGCGTTACTGCGTGTCTCATATTTATGTAACAGGCTAAGCATAGTTGATATATATGCTCCAGCTTGAGTGGGGGTGTTAGTAGTAACTTATTATTATTATTACTATTATTATTGTCTGTGTGTGGTTACATGGTTGTTATGGTGTTTTATCTTTCTAATATAAATAAATGTGCTAGCCTATCCAGTTGGATACGGCTTCTTATTATTTTATTTCTTCTAACACCAACCATACAGTACATGTAATATTTACCGTAAAAAATTATTTTTTGCGACTTTAATAACATTAAATTAATTACTTAATTCAAAACGTATCGGGTTGCTACAGGAAATATCTCTGCCTAGTCTGTAGGGGTTCTGATTTGTCTACCCTGTAGGAATAAGGAAAAGAGATTACAGGTTGAAGAGAAAGCTATCAACCTTTTGAAGCTCATTTTGAGCCTAAGCAATTTAGAGTTATGCACTTAATAGGCACAAGGGCAATGAGATATTCTAATAGAAAGTGAGCTGACATACATGCCAATCTCGGGCGCTGTCTTGCCAGAAAACCACCAAGAGGTCTGGCAAAGCAAATCCATTGTTAGAATCCAGGCAAGACCCGAAAAACAAAAAAAGAAAAAAAGAAAAAAAAACATGAAAATTAACACGCAGTGATACTGGCCTCGTTTGGTTCTGGCTTAAAGTAAGACGTTAAGCCCTTTTGTTTAATTTCTGCATGTGGCTTAAAGCTAACAAACAAACTTTTTCTTATTTGTCTCAAAGTCAAAAAAAGCAAAATGCCTGGTTAGATTGCCAAACGAAGCCCTGTCGAAAATCTGAATCGTAATTTGTGGGGCCCTCTACAAAGGGGCTTACTTTGTTAATGAGGGATCATCTGAAGAAGAATGAATGAGATGGAATACAAACAAACAGAAATTGCAACCCCGGCAAGGAAGTTATGAAGCAACTGCCTGTTGTCTCTTGTGGGTATAAAAACTGTCTTGAGAGAATTTGTTAGTTCAAATAGGCGATGGGATACCTGCAGAGAGACAATTCAACGAATGCCATATCATAAAAAGTCCGAAAAAAACAAAAAAAGGAAGTATTTTCAGCTCCATATATTTTGGGCGAGCGAAAAAAGAGTAACCAAGATATAAATGGAAGTCGTAAGCGTGAAGTTGAGCAAAGGATATTCCAGGATAAGAGAAAGAAACCACTTGGGTTGTCCATTAGGTGTGCTTGATCTGCCATGCAATCCCAAAAGTAATTTAATCCACAGCTGTTTTTTTCTTGGTCAACCTTAATCGGCCAAATTACCCAAAAAAATCCTTAGTTGGCCCTACCTGAGATAATAACTTATTTACTTATTTTATTTTTGCTTATTTTCATATCAAACTATTATATTTTCCGGACTCCTCACATCGGGATGAATGGGAAATTAAAAGTTTTGACCAAAATATTAAAACAATTCAGAAAAGACAAGAATAAACCAATAAGTTTTTTCTCTTTAGTGAATTTTTTCCATCTTTTAATCAATTTTCTTTACTTTTTCGGGTTCTCTCGTTGAGATGATTCGAAAATCTAAAAAATCTTGAACAAAGAAAATCAACAAATATAAAAATAAACAAAAATCACACAAGGTGGGGAATGCCACCAGGTATCATACACTAGCTTCGCTTCTTCAGCTCTCTTAGTATCGGTACATATGTTTACCTTGGTTTTAAACATAATCAGATTTTTTTTGGGGGGAGCGGGGTGGAAACTATCCTCCTCATATTTCCCAACAATAGAATAGTGTGACGTTAAATGGGGTAATACATTGGCAACAAAAGGAAAATGGTTTTATTAGGTCACACAAGAAATGGCATCAAGGGAGCAAAACATTGAAGAGTAAATGGGAAAACGATTATTTCATACCTGAGCCAAATGTGGAACTGGCAAATGTAAGTCTCCAAGGTAACCTTGCCAAGCCACCTAGAAGCAAAGAGTATAATCAACAAGAGCACAATATTTATATGGCAATTAGCTTTGGAAAAAAAATAAAAATAGAAAGAATAAAGAAGGAAGGAAAGAAAGAAAAATGAACGAAAAGAAGAAAAAAAAACAATGTAGTAGAACTGAACAACTCATATCATTGTAAATAAGTGCTTTATGGTCAAATGGTTTAATCAATCAAGTCAAAGAGAGCTTATGCAAAGAGAGTCAACGAGAAGCTCTGAAGCTCCTGAGTGAAATTCCACAAACAAATGTAAACACTGGAATCCCAAACCAAAACAAAAAAGTAGAAGTACTGAATAAAATACTGTGATGAAGCAAAACCTTATTATGGCACCAAATGCCCTACATGCCATAATGTTACTCTTTTATACAAATTCATAAAAAAGAATAATAACAAAAATGATGGCAACACTAAAACTAAATGACAACTGAAGATAAATAGAAATCAATATAAGGACTTGGAATACAAACGTTATTGGGATCCATGATGTGTAGGGATGGTACTTGTTATATGTAACCTTATCCAGCTTATAAATGTATTCGTACCACAGATAGCCAACCTGAAAGGATAATTGCATAAAATCGATTATGAAGTCAAAGGATTATAAGAAGGTTCATTTGAAATCCAACAAAATACTGTGATAATCAAAAGGAAATGCAACTCACAAACAAAGAAAGTGCAGAAATGCACGTTTTGATTATGCGTCTCTGTTTGGTCTCAGATTCCTCTAATTTCTCCATCCACTTCTCAATCTAAGAAAAAAAATTGGGAACTTATAATAGCTGACACAAAGAGAGCAAAACTTATAAAATCACTAAACCTTCAAGTAATTACATTGGGGTTAAAATAGGCATTATATCATTCCAATGATCCATATGTAGCGATCAAGCCCTGACCTGAAATGCCATTCATGTAGCCGAGGAAAATCTGGTTTTGCAGGAACAGTGTACCCTGCCCCATTGGAAATAATTAACTTGGGTCAACAAGCGCAAAGATACTTTCCATTCTTGAAAACTCATTTGAATTGCAGCTTTGCTGCAGGGTTCAACTTGAAACGAGTCCACTCAATAGAGTAAAAGATTAGCTACAATATCAACAAGCATAAAGATACTTTCCATTCTTGAAAACTCATTTGAATTGCGCCTTTGCTGTAGGGTTCAAGTTGATACGAGTCCACTCAATATAGTAAAAGCTTAGCTACAATAACAACAGGTAATACCAAATAATACGATACAAAAGTGAACATTTTTTTAAGTAATATAACTGGAATAAAAGGAGAAGAAATCAAAAGCGCATTTACAAGGAGGGTGAACAATGGAAGGGGAAGCTTTAGGAGGCTAACTTAAGATTAACCAGACGTATAACAATATATCTCCAGAAAAACTGATCGCCATCTAATGAGCTAGAAGCCCACATATATTAAATTTGTAATGTTTGCTGACTTCCTCAACTTTAGGCCAAGTGCGGTTAAGATTCAACCCAGCTCTAGTTTACCAACTATGGTGCTCATTTGAGCACAAGAAACTTTGTCAACTATTAAACTACCAGCAGACAGTATGATGAATGAGTGTCAAGAGTTAGGTTAGTTACTAACCTAATAGGAACATTGAAGGGTTCCATAAAAGATAAAAAACTCCAGGAATTTCCCAAATGACAATAACCACGAAAAAGCATGATAGTATCTTCACAACCATCACTGATCTTATCTCATTATATTTGTTGAAAATACCAAGAGCTCCATCCACCATAAGTGTGAAAAGCGTGTGTATTGGAGAGATATAATACAACATATAGTCATTGTTAAGGACAATACAGCAAAATGCCACAAAAAAATTTAGCCACCACATCATCTGCAAAAAGGAAAAGAATAATAAACATACTAAAGCATCCTATATTTTGAAAATATCAAAAAATAAAAGGTCAATTTATTGGTTTAAATTTTTTTTGATAATATGAGCAGAATAAATGATTTCACCTGAGCAAACCTTGTAAGGCTAAAATCCTTCCTGATATAATAAAAGGAAAAATTTCCAAATCCAGTCATCCAGACATATGCAGCGATAAAAACACGTATTGCATTGTATATTTCCGTTGCGGCAAAGTTATGATACATAAGAAAGAGGACCTGTTAAATGCATAGCAGCAAATTTCAATCTTAACATAAGAACTGCCTGGAATGGTTGTAGCTGTATCAAACAAAAATCAAATTAGGAGGGTATAGATGCAGTACTTTAAATACAACTCCAACAATGCATCTGTTGGAATAACGGCATCAGATGCTATTAAAAGATCCCACAACAACAAAGAAAAAAAACATCCAAAAAAAAAGAAAAAAGAAAAAGAAGAATAAAAGCAGCTTAAAAGATTGCAAGGTTTTAATGTGTATGTTTGTTGTGAAGAATGATTTCTGGTCAACACGAACAATAGTGAATGCTGCAGATAATGTATTTTGAACATTAAGAGGCTAAAGGCCAAAGCACTAATCATGACAAGTTAGAACAATACTTGCCTGCATCCATCCTTTCCACTCTTCGGTTTGATGGCGATTAAGGTAAAGTAAGAATTTACCAGAAAATGAAGACTTGTCATGATGTTTCCTGAGAGACGTCAATGCTGAGACAATGATAAGAAGAATGTGGAGAAATAGGAAGAGATCTCGATTGTATTTCTGTCCAGGAAGACGAAAATTCATCAAAATCAATAAAGACAGGTTCCAACCTAAAGAACTTAAAGTTATCAAGACAACTGATTATTAAGTAGCCAATAGGTAAGGAAAACATGGTAACGTACAAGGGTATCTATTAAGAAAAACTGACCATGATATGAATTGTTCGTGCATTTATGTTATTGCCGTTTTCTCATCATTTTCACTGTTCTCCTTTCCTATCTTATTCAGTGTTATGAGGGATACATAGGATTTCACCTCCTACCTTTGTGTATCAAACTTCTTTTGTTTATGAATTTGTTTTATCCTAAAAAAGTTGGTGCGAACTCTGTAATCGTTAATTTCATGAACTCCAGAGCTCATTTTCAATGATTCTTAAAATTGAAAATCAGTATCAAAAGAAAGAAAGAAAATTGCAACATTTACAAAGATGTCCCATTTGACTCCCAAGGAACATGCAAACTAATAAAGTGAAGCTCTAAGATTATTGAAATAATCAGTTCAAATAGATCTTAAATTTTGCTTCAAATTTACTAAAGCTTATCCCTTGCTTGTTCAATAAGAACTTGTTACATTGACTGAGTAGGGTGTCCAATAGAGGTATATTTCTAATTGGTGGCTTCATTTTAATTTCTACATCCGGGAGCACGAGAACAAGAAAAAATATTCATATTTCTTAATGAACTTTTTTTCAAGTGCGCTCGACAAATGTTGAGCACTCATCAAGCGCCTAGTGCACATTGATAAAAGGCAAATAAGCCTTATAGGCTCTCAATCACTTACAAATAGAAAGGTCTTCTTTACAACGCTTGATGAGTGCTCAACTACTATAGAGAGTAACACTCAACGAGTGCTAAAGTGCTTTTTTGGGGTTTTGAAAAAAAAATTATTTTGGACTCACATTTTTAAGAAAGTACATAAACATATACTTTCTAAGGATACACTTTTGATAACCCGAGAAGTCTCCTCTTGGACAGCGTCTTTTTTGTTTTGTGTTCTTTTGCCTAGTATTCTCCTTCTGGAGAATACTAGGCAAAAGAACACATGCCCTTCTTAAAAGGACATGTGTTCTTTTGATAACCATGAGTCTCTTTTCTTTTAATTACAAGGCACATGCCCTTCTTAAAAGGAGCATACATGGCTCAAAAACAAAATTCCTTTGACATGGTAGATATGCCCCAAAGTGCCCAAATCTTACAGAAATAACATTCAAAAGATGAACAATAGATATCCACTAAAAAAACACGAACACTTTTCCGAAGGAAGCGTGTGAATGTCAGTCACGACATTCCTTGGATACTCTTTGGATACTCTTAAATCCGTGTCGGTCCTTTTTAGATGTGTTTAAATTAAAATTTTAATTTTATAATATCATACCCTTTTCGACACATGACTGCCAGCATAGAGATTGGAATGACCCGATTTTTAAGCCTATGGATTAAGAACGTTAAATCAGCTGAAACTAGGTTTTCATATTAGGGTTAGATCAAGATTAAGAGTCTTAAAAGATTAAGCCTAGAACCAGATCTTGAAATTGAAAACCCTAAAGAAGAAAAGACATCTCTTAATCCTAGAATCTCATAAGAAAATGGAGAATTACAATTTGGTCCAAGAACAATAATAAAATTTAAAAAATGACCCAAATCAAAGACGTACACAAATAACAAGACTCTAAGTCCAAGGAATAGGAATGCTAAGTGCCAACTTAATAATTAAGAAGAAAATATACGCAAGGCTTAATATTTTATAATTTTCAATAATTGCACATTTAACCCCGAACTTTTAGATAATTATACTTTTAGCCCGAGACACCCCACAATTGGTAAATCCATGCTAAGTTATACACCTATTACGAAAACACCATAAAATTCTCTCATGATCACTCTAGAAGTCATTAACAATCTTAGTCCTAACAAATTACACGCAAGTCTCTCAATTCTCTCTATCTGCACGAAAGTCTCTGAAGTAATCCTCATCCATTTTCTACAACAGATACTAACTCATGAGTAAATATATATAAAAGTACCCAATTTTAGATTACGGGAATTAGCGACGAAAACCCTTAATGACTAGAACCCCAAAATTGGATTAGGACGGGAACAAAACCTTAATATTCAAAATAGAACCCTACAGAATATTAAGTTATCTGATATTGGAATCTAATAATCAAAAATCATAAACAATCATAAAATTATAAATTAGTCCAAAAAGATAGAGAAATTACGAAAAAAGACAAACTGAACCCAAGTGTAATTTTACATATTCTTTTAATCAAACAAAAATGAAACCCCAAGACACAAGATTTAAACCCCGAACCTTTGAGGACAATTGATATCAAAAAATTTAAAACCCTAAAACCACATAAAATCATAGGATCGCAATTCTACAACTTGACCCAAAAAAATCATGGATCATGAAAAAGATTAGAAATAGGGCCCACATAAAAATTACAAAGCCCAACTCTTTTAATTAAACCCAACTAATTTATTCCAAGAAGAATAATAATTATAGCCCATGAAATTAAGCTCAAAGGAATTTTTAAGTATGACCCAAATATATCAAGCCCAAACCGTAGTATTAGCGACGGTTAACCGACAAGATCTTAGGTCGCTAGAATGATGGAAACCCTAACTTAACCTGAAACCTTAATTCGATCTGAAAACCCTAAAAAGACCAAATACTCAGAGAAGACTTCTAATATCCTAAATTAAGGAAATAACATAAAATATAAAGTTAAAAATTAAAAATTTCCATAATTGAGGTAAAATGACCATTTTGCCCCTAGTACAGCAAAAAGTGTTAAAAATCCAAATATTAACATGTGGACACCTTAAATCAGATATTTAGATACAATTAAATAATAAAAGACAAAATAACAATAAAAATGACAAAAATTCCCTTGCATGGTTGGTCACATTGGGGTTAGTGCCTAAAAAGTTACTTTTTGCCTTTTAAAACTCAAAAATGAGAAAATGCTGTATAAATTAAGTATTATTATGACCTAAGACTTTTTAAATAAGTAATATACATAATAATATAATAATATAAGTCAACAAAAGTAAACAAATCATTATTTAAAATTTCTACATAATAAATAAGTCAGAAAGTCAATTCTTGTCAAACTATCTTAATTTGACTTAAAAACCTACACTAATTTAATTAATTACTATAAAAATTATGATAATTCATGGAAATACTAAATTAAATATAAACACACTAAAATAATAGATTTTAGTAGGTAGGGGCATCAAAAAGATACACCAAATTAAATTTTAAAGCGTTTTCTTGCACAATTTGGTACCAATACTTAGTTTAAACCCCAAATTAATGTAAAATAAGATTTTGAGCCTCCAAAACAAGCCCCAGACGAAATCCCCTCTGAAAATCTGATATAAAAACTTCTTAAAAAGAACAATGCCCACCATGCAACCAATAAGATTTTAGAAAATTCAAAAATTGCTTACACCTTCATTATGAGACCCATCACCAACTTTGCCTATATAACCAAGACCAAACACACCTCATTTTCTCCTTCATGGTTTGATCAAGAGATAGGGAGATCAGATTGTGAGTGCTCTTGAGTGTTCATACAAGTTTGAGAGAAGAAAGAAGAAGAAAAAGAAGAAGGGTCCAAGATAGAAAGGTATGTGGAGACCAAAGCGCATAAAGCTAAGTCTTCTAGTCATCCACCATTCTTTAAGCCATCAAACAAGTAAGTAAATTTCTTAAACCCTCTGCCATTCTCTTACAAAATACTCCTTAATCCACCTCTATAAACATCCCTAAAAATAAGAACCAAGATCGTACCCCAAAAGGCGTTGCAAGGCTAGAATAGGGGCTATTTATGTGTAATCTATTGTTGATTGTGTTTGCATGTAATTGTTTTAGAGTTTAATGGCTTGTGTAGGTTCTGAAACTTTGATATACATGTATACATTACATGCATGCAAAGAAAATATACTAAATCTAAACATATCCTAAGCTAAGACACCAAAATCCTAAATGGCCTAATTTTCTGTGTATTTCAACTTTCTGCCCTGAATTTTGAACTATCATAACTAATTATAGAAAAATAATATAAGTGTGATTTTTCTGTTCAGACCTAGATTTTGAATTTATCTTTCTTACAAAATTGGTCTGAAGTGATTTCATTAGGTAGAACACGAGATACACTAGTTTTATTAAAGAGTGTCACATTCTGACTACTCTGTATTGTAGGCATAAAAACCCTAGGTTAGAGTGAGAATCGAGCCTAGGGTGAAACATAAAATTTGTAGATAACATATTTATCTTACGGTCCACCAAAAATGAGCCTAAAATATGAAGTTTTGATATGTCAAAATCCCCCCCAAAGTCACTGTTGAGAACCTGTAACTGAGAGAGCTCTATGTTGCATGTTTTTGTCAAACCAAAACCTACGTTTTTAATGGTCAAATCCAAAAGTGGTTCTCATGAAAAATGTAGCTAACATATTGACCTATTTACTGACCAAAAATCAATCCAAAATACCCTCGGATGGTCCCTAAAAGTCTTGTACAGTCTCTATTACTGAACTCATTTTATAAAATGGCCAAAATCATCAACTTGTTCCAAACAACTAGCCTTGGCACAAAACATGCAACTTGTAGGAGACACCTTAAAATAAAACATACCTAAAAATCAGACCCATGGCCCTTGTTTTGATGCCCCAAACCTGAGGCCAACATAGGCTCAAATTCTGTACTTTTCTCTGTAAAGTGCTGAATAATTTTCTTTAAAATGATATAAATAACCCATTTACCCTAGGATATGACCTTAGTATTAAATATAAAAGTTGTAAAAAATATTTTTATTTAAATGGTGTCCAAAAATCATAACTTAATTCCATGTCTAGATACCCCAAAGCACTATTATACTTTTTAAATTGATACTTGAACAATTACCTTAATTTTTGTTAAGTGTATAATGACATGTTATGATGTGGGACTTAAAGTAGAAGCTTTAATTAAGTGATATTTGATGATTAGTGTATTAGAGTGATTAATTGATGATTAGAATTCATGTCGTTAAATCGAATCCTTATTTTATATGTTGTAGCTCATGCTCATAATTTTACAATTCTATGCAAAGCATACATATGTCATTTTAGCCCACATTATGATCAATTTATACATGTGAATCGTAAATAGCAGTTGCATATGTCATATCACGTCATCATTAGGTTGGGTTTTGCGAGGTTCACCGTTTTGTTTTAAGAAAAAAATAAAAATTGAACCTTAGAGTTGGTACCGTGATTGATGGAATTGAAATTCTTAAAAATTTGGATATTTAGAAATATTGTGATATTGGCTATATGCCCTGATTTGTTTTGGATGTTTTTGCCCCAAATGCTAAATACACATTAATGTGATATTTGTATTTTGGTGAAGGCGGTTCGGGTGGCGTAATAATAGGAGTTAGATTTCGTGATCCCGTATTTGACCTTGACCTAAGATTCAAGAGCTTGAGTGTTAACTTGTCCATGCCCTTGTCGTCAGTGATGACCCCGCTGGACACTTAATCCGCTACGTAGTCATCCCACGGCATAAGAAACGCTCTTTGTCGGTCGGTAGACTTGGTCAGCGTGATTGGGATCATAGGGTTTAGGATGGTTCATCTCGATTTGGGAGAACCTAGAATAACTTAAGTTAGATTGGATTAGAAAATAAAATTGGTTGCATCACATACATTTATTGCATCACATACTTACCTAATTGTTTTTATATAAGCCTACCTTGCTGTAAATATCAAATTTATCTGTCTTATTGGCTATAAATTGTACTGGATGTTATATGATATGCATTGTAGAATATTTTATTGTGAGTTTGGTTAAAAAGTTTAGGAAGTTTACTTCTGGACTTTGGCTCATGACATTCGTCCCACAAGTGAGGAGAAAGAACTTTTTGAGGAAGTTGCACCTGAAGGAGATGAAGGTTTTAAAGAACAAGGTAAGTGATAGGAGCCAGTCGACCCTGACAACGTTAGCTGAAGAATTTAAAATTCACTATTTTGTTCTTTTTATTCAGTTTTCATGGGTTCATTGTAATTTTTGGTTGAATCTTTTACAAAACTGTAAACGTTATGTATTTTTAATCAGTTCAAAACTCTTAATGATGTAATATTTATGATATCTAAATATGAATAAATTGCTAAAATATTTTTCTTATCTATACTTATGTATGCCCTGACGTATCTGGAGGATTGGGCGCCACAGAGATTATATAGATACATTGATAAAAAAAATTAATTGTTTGTGCCACATATAGTGTACGTATATTTATTCTCAAGCATCTTAATGGCATAAATGTTCTAATTTAATCAAGGGGTTGTCAAGTTGGCATAATTGTGATTTCCTGTCTTTGTCGATGCTACATAGTGTAGCTCACATTTGCAGCAAATGGTTTGTTGTAGAAGTATCTCATCTGTTACAGAAGCAAGGTTTTAAACTTTCAACATAGGTATCTTTGGTCACTATGGAAGTGAAAACATTTAGACAAGTAGGAAACAAAACAATAGGTTAGGGCTTCTTTTGTTGTCTCTTGTAAGTGTAGACCTGGAATAAGTTTGTTCTAGGTTCAAACATGTCCAAGTATGTACACCAAACAGAAACCTGCCAAGGTTCTAAGCATATAATTGCTTGATTAAGATAAATATCACCATTACTTCAACCTAATTGTGGTACCTTAGTCAAAAGACAAAATAAAGGCCCACAAAAGCACCCTAAGTAGAGCTTTGACAAATGTTGCATGCCGATAATGGTTGGCTGATAACTTTATTGATTGATGACTATACGGCCACAACATTCCCACACAACTCTATCATCATGAGTATGGAGTTTCTACTAAACATTTAGAAGATTCTTTTACTATTTACACTTTAATTGGATAAAAAACACAGCATCTGGGTGCATAAACAAGGAGAAATCCAAACAAGAAAGAAAGATTTATTGGGTGCGCATCCTGTATCTCCGGACCCATATAATTATGGCTTGATCTATATATATTTGGGCTAAGCCGAAGTCATGAATCCATAAAAAGTTTAATATGTGTAAAGTTTTACAATTATATGGTGGCTAGGATTTTTAGAATTTGCCTATAAATAAGGACCTTATAATTTTAGTTATTGTGTGGAAAGTTAAATCAAAAGGGATAGTGATGTAGGGAGAGGAGGAAAAATACTGGGATATTGGGATGACCCTTGAGCGGAAAAATGGGATTTTCTTTCAAGTTTCGGGTTGTGAATGTCGGTTTTGGAATATTTTTGATCTCATAATTATACATTCTACAGTTATACTGGATTATCTCTTTCACCCGCGAATATAGGCAGGTTATGTCAAATCACGTAAATCTGTGTAATTTTTCTCTTTGAAGTATACATGGTTATGCTTTCAGTTGCGCTCGAGGATTAGTGACTAAATCCCAACAAGTGGTATTATAGTCGACGTTAACGATTTGAATCTATCATGGGTAATCAGAGTAAGGTATAATTTTTAATCTCATTTGGTATATATTAAAAATATTTAATTTGCATAAGAGAAAAATTGCAATAGTCGGCGACAAAAGCACAAAATTTTTGAAGTAGCTATCTCTTGTGGGAAGAGCAAATAGTAGTATGGAAAGCTCGACACAGACTTTGTTCTTCATTGACATGCACAGTTGGTGCACATAAAAGTAAAGCCTTTTGGATTTCGGGAATACAATTGCAGCTGTGCACATGAAAGGAAAGCCTATTGAATTTAGGGAATACAATTGCTGTGATAATATTATTAAGGTTTGGTTTTAGGAAATACAGTTGGTTTGGTATTATTAGAGCCTAATCCTACGTGTAATTATATTGTGATGATTGCATTGAAATCAACTATTTGAAATTATTTTATTATATCAGCGCGTATATATAGCAAATAATTAAAAGAAAAAATTTATCTTAAAATTTTTCAGCGCTACGAATTCATCGATTTGGTCAGATTTTTCAAATTTTTAGTCTTATAATTGTACATTTTATAGTTTTAGTGAATTATTTCTCTCACCCGTAGATGTAGGCAGGTTGGGCTGATCCACGTAAATTCTTGTATAATTTTTCTCTTTTGTGTGTGCATGGTTATGCTTCCGATTGCGTTCGGAGATTAATAATTGAATCCCAACAGGATTAAATATTTTAATTACTTTAAACAAGAGGCAAGGTAAAGTGTTTAGCAATTAGTAGGATTTCCAATCTGATGTAGGCATAGATTAACACAAGTTTTGAATTAAAGTTCATTGTGGATTTCCATATATTACTAAAACATGACATGAACAACAAATATATAAGTGATATTGGACTTGTAATGTTGTGGTTGATGTACAAAATGTTAATAATTTTGAACTGTAAAGATGAACGGACACGAGGCAGTAAGGAATGTTGTTATCAAAGACTCAAATAAGAGAAGTGGTTATACACACTTGTTCTTCTCTCTCTCTCTCTCTCTCTCTCTCTCTCTCTCTCTCTCTCTCTCTCTCTCTCTCTCTCTCTCCTTAGTTATTAAGATCCAAACATATCAATATAGATGAAGCAAAATTATTTGATGAGCAAACTTGTTCTTTTTTTTCTTTTTCCTATGTAATAAGATGCAAACAAATAATATGGATGGAGCAAAATTCTTTGAACTTATCAAATCAAACTTGGATAAGTTACTTTACAATAACAAGTGAGTTTGGAAAACACTTGTTTAGAAACATTGTTTCACTTATAAAAGTAATGTTATTTCCCAATAACCTTGTCCCGTCAGCAGTGCCACTCAACGATGAGTGGTGTTAGCCGAACCCACTGTAAAAAAATTAATTTATTCATGTATTTTTTTTATTTTTTGGAATAATTTAATATAGTTGTCGTCACTAGCAAAAAGAGATGGGTTTGAATATTGATTTTGGGCTGCTTGGTACAGCCATAAAAAGATGAAAGCATGCTCGTCGATCGGACCTACTTCGCACTGGCCACATGACAATTATTTATCCATCTCATTCTATAAAATTAGCTTATTTTGACAGATTCCTCATTAGAGGGTCAAGGGGTGGCTACTTGCTTCTACAAAATAACATAGATGGATGGATAATGGAACTATAGATTTTGAATTTTCAAAACCCATTCCCGTTAGCATGCTTGTTTAGGGGCGAAGCTAGCATGCACCGGTGGGGGCACGGGCCCACACTGAAAATGAAAAAATGCAATTAATGTTTTTATATTTTCGTAATTTTTGTTATTTTTAATTTTGTGCCCCCACTAAAAGTATAAAAATAATATTAGCACTCTTATATTTTGTATTTTTATTTGTTAATGTATTTGTACCCACAAAATTATACTATATTCTTAAATATATAATAACAAAAGAAACAGGAATATTTATACGGTCAATCGTACAAATATACTTTAAAAACTTTTGTAAATGCCTAATTTTAGACACTTTTGTAAAAATATGTATTACTAGGTATGATAATATATTGTGTAGGGACTCGGTCCCTTTTTATTTTGAGAATTAATTAAAATCCATTCGAGACTTTGGATGAAATATGGAAAAGTATGTAAATTTTTGAAAGAATGAAAAATTGATCATAATAAGGACTAATGATAATAATTGTACACTTGGTGATGCATAAAAATAATTATTGTGAGTTGTTTGGATAAGCCTTGAGGCGCTTAGAATAAAAGTTAAATCATACACTTTTCCTTTCTTTGGACAGCTTCCAGCGAGGGACCGATCGATCTCTCTTGGGACCAATCGAGCTGTCTGTGACAGAGAGGACTTTAAGTGCAGGACTAAGGCTTCTCTCCCTCATTTCTCTCGTTCCACTCTCTCTCTCTCTACACTAAAACCCTAATCCTAGAAACTCCAATGGAGCATCCTTGAGCCCCTTTTTACCCTTCATTGGTGGATTTCTTACTCACCTCTTGGTTATCAAGCTTTGGAAGGTCACTCTAGGCGTCAAAAACTCTTTTTTTATCGAACGATTGGTGATTTTCTTTGTTGGAGCTTGTTAGAGCCTTGGTCCTTGAGGTTTTGACATCAAAGAGGAAAGATCCATAACTATTGTTAATCAATACATGTATATAAGTTGTATACTTGTTAGATTTACTTAAAAGCATCAAAAATTTATGTTTTCAAACCCTAGGTTGGGGATTAATGTTGAAGCACAGTAAATCTTAAATTTATGGATGTGTCGTGTTACATCTATCATGTTGTTTTCATTGGAGAAACATCAATTGGTAATTTGAGAAGTTAAGGTTTTGGTTGGGTTGAACTTGAAACCAAAATTGGGGCTTTTTGAGTTAATGAACTCAAATGATGAAATTGACTTGATTTTTGGTAAATTAGAGGTTGTGTTAACCTATTTGTGTGAACATTTCTTGAATTTTGAGAAAATATAAAAACCATGTAATGGCGGGTTGGGAATTTGAACAAACCATATGAAATTGATGAGATGTGAAAATCATGGGGTGATTGGTTGGGATTTTTTTAACTAATTTAACCCGAATATGTGAAACATGAGAAATTTGGATAATTACTAATGTTTTTAACCCTACGTGTATTGAGTATTAATGAGAGGAATCATGTTTGGATTGAACTCATGTTTGTAATTTTGAAAGTGATAAAATGAATGAACCGATTTGGGATCTGTGGATAATAACCATGGGCTAGTTCATCTCCTCGGTGCAAGATCGAAAAACTGCGCCGATTGGGTATTCTGCCCACCGGCTAATAAATCGGGAATAAACGTTAGTTGTAGCGGGTTATAGAACGCACCGTTACTTAGTGAGCCTTGCGTGGCCCAGTTGATAGTAGCACGGTATGGGTCTATAAACTCGTTTGGTCTCGATTCTTAGAATTTAAAACCATAATTGGGTGAGATACTTGACCCACGGTGAAAGACCGTAAAATAGTCCACCAATTGAACTAGGTTAAGCACTTGTTACACGATGGAAGATCGTAAAATAGTCCATGAATTGAGTTGGGTTTGTAAAATAGTCCATGATCAAGCACTTGTACTGTTGCATTTGCAGCAAATTACATGAAATGTGACAGATAAGAATCGTATGCTCAATGCTTCGAAATGTTGAGTTCAGCATAGACAACACCCCTATAGTAAAATGTCATTTGTTATAGTCACAAGTAGAAACATGATAGCGGACAGCTGAGAGTAAAAGAGGATTTAAAGTTCAACCTATAATGCTGACAAGATTTCCTTTTCTCTGAATGCCTGCAGAGGACTTAGGAATCCGTCCCCGTGATAACAATATCATCAACATAAACAAGAAGAAAAACAAGGCCGACAGATGACTTACGAAGAAACAGAGAGGAGTCATACTGACTCTGCTAAAAGAAAAACTGAATCAAGGTAAACCAGAACTTATCAAACCATGCCCGAGGAGCTTGTTTCAACCCATATAAAGAGCGCTTTAATTTACATACATCAGAAGAGGAGGAGGAGGCCAAACCAGGTGGCAGAGTCATGTAAATATCCTCTTTGAGATCGCTATGTAGAAAGGCATTTTTAACATCCATTCGATGAAGACGCCACCCTTGGGATGCTACAATATAAATAACCAACGTACCGTAATCATCTTGGCAACAGGAGCAAATGTCTCCTCATAGTCCACCCCATATTCCTACTTGTTACCAAGGGCAACCAACCTGGCCTTATAGCAATCTAGAGTACCATCAGAACGCAGCTTGAGTGAGTAAACCCATTTACACCCAATTGCTTTAACTTGTTCCGGACAGGAAACGACATGCCAGGTGTGATTGTCCTGAGGAGCCTGAAGTTCTTCATCCATTGCCGCCCGCCAACATTCATGCTTAACAGCCTCAGAGTAACAGGAGGGAATTGAAATAGTG
>JAOTRH010000026.1:9325648-9350661 GCA_034768845.1 Heliamphora exappendiculata | reverse complement strand
CCCGCCCTCAATTACATAAATCCAATATATTTTATATATAAATATGTATATATAGTTTAGATGGTCCCAAATAAATTCAAAAAATGGCATCGCACTAAGTGGATTAGATGGCACTTCTCCTTTTCTAGGGCGGAGGGCGATTATTTTGATCTGCATTTTGGTAGCCTCCGGCACCTGTTGGATGTCCCCGTATCCTTGGGCTTCATCACTGTGGCTGCTCCTTTCTGGTGCACCGATCTTGGATTGTTCTGATTTCAGTTTTGTGAGCTGCCTCTCCTTCCCTAGGAGTATCATCATGGGCTCTTGCGGATGAGTCTTTCTTTGGACCATGTGTCCGAGCCGTTCTTTCAGGGCGACTTCCATGCCCAGATGATTAGGCTGTTGGGGCTGCGGCATAGGTTGATTGCCTACGAAACAGTTGGAGGTGTTCTTGTGATGTCGGTCGAGTTCTTCTTGGATCAATTTGAGTTTTCTGAGCTGGGGACGGCCTTTGAGGGGATCTTTGTCGACAGTATGGATTCTTCACTCCCAGGTCAGTGCCTTGGCATTGGTTTTGATGGGGGGGCTTTCTTTTCCCTAGGGCTGACAGAAGGATTGATGCCCGCTTACGCACACTGATTGATCAGGTGATTGAGGGGTTCTCTACCATTCCGATGGTGCTAGCTGAGACTTACTGGGGCATGTCAGCAGTTCATGATGACCCTAGCTGTTATTTTGGGGGCTGCACCGAGCTACTGCATCTATGGATGGTGGGCAACTGCGCCATCCGCTCACCTCTGCACGTCCAATGGTTTCATACCAATCTCGTCGTTCAAATCTACAGATGCATATAAGGTGTTGGGGGCGGATCCGGCAGAGCGAGCCGCTGTGGACTCGGGCCTTTTTAGTGTTGACCCTAGATACTGTAGTCTGGTACCAGGGAGTTTTTGATTTGTGCGACATGCCCGAGTTTGCAGGTGCCTTTCTTTTTATCCTGCTGGTGGGGATTTCTGGGGTGGTTTCTGTGTACCCTCGGAGGGTGCTGCAGCAGTATGGGCTTCTATAGGACTTGCAAGTGTTGTAGGGTCCTCCTACTATGAGGTTCTACTTTTTGGAGAGAGTCTCTGAAGTAGAGTTGGCTTTAGATGCCTGGTCCCACAGGGACTTTGTCCTGGCCTTGGAGTTCCTGGAGGCTCCTGAATGCATGCCGACATACCTCAAGTGGTTGGAGGGGCAGATCAGGGATGGATCATCTTGGGGTTCTTTCCAGAGAGTAGAGACTGGTCTCAGGGCTTTCCTTGATCGTCAGCATTCTACCACCCGGGACTTGATCAGAGAGCTAGCTGCAACGGAGACTAGTCTTTCTGATAGTAGGGATCACCTCCAGTCGGTGCGGGATTTCTTAATCGAGGATAGGGCTATGACCATCTGAGAGTGTACAAGTAGGGAGGCTGCAAGTGCAGCTGTGCTTGCTGAGAGGGATTCTCTGTAGGTTTAAGTGGACACTCTTAGGGGAGGATTGACCATATGAGGTTGGAGCTGGGTGCTGCCCACAGTTGTCTTGGCATGACTTGGACCTTGTAGTCTCGGGTGTCGAGCCTTGAGGTCCAGGTTCTAACTTTGACTGAGGGCCGGGCACAGGACTAGTCTAGGATTGCTGGGCTGGAGAGGGATGTCGCTCTCAGCAGTCAGGTTGCAGGTCGGTCTTTCGAGGCTCAGATTCGCATAGACCGGTTTCTAACTGAGATGGCCCAAATAGTTCAGAGTGTTTTGGCGGTCTCTCCTACATTCGATGATCATATAACCCGGCCGTTTTACGAGGAGCATGCCTTGCCGTTTCTGATCATGTATGAGCAGATGCAGCATTTGTGATGGACCATGGATTTCCTGCTTTCTTTTTATACTTGCATAGCTTTGATTAGTATAGCATTTATGATGTATAGCAGTTTATCTCAGCTAGGGGTGGAAAAACGGCCCGGGGGCTGTGGGCGGCCTGAGGCCCGGCACTGTGAGGGCCCGGCCCAAAAAAACCCAGCTCGACCCGAACCCGAAGGCATGTTTTCGGGCTTGGGTCTACCCCTGAGCCCGTGGACCGGTCCGGCCCGGCCTTTGAACCCCAACGGCTCTTTTCGGCCCGGCCCTCAACAGCTAGTTTAAAAAATCAAGAGCTCGGATCAACCTGAAATTTGAATGAACGGGTGAGATTAAAGAGCCGTTAGGCCCGGCCCGTCCCGGCCCGGCCAACGGCTAGTTCTGAAATTTTTTATATTTTGGATCTGTAATTTTAATGTCTTTATATTTGTAATTTACTAATTTAACATTTTATTTGTAATTTAAATTTTTATTTATAATTTTAAGTAGAGAATAATGGAAATGATTATTAAGCTTGCATGTGCCAACCTAGTTGAGATGTACTTAACCTATAATGATGCAATTTCTTTTTTTTTTTTTAGTGTAAAATCCACTTATAAAGCATAAAATCTAATATTTATGTAATTGTTCAAATTTGATTTTTGATTAATAAAATTTATATTACATTTAATTATTCCAAATGTTCAAGCTTATTGTATTTAAATTATCTAATTATTTGAAGTGTTCAAACTTATTATAAAAAATAATAAAATTATAATAAACTAAGTACCAAACTACTAACTAACTATAATAATGTAAACTATAAACTTATAAAGTAATAATAATAAACTTATAAAGTATGAACTATAAACTTAAAAACTAAAAAACAAATAATGTTTAACCTTATAAATATAACTAATAAATATAACTAATAGGTAATAACTAATAAAAATAATAATAAATTATAAATTATAAAGTGTAAACTATAAAGTATAAAAACTAATAAACTTATAATAATAATAAACTAACTTATAAACTTTTAATAAAATAATAAACTAATAACTTATAAACTTAATAATAATATTAATAGGTTATAATTTATAAACTTATAAAAATATAAAAATATAAAACTAATATACTTATTTTGTTATAAATAATAAATTAACTTATTAATTTATTATGAAGTTCAACTAATAAATTAATAATAAACTAATATAACAACAACTAATAACTAAGAAAAATTTAAACTTATATTATATAAATTACAACAATAATTTTTTTTTAAAAAGGCCGAAAAAAGCCCAAGGGCCCGCCCAAATGCTTGTACACCCTTGATCTCAGCATATAAGGAAAACTTGTAAATATTATACATAAAATACCTTACTATTTATATGTACCTTTTTGGATAACAGGAATATCTCGACTCACTTTTACTAATAGTTCACGACATATTAGCTCAAATACTTTGGATTTTCTAACTGTGACAGGAATTGTACCCTTATAATATTTTCTGATTTTCTTCTGGCAGTGCTTCATCTCTTATATGGGCTCTGTTTCTTTTTTTCTTCTTTTTTCTTCTGTTTTTTTTTTTTCTTAAAACTGTATTTACCACTACTGTCCTTGCGGGTTTTCAACAGTGTTGGCTCTGTTGTCCTTGCGGGTTTTCAACAGTGTTGGCTCTGTCATTATACGCGATGGCCCCTTTTTCAGGTTTAAACCATGCTGACAGTTTTGTATCTTGCCATAACCATAAAAATCATAATTTAGAATTTCCCCAGGGGCAATCATCATAATGATTTATCTCAACCACAGAAGTCTTGGTCATAACTCAAAAACGTCCTCGAAATTCTAATCGTAATTTAGAATTTCCCCTTAAATGATCATCATATTGGTTTATCTCAACTCCAAAAGTCTTGATCGTAACTTAAAAACTTAAAAACTTTATCGAAATTCGAATCATAATTTAGAATTTTCCATGAAGCAATTCTCATATTGATCTATCTCAACTCTATAAGTTTTTATCATAATTCAAAACTTCCTCAAATTTTGAATCGTAACTTAGAATTTCCCCTGAAGCAATCATCATATTGATCTATCTCAACCCCAGAAGTTTTGTTCATAATTCAAAACTTCCTTGAAATTATAATCGTAACTTAGAAATTCCTCCGAGGCAATCATCATATTGATATATCTCAACCCCATAAGTTTTAATTGTAATTCAAAACTTTCACGAAACTCTAATCGTAATTTAGAATTTCCCCCGAAGCAATCATCATATTGATCCATCTCAATCTCAAGGTTTTAATCATAACTTAAAACTTCCAACAAATTCTATTTGTAACTTAAAGATTTTCTAAAAATGATCACCGTGATCGTCAAAATTTAATCGATTATGAACTCGAAATTTAATCCTAATTAAAATTCAACCAACAAAGTAAAAGTTAATCGTCATAACCTGTAGAGAACAGGTACGTATTTATTTAAGATTGATTAATTTATTTTAATCGAATTTTCCAGCAACGGTTTTGAACGATAATTGTAATATGTTGTGTACAATCGGTGTATGTGTCAGGATACCGAGATATTAGTTTGTGATTTATGTGGTAATTTTAAAAAAAATTAAAGGAAATATTAAAGTAAATTTAATTACCAAGATTGGGGTTTTAATTAGCAAGTTATAAAACTAAAACTTAAAGACAAGACAAACAAGGCACAAGATACTTTCTAGGAGTTTAGAGAGAGAATGAGTGGAGATAAAAAGACACAAACTCTCCATTTTTCCCCCATTCCCGTTGGTACCCCCTTTCCCCACTTCCTTCTTCTCTTTTTTCTTTTCCATGGAGATTGAGTGTAAATCTTGAGACCCAAATTCTCTTGCCACAAAAATTGAAAAAATAAAGGCTTAATTGAAAGTGATCAAGGGAGAAGCTAAACCTTTGGAGCAAGAGGAGTGAGATTGAAGCATCAATGAGTAAAGCAAAGGGGTAGCTGAAACCCTAGGAGGCGATTTTGGCAAAATCTTAAAGCTTGGAGGCTAATTGAGGTAGGATTTAGACTAATTCTAATGTTTTTTATGATTTGTGTTGATATTTGAATGAAAATACTCCATGAATCTTCAAAATTGAGAAATGTGATAAAATCCTAGCTAATCTTGGTTGTATTGAATGGGTTCATTAATAAGTGGATGATTTCTTGAACATTCAATGAGATATTTGAAGATTGGACCATAAATGTGAGGTGTAACTTGCTTAATTGAATGATTGGTGTGAATGTCTTTTAAAGTGTTAAAGATTTGAAAACTTAAAAGACGTGAGTAATTAATATCGTTGTTGGGAAAATTGATTTCTCATGAAAATGGGTTTATTACTTGATGATAATGGGATCTTTGCCTATATCTTGCCAAAAACTAACTCAACTCTTGGAAATAAATGGTATGATTTTGTCGATTAGATGGTGGGAATGAATTGAATGATAATTTGAGATTTGTAGTATAAATCTAAATGATGTAATATGAATTTAATGGTTAAAGATGGTGTTGAGAATACATGACTAAGAGAAATTGAATTGTTGTTGAAGATAAAGAATTAGTGTTGTATAATCATGTTAGGGAGAGGAATCAATGTTGGGTCGGACTCCCGGGTTAGTTATCGAATATGAAATGATTGAATGAGGAAATGATTTGGTAACGGGTCGCCTCCCGGGTGTTCCTTCGGGAAACCGAAATGGTTTGGTAACGGGTAGCCTCCCGGGTGTTCCTTCGGGAAATCGAAACGGTTTGGTATGTGAATAAGTTGGGCTTGAATAGCTCCTCAGTGAAAGACCGAAAACTTGCGCAAGCTGGGTGCCATTCCCATCGAGTTAGTCCCCGAAAATCTGTGTTTTAAATGCCGTGTTCCCTCGGGTGAGACCCGTAACACGAGCTTTGAATTTGTGGATGGGATAGTTGTGGTGTTGGTTTTATTATGGATGATGATATGAAATAGAGGTGTGGATAAAGAAACAATAATTTTGCGAGAAAATGAATCAAAAACGTTTTGACAAGAGTTTTATTTGAATGGGTATTTGGGTATTGTTTTAAAAGCAAAAAAAAAAAAGGAGAAACAAACTTAAGAATTGGGAATAGATAAAGAGAAAATAAGGTTTTACATTGTGAAAGAGGAATAAATAAATGAGAATTTATGATGGACACAAAAGAGAATTATGCGATATGTTGGCATTCACCTCGCACCTCACGAATTATGCATTGCATTGTAATTAGTCTCTATCCTACGAGCTTTGGCTCATCTTTGTGGAATCTATATTTTATAGACGCCGAAGATCACGAAAAGAAATGAAGTGAGGTTGACATTTGAAGAAAGAAAGAAGGAAGTTAATACCTTGTTTTGAGTTAGAAAAATCATACTTTTTGATGTTATGTAAAAGATGTATGTATGTATGTATGTTTTGAATGAATATTGTAAGCAAGCTCTTTGTGATGTTATGTAAATGAATCATTCTAGTCATGTGTTTGGAAAATTTTAAAGATTTGACAAACATCTTTTGAATGAAGGAAGGTTAGACGAGAAATTGGATGAAGAACTAAGGAAGTTCAATGATTATGATGAGTTTTAATCAAAATGCATAAGGTGGATGTGCATGTTAAATTAATGTTTGTGACTTGATGAATGTTTGGAAGGCAAGTTTATTTTTATGACTTTCCATTTGGTTGATTATGGATTTGGGTGGAATGTTTGAAGCCAAAACAGAGTATTTTCTGGGGTGTTCTCGAGCTGTTAAGCACTCGAGTGGAGCAGGGGTCCGCTCGAGCCGTGACATGGCAAAAAGTTTGGACCCGCCACTGGCACCTGTCCTCTGAGCGGAGCCCTATCCGCTCGAGCGGAATAAGAGCAGGCAAACTGCACTAAGCCGATTTCAAACTATCATATCTTTTTCATCCGGACTCCGAACTGGGTCATTCTTGTGCTCAAATTGTAAGTCCCGAAAGTCTTCTTTCCAATTATTCTACCCTCATATCAAAATTCATTTTCTAGGAAAAGTTATGACTGTAATAGTGAAGGTATATCAGATTTTCTTAACCGTTTTTCGCATGCTTTTGGTCGAATTTCTTAGGAAACGTTATTTTTATTATCGTTGGATTTTTTCATCAAATCCCTATATTTAGGACTCATTGGGGTTGAAGAAGGAATCTTTAGGTGAAAGAATTTATGATTAGCTTTTCTTTTTTTTATGGTTATCTTTGGGCGACGATGTGGTGTTAGTTTGTGCGACCCAGGGGTTAGGGGGGCAACATAACTGATTAATCAACTCGAATTTTAATCCTAATTAAAATTCAACCAAGTAAGTCAAAATTAATTGTTGTAACCGATTCATCAACTCGAATTTTAATCCTAATTAAAATTCAACCAACCAAGTCAACATTAATCATCGTGATCGATTAATCAAACCGACTTTTAATCCTAATTAAAGTCCAACCAACCAAGGTCTTAGCCTTAACGTGTCCCAATTTAATCGCCATAATCGGTTATTTAACTCAAATTTTAATCCTAATTAAAATTCATGGTCAACGACTACACCATCAGCTAGGGAATAAGTTGACTGGTTTCAAGCCTCTCCATAAAAGTCCTCTGAAAATGTAGTTTATAGATGATGGCCTTCGTATTTATTATTTCATTAATGTCTTCCAAAACAAACGAGGAAAGATTAAGGATATGATATATACTTCTTCGTACATCATTCTTAAAAACTCCTAGAAATACTTGTTAAAAAAAAAAGGCTTCTAATCATATGATTATTGATTGGGTGTAAGCAAGAGAAGCTTCAAGAGCTAGACGACCAAGGATATCAATTGTGCCTGCAAAATTTGCTAAAGCTTGCAGAGGAAGCCAAATCCAGGTAGACTAGAGAAGCGCAAGAACTGCACAACCAACAATATCACTCATGCCCGCAAATGTTGCTAAAGCTTGCAAAGGAAGCCATCCCTGGGCCCTTTTCGCTTTTGACCATACCTCGTATCTTTTGTAAAGCATATATCATTTTAAATAGAGGAAAGCTCAATATCTATAAATGATAGTTTTGATGTTTTGCATAAATCTCTCTAATGTCTGCAAAAACATATTTTTATCATAAATGTCCATTTTGCTTGAGGTCAGAATGTTGAAAATGTGGATTCTGAAAATGTGAATTCAGGTTATGCCTTCCATCAAACTAGCTTCCATTCATCATCAGAGATAGTTGTGTGCTTATTCACACAAACATTGAAAGGGGTTAAAAGCATGGTAAACCATGAGAAGCTTTTAAATGAATGCCAAAATGGAAGGTAAATTACGAAATGAGAGTAGCGAGTACCTTCTGCTTCCGCAACATTAGCAACAGCCTGAAAATACTCCAAGCCCTTCAAGAAAGTCTTAACTTTCCATGATCGACTCAGCTTCATTGTACCACCTTCATTTACCAAGTTCCATTCAGGAACCTAAACAACTCAGATTTGTGATACTGGATAAGTTACTAACACACACACAGTAGATCATGAACGATCAAAGTCACTTTATAAAAGAATGAAATATAAATCAAACGTAGATCTAAACATGAACCTGTCGGATCAGTTCATTGGCTGCTTGCTCAGTCATAGGCCTCATATCCTTCGAGCTGCATGGCACACACTTCTTGGCTGACAGATCTGACATGGCAAGCAAATTGCTAATGACAATAAGAAGAACCATTTTCATGCACCCAAGCTATCAACATTTGCAATTTCTTTTACCTAAGATGACTATCATTAAGAACCACCGGAGCATGCACACATATAAGCACAAACATATGCAGCAAAAGCCAGGTTAAGAAAAAATAACAACAAAAGAAATTATAGAAGGTAAGTTCTAAACATTTCAAATTTCAACCCATCGGCCAGGAAGGTAGTTGTACAATATCTAGTGTGATGTGTCATGTTTCTGGAAAGAGGTAGATGCTGCTACAGAACTTATTATCTCTCCTCGTTTCTGATAGCTTCTGTTGTGAGCCAACAGATTTTGGACACAGCAGTAATTGCTAACAGATAGATACAAGAGAAGTGAGGTGCCAGGCTGGAATGCAAAATTGTAATGGAAAAGCAATGGCTACATGGTTGAAGCATAATGTTGGTATTGAAGCTCAGTCCTAAAAATCATGAGAAATTACTACATTCTTGTCTTAAACATTTTCATTTTACATACAATTTAAAAAAATGCCAAAAATTAAAATGAATAATTAGATATTGACACGCACCTTTGCCACTACAAAAAGTTCGAAATCCATTTAGACTCCTACTATTTGATGGCACTTCCACACATTCTTGAAGTATCTCATTTACACGACTACTTGAGCTGATGCAATGAAAATTTTCTTCACAAAATAAATCATTCCATAGAATCAGGTGTAAAAGCTACATAGATGGCACTTTATTTTGATGGAAAAAGGATGTAAAAGAAATATAATCATGCCAAAACCAGAAGTGTTGTCCACTATTACCAAAACTAATATATTTTTATTTATTTTTTCATTTTGTTTGGATAAGTCACCAAAACGAATATACGATGGGGGCCAACTCATCCCACCTTCGACATTGTCGCATCAACCAATAAAAGATATTTACATAGATTTAGAATGTTTATATTATTAATTTAATCTAATTGCAGAAAATTTCAACACCCTCACCCCAGACAAGTGGAGTGGAGATTGTAGATCAATCAAAAATAGAGATTGGAGATTGTTGAATAGCTTGATATACATTGTTGGGCTCATTTCCCAACAGCTTAAGTTTTTAGGATAATTTGTGACTTAATATGGTATCAGAACTC
This sequence comes from Heliamphora exappendiculata, assembly GCA_034768845.1. Taxonomy (NCBI): domain Eukaryota; kingdom Viridiplantae; phylum Streptophyta; class Magnoliopsida; order Ericales; family Sarraceniaceae; genus Heliamphora; species Heliamphora exappendiculata. Next base: position 9,340,999 of record JAOTRH010000026.1, on the reverse strand, counting down.
TGATTCCACGAGATTTTGGGTTCAAATATCGTTGTATGTGTTTGTTTTCCTGTTATGCTTGTAATTGTGCACAATGTTATGTGTGTGTTCGTGCACCTATTCAGTTTAGTTTGTTCGCTTCTCCACGTGAGAGATGGTCGCACGTGAAGGGGAGTGTTGGATAGCTTGATATGCATTATTAGACCCATTTCGTAACAACTTAAGCTTTTAAAACAATTGGTAACTTAACAGAGATCAATCAAAACCAATTTAACATAAATATCACAAGCACACTTACATCAATGAAAATACAAAAAAGTTCACAAAATATATTGATCTTATGTTTTCTGGTTTTGTTTTGATGATCTAGGCTCCATTATAATTCAAAATCCTTGCACACCCTTATCACGTTGAATTACGTAAATGCGCCATGCTATCATAGATAAATATGACGAAACAATTTGGTAGAAGTTCTAACAAACAAATCAGCATAGCAGACTATGAAAATGAAGCATAGAGCTATAGTACATATAGTAATCCCTTAAAGGAGATGCCTTAAATGCTTCAATTCTCTAAACAAGGAGAATATGACCTTTAAGGTTAAGAAAAAATTATTGAACTCGTTTGTTCATCTAGTACTATTATAAGTATAAGACAAAAGAAGAACACTCATTTGGTTTTCCTCTTATTTTGAAGATCTATGGATTATTTGCCTTACCAAAAATATCATTTTAACTACAACCTTTTTACTATTCAAATAGTTTCTCTTTATTAACTGTATAGGCAATCTTGTGAATTTAGAACCGTCACAATTTTCGATTTTGATTCTGATCTTTTGCAGTAAGTAAGAGTACACCCGGATTGTGTGCCATAGAATCTAGTACTAACTAGATAAACTACATAAAACACAAAAAAAAAATTAAGTGTCATTTAAATTTAAACATAAATAATTACTTAGACTTTTTCAATAATACAATTCGACAACATTCACATATTTAGAACACATAACTAAATCACATACTATTGCTTCTTACTGATAAGAACATATTTTATTTAAATAACACATCATCTTATATGTAAGAAACACTAATCTGTGATTAAAATCTGTGTATTTAGGCTTTTTCAATAATAAGTAGGAACTCATTTTAACGCTATAAAATGACAACAAACTGCATCAAATCAACCGTGCAACGAAAATGCCAAGTAAAGAACTCTGATGAATTTTACCTTGTCATTCTTATTTCAAAAATCCATGAGATTTCCGTGCCCCAGCTCACAAAATATAACTCAGTACACACATCTAATCCGCCCTAATCCTGAATATTCTAACCCTTCTATTCAAAATAAAATCAACAATAAAACTTTATGTTTGCACAATCACACCAATAACCAGAACACACAAACATCTACCATGACACGGATATATAACATTACAAACCATCGTTCGTTCACAAATCAAATTTCAAATCAATATCGACAACTAAATGGGAAGCGTTTTTGAAATTTAACGCTCGCTTTAATGCAGGGAGGCTCATTGACTGCACAATCCACATTCACAGTCAAATCGATCACCAGAGCACATTAATATCTAGCATGAAATGAAAATTAATAGTACAATCCATTGTTTCTTCAAAAATCAAAACTTCAAGCAATATTGAATTTATTAACATCAATTAAAGAATGGGGGGGCGGAGAAAAAGAAAAAAGATTGGTATTCCAGGGAAGTACCGTCCATGAGCTGCAAACAAGCTTGGGGACAATGATACCGAACGGACCTAAAGAAATGCAGCAAATTCAAATAACAATAAATACACAATATATATATATATATATATATGTGTGTGTGTGTGTGTGTGTGTGTGTGTGTGTGTGTGTGTGTATTTAGAAATAGAAAGAGGGATCAAAGAGCGAGTTACAGTAGAGAGAGAAAGAAGGGGAGCTTGAAGCAACCGAATCATCAATTCCGGTGAACCCCTCCGTGGGTTTCTAGAGTAAAAGATAACGGCCTGCTCCGCAGGTTCCTGTTCCGATTTTTTATGGATTTTTCTAGTCCCTCGTAACATGCGGGCTGGGACTTTTTCGGTCTCGATTTTTTCCGTTTCGTGTATAAATATTAAATATACATACAAGAAATTTATTTTTTAAATATAAAAAGAATAAATTATTTCTATTTTTTATATTTTAAATTTTAAATTATTCATTAACTATTATTTTTTAATTACTATATTATCTTTAACTCTCATTAATATTATTTTTTAATATTAATAAATTAAGAAATTTCAGTCAGAGATTCATAAATACAAGCTTATACAACACGAGATTCATAAAAAAAAATTTAACACGTAAGATTCAACATATTTAAAAATATAATTTTTTCAAAAAATATCCAACAAACAGATAAATTTATCTGTTTGCATTATTTGCTTGATATGCCAGCATATAAATTTATCTGTCTGCATAATCAGGATCGGCCCTTTGCTTTGGGAACAAAGCAACCGCTTTGGGCCCCCAATTTTTGCTAAAAAAATGGCCCCAAAATGTATATTATATTTGATTATATTTTGTATAATATTAAAAAAATTAAAATTTAATTAAAAATAAAGAGTCCAATCCAAAAAAAATCAAATACAAACCAAAAATAATATATATTAAATTAAAAAAGCCCACTTTTAAAAAAGGAAAAAGCTATTCCTCCCGAAAATTTTTAATGAAGTATTTTACTAAATTTTAGGATAAATATTTATATGCTTTGATTAAGGATAAAAAGATTTTATATATTATATTTTTTAAAATATATTTTTATAATAAAACCATTTATTTTGTAGTATTTGTTAATTTTATTAATAACATAAAAAATTAAGTTAATTGAATATTTTTAATTACATGATTTGATTGTTTTTGTTTATCATTATTTTTTGTAAAATTATATTGCTATTCATTTATATTTTAACAAATGTAATCTACTCACAAAGCTATTAATGTTTAATTAATTTAATTTTTTATAAAATTAATTTACTTAAAAAATATTACATAATAAATAGTTTCGCTCATAAAAATATATAAAAAACCGAAATAATAAATTAATTGCATCCGAAATAAAAAATACTGAGAACATTCTCAATATGAAAAACACTGAGAACATTCTCAGTGTTAACAATTCTGATAATGTTCTTACTAGTGCGTTGTTTTCTTTCTTTTCTCCATGGGTTGGTGTGAAAATGGTTGCTTTTCAAACAAGTGCGTCCCAAGCAACTATGTGTTACACCTCTCAAACCCATCTCCATCAAAGATCACCATTTTCATCTCCATCTCCTCGTTTCCTAAAAGAGAAAGCACGCACAAACCCTAGCTCGCTTTCACTTACCTACAAAATCTCCCAAAATGATCGAAGAACGCCGAGCTCCTCCGTACGCCACCCTGCTGGTGGTGGTGGTGGTGCTCCTGATGGTGGCGCCGACCATGATCGGCGATCAGGGCAAAGCCATACTCGACTTCGTCTCCGAGCTGCTAAGCCCCACAGGCCTCCTCTTCCTCCCCATCGCTCTCCTCTGCCCGTGGCTTTGCCGTCTCCGCCATCTTCTCAACTGATGAGCCCGACGCCATCCATCGAGCTAGCGGCTCACCTTTCGGCGTCTTCGCCGTCGTCAGAGATGATAACTCTAAGAACATTTTCAGTATCAACAACTCTGAGAATGTTCTCACAGGTTCGTTGCTTTCTTTCTTTTCTCCTCCCTTCATCGGCAACCGCCGCCTCCCACCACCACCACCACCATCACCGCCACTGGTGAATATTCTCAATTTTTGCGCTTACCTTCCCTGTTATCTGGTTGAGAGAGAGAGAGAGAGAGAGATTAACACTGAAAACATAACTGGTGCTTGGATCGTCCCTTCGCTCCGTCGCTCGTACTGTTTGAACGCACTAATGATTTGCTTGGTCCTCGTCACCATCGCCGATTACCGCTTGTGGAACTGGTGGTTGATGAGCAGCGGGTGGTCGCAGCCGACGAGCTCGACGAGGTTCAGAACGATGACGCTGATGGGGTTCTTGGTGCAGTGGATCATGTATCAGAAGTTGCGTGAGCTAAATACGCAATTTCGGTCAATATTTTCAGTAGAAATTTTTGATAAAACTAGCAGCGCTCATAAAAAAAATCAACTCAAGCACTGCCCTAAATCTACTAAAACTCATCTGCGCAACCTCTTCTTCTTTCAAAACAATTCAAATCAAACAAGCAGAAACAGGCATAGCCGCACATAGGCTCAAGGCTGACTCTTTACTTCTCTTTGTCTTCATCTTCGTTCTTCCATTATGTCTTCATCTTCATTCATTCGGCTCTCTCTCTCTCTCCAGTCTCTATTCTCCGAATCTCCGAAAGTAATTTATTATCCTTTATCTTTTTATTTATATTTTATCAGTTATGATTCAGTTCTCATTTATTATCATTTTATGATTTATTATCATTTTATGCATTTATTTTTTTATTTGCATGATTGTTACTGTATTACATGATTTGAGTTTAACTTTTAGGCATTAATAATTTTTTCATGTTGATTAGTAATTTTACAGTAAAAAAATGGAGTAGTATTTAAGTGATTATTTGCTATTATTGGTTCAACTTGTTTAATTTATTGTGAAATTATAACTTTTTTTTTTGTTTGGTATTATTTTAGTTGTAATTTAAATATTAGTAAAATATGAATATGCATGACAGTTGTATTCTATTAAATTTTTATAATAATTTAAAAATAAATAAATTTACAAATATAAAAATATATAGGGTCCCTTTTTAAGTATCTATTTAAGGTCTCCAAATGGTCAAAGCCAGCCCTGGCATAAATTAATATATTTGCATATTTATCCGTCTATTTATTTGTATATCAAACAGAAAAATTTATTTATCTATCTCTCTCTTTCTCTCTCTCTCTCTCTCTATATATATATATATATATATAAAAGATTGCTGCCAAGGAGGAAGAATAGGAGGAGGATTGTGCCGAGGAAGAATTGGAGGAGAACTGTGCTTGGATGGTCAGTAGCTTCTGTTTCTGGCAAGCCAATTGAGTTCTCAATTCACAGAGGAATTGGATTGGATTGTGCTTTGATTGGAAGATCTGGCAATGAGATTTTTCGACATTGTCTTTCTCCAATAGGTGTTTCTCGGACAAATAAGAGCCGATAAAAAAATAATAGGATATATAGTAGGGTATTTTTATACCAAAAAATTTGCATATAGCAAACAAATGACCTACCGCTGAAAAACTTTTGTGATGATAAACCTTGCGCATTAAAATTTGTTTTTTTGAATAAAAATTAATACACAGCCTACAATTTGAACCTCTCACTAATTTTCGGAATGAACTATATCCAATATATTCTCATTCCCATCACATCTCTGCATCTTTTCCAATTTTTTTTCCTCCACCAAATAAATTGAAACAAGAACTAGAACATAACACATCATCCCCATCTCCACCTCGCCCTGTTGTGTTGGGCTTGGCCTGCTCTCATGAAATTGGCTGGGCTCTCAATCTTTGAACTTGAACCCAGCAATTTGCCAGTAATTAATACTTTCTTGCTTTTCTATTTATTTTGTTAGGAGATTATTTGGATGTCAAAAAAGTAGAGAAAAATTAGTTGGAGAGAGTTTGAAACATTGAAAGGAAATTAATATATTACTTTTATGTTATGTTTGGATCTTAGATTAGTATAGAGAAAGAAATTGAGAAATGAAGAATACAGAAAGGAAATAAAGTGAAAGATGCTATAATTTTTTTCTTTTGTTTGGTAACTTTGGTGGTAGAGGAAAATAACGATAAAATAAATAAGTATTTCTAAGAAGTAATTATATAACAGGAAGATGAATAATTAGTTCTGATTAGGGATAGTTTTTTTATTTTTTTTATTTTGGTCTTTAGTTAATTTTCTTATCGTTTTGTCGAGCTTTTGTATGTTTTGTATTTATCTTATTGAGACAAAACAAAAAAAAAAAAGAACTTTTTATCAAAATAGAAAAAAAATTTTAAAAATAAAAATAAGCTAAAATGAACTAATGAGCCATACTTTTTGTACTTATTTTTCATCTTTATTGAATTATTATCATCTTTTAGTTCACAAATTTTTAAAACTCTAATTTTGTATCACAAGCTAGACATTTGCTTTCCTTCTATTTTCCCTTCCTTTAACAAATTCAAAGACTAAGGCACTGTTTGGGATAGCTTTTTCAGTAGCCTTTTTTGTGGAATTTTTTTATTCTTTTTTAATTTATTATTTTTTTAATTCATCATAATAAATTGAATCTAATAGTATATCACTTTTGCCTAAAGTTGAAAAAAATTCACTAAAAATAAAAAAAACATTAAAAAGCGTTACAATGGCATTTTTCGTCTTATATAAACTTTTAAAACTTTTTAGTCATTTTTTTACGAGATAAATTTAAAAAATATTATCATTTAAATTAACGTAAAAAAATCATTAAAGCTAGAAAAAGCCATATAAAAGAAGTTATCTCACATGGTGCCTAACATAGTGTTTGTTTTTGATTTTTTAACTTTGAATTGGTGAAGTCGAAGGGTTTTTTTTTTTTGGGAGTGAGGAGTAGGATTTATGAGTTAGATAGAAGCAAGATCATTGTACCCACAAACTATTAATCAGGCCCCTGAGTTTTAGAGGGTCTAAAATGAATTTTGAAAATGGAACTCTTTAAAAATTTGTACAAATTAAAAAAATAAAAAAAATCAACTCAAAAAATAAAAAAGCAATATGAAAGTATAAATCTAAAAAATTTTCAAAATTTCCACATAAAAAATTATACATAGTGAATATTTCAAAGTATCTCAAAAAATCTCAAAATCTTCACACAAAAAATTATACGCAATAAAATGAGGCGCTACTTAAAAAATCATATAATAAAATTATACACAATCACGATATATGACAATATTAAGCATATATGAATATTTGGATATTCAAGAAAATTAAACTATTAAAATCTCTACACACTAACAAATATCATCACATAAAGAATTCAAATTCTCATAAGATTATTTAAAAAGAAAAAACTTTACTCACAAAAGAATTCAAATTCTTGAGTGAACGAGAGCATGGGCAAGTCAATGACCAGAGAGCGAGAGAAGCAGGCTGACGACAACCAACAAGCAGCAATCGAAAAGTGGTAGCAAGTTGAGGCGGGTGACGGCGACTGAATGACAATTAGAGCTTATTCTCACTTCTCGGCTGAATGAGAATTATTGAGACTAAATTAGGTAATTAGCTAGAAGTTGGGTACATTGGGAGTGGCGGCAACTGAATAAGATTATGAGAATTAGGATTTAGGGCTTGTTTTCTTCTCAGCTAAATTAGCTAGGGATTGGACTAAATTTGTTAGATTATGAGAATTTCCGACGACGGTGGGCCCTTATTGTTAACTGGGCTTTTTAAAAAATAATATAAGACTCTTTATTTGTTAATTGGATTAAACTATATACAAAAAATTATAAATAAGCCTATATAAATATTTACAATTTTCTGGGAGTCCTAAAATTTAGTCTAAATTTGGGGGACTAAAACGGTGGCTTTACCAGCCTTATGTCATGGCCGGCTCTGCTATTAATCGCATCAAGAACCTTAATTAATTTACCCAATAACTTTTTTTTTTTTTATAGCATGTATTTGGATCATAGATTTGTAAGAAGTTTTTATGAAAAAAAAGTAGATTACTAAAAAATAATAAGAAATCTAATGAAAATAAGTCAAGATTTATTTCTTTGGCTACCTTTTTTTATCGTTAATAAATTTCTCCATAAAATATTCAATATCAACCGCACCACTACTTCAGTCACATTAACACGCTAAAGAACGTGTTAATAATTTTATACTCTATTTTTTCTCCTCCAATAGAGTAACAATAAAAAAATTGTAACTAGTGATTTTAATGAAATTTGTAAGCTATAAGGAAAATTATAAAAACCTTTAATATATAATTGGTGATATTATTGGAAATATTTTAACTATAAACTTTTAAATAGCGTTTTAAGTTTTAGAAAAAAATTACATATTTTTTTAGCCAATGAGAAAAAAATATTATATTAAATATTTTATATTTTATATGTATAAGTTTTGATTTAATTTTAAAATAATTCTTGTTGTGAATGAAAGGTTGAGCACTAAAAATAATTATATACGGTAATTTTTTAAATTTGAATAGTGAAGCTAAAAAGTACGTTTAATGGTATTTCTTATATATATATATTTAAATATTTTTTTAAAACAATAATATTATGTATTGAATTTAACCAAAGTGTACAATTTTATTACATAATACTTAATTTATTAGGTGCTCTAAAATATTAAAATAACGTACAAAAAAATTATTAGGATAAATTATATTCTTATCCCCTAAAATATCAATGAAATCTCAATTTAGCCCTTAAAGTATTAATTGAACCTATTAATCCTTAAAGCATTTTAATTGAGTTAATTTAATCTTTAGCACACGTAATGTTGGGGCTGCGTCTCGTATTTCCGAACAGTTCAGTTTAAAAGAGTTCGCTCGAGTGGACCATAAACCGCTCGAGCGACCTATAGTGGGGACACGTTTTATTGAGACAGTTAATGTTGCTGCTGTTGTATAGTCTGATCTAATTTTAGGCATATATAAAGGGGGTTTAAGTACTAAAAATTCTAAGACAGATAGATAGTGAGGCACAATGTAAAAATACACCAGAAAGTCTCAGGTTGAGGCTAGAAAGTGTAAAAAGAGGCTTAGATACACTTGAGTAAGGTTTAGATGTAGAAATCAGATAGTGTAGAGTTAGTTCTTGTAATCTGTATTGACAATAGTGGATTATTCTTTATTGTTCTCCTATGGAGGTAAGCAGTCAATCGAATCACGTATATCTTGTGTACTTCTTGTGATTATTTTATTCGTTATTTGCTTTGTGTGAATTGTAATCTACATGAGTTTTGTCGCTGCCCAACCAGATCATATTTTGAGAATTTGTATTCTAAATATCCCAACAGATAAATATAAAATGCCTTATCTGTGACGCTCCAATTTTCGGAGACATCTTAAGTTACAAAAGAATACTTTTCCTTAATTACTTGCGAGAAAATAGCTCAAAATCTTTTTAAAAAATCATTATACTAATTCAAAAGGATAAGTCAAAACGAATGAGATTTTAATAAAACAAAAGTGGATTTTCCTATATTACAAAAAAGCATTTCCAAGTTTGAAAGTTAAATTTACATTTAACGGTCAATTATTAAATTCCCCTAACGTCTCGACAACTTCTTTAGTGTTGGTTGGAATCCAAGGTTCCTCTTTCACCTCCGGTACAATTTCAGCTACGTGTTCATTTTCACATAACATTAAATGCCGTGAGGTGTAAGACTCAGAAGGAACAACTACAACCCTACTAATTTATCCTTAAACACATAACTACAACAATAGAAGTAGGCATACAAAGAGAGATAGGCAGCTATAATCTAAACTCGTAAGATTCTAACTTATGTTCACAAGTGTTTTTTGTTCATTGTATAAAAGATAAAGTTTGTAAGACCCGATTTCTTTTTATGAAAATAATTAATATTAATGTTTATAAATTGACCTTCATTGATTATATATTGCTATACATATGTAGATTATCATATAGGTGGTGGCTAGTAGGTCCGATAACTCTTATGTGAGCTGCTTGATTGAGTTCTGAGGTGTTTGGCCTAAAAATTCGAACATTATATACATATTTTCCGTAGTGAGCCGACCCGTTCCGTTTTAAAGAAGGATTAACTGTTGATTTTGGGTAAGAATAAAAATATTAATTCCTATAAGTCATTAGAGAGCGCTATGAACTAGTATACGCGTGTTGTGGTGCGTTCGATGAAGAAAATAAGATTTGAAAGGAGGTCAGGACAAAAATATGAGAAAAGGGAGTGAAGGAATGTGATATACTTTTACTATTTTGGTCATATCTTTTTGTATAATATGAGTCATGGTATGGGGATAGAATCGTTGAAAAATAGACTTTTTGGACTTTAGTTTGAGTACAAGAATGACCCCATTTGGAGTTTGGATGAAGGAGATATACTTGTACAAAGTTAGACCAACAATGCAGTTGCGGAGACCAATTGACCGGTCTCAAGACCAATCAATCGGTCTGTGTCGGGCAGATACTATAAATGCTAGGTTTTGGGTTAATTCCCTCATTCTTTCCTCTTCCCTCTCTCTCTAGTGTGTGTGTGAGAGTTAGGGTTTATGTTTGGAGAGTTGTTGGAGCTTCCTTGGTCCTTCTTGAGAGGATTTCTTGCTTTCATCGTGGTCATTTGCATGTTGGAGGCTCAATCTAGGTGTTGGAGGCTTGACTCTTTACGTGTGGTTGGAGACTTTTGCGGTTGGGGCTCATTTGGGGCTTTTTTTTGTGGATTTAGCATCCTAAAGGTATGATCTAAGACTATCTTTGAATGTCTATATAATATGTGTTGCGTTTTTGAATTTACGAACATAAAAGCATGAAAAATCTATTTTTGAAACCCTAGGTTTGGGTTCAATGTTGGTAAGGGTTAAATGTTAGATCTATGAATGTTTTAACATGACTCTCTCTTTCTATTGTCGTTGGATATGTTTGTGTGGCGTTGGGATTTGGGGGTTAAAAATGAGAGAATTCAAAAATATTTTAAAAAATATTTTAAACACCTTGAAAATCAAATTTTGAAAACCCATTTTGTTGAAAATAGAGTCGCCACTTAATTTTTGAAAAAAATTAAAAAAAACAAAATTGGCTACTGAGCTTGAAAACGTTGACCAGAGAAAAATAGTTCGGGGGCTAAGATACGAATCGGAAAATTCGTTAGGCACCCCATTCGTCCAACCGTAAGGTTGGCCTCTACCAATCATCATTAGTTCTTTAATATAATTTTTCAAATGCATACAAATAAAGAAAATTAGAGTGAAGAGAGAGCATCCAAAATTAAGTATAAAAAAATATATAAAATATGTACATAACACTCCAAAATAAATAAGTGTCAAAAAAAAAATTCTAAATCCGATAACATGCAATTTCTATCTAAAGAATACACGAAACATATCCACATGTAATATTGTCAAAAATGACTTAAACTATCATAATATGCAAAATAATAAAACATGTTATAAGCTACCAAAACTACCTAAACATGGATTTACTATAAAAGAAAGAAAAATCAAGCTATCATAAACATGCTTTCAAATAAAAAAATTAAAACTTGCGTTTTATCAAAATTAACTAGGTTAAGCTCAACGTGATGAATTAATAAAGAAATAAGAAATATAAAATAAGAAATGCATAAAAGAAAAAAATACTATATGAAAAGAAAGACTACTTAATAAAGAAATTTAAAATAAGAGTATTATTATAAAAGAGAATTTAAATATTTAAAAGAAAAAAAAAAGATTTAACAAGATATGAATGGTAGAAAATGCTATCTAGAATAAAATATAATTATTTACATAAAAGATGAAAATAATAAGAATAAAAAAATATATAAAGATATCTTCATATTTTTTATGTTTTTTGTTGTTAATAAAAAGAAAGAAAAATATTATGAGAGACAAGTTAAGAAAATTTAGTTATTAACATTTAAAAGAGAATAAAAGAGAAAAAATAAAAGAAAAAAAAAGGATAATGGAGTATTTTTAAGAGATAAAATTATAACTTACTTAAAAATAAAAATTAGTTTAAAAACCTTTTTGTGATTTTTGAGTTTGATGAAAACAGAGAAGAAGGAGGATAAAAGAAAATAAAAATAGAATTTTATAAGTACTAATACTAAGAGAAAAGAAATACTAAATAGGATTTTATGAAAAAATTAAAACTAATAATAATAGAAAAGAAAATTACATTAATGAAAGAAAAATTTTAAAAAAATGCTAATAAAGGAAAATAAAATGAAATACTTAGTATAAGAAAATAAAATGCTATTGAAATAACATTTAGACTAAACAAGAAAATTAGATACTAGAACATTAAAAAAAATAAAATAAAATACTTGAAAAAGAACATTACACTAGAGAAAAAAATAAGTAAGGTACTAACAAAAAAAAATTAATACTAATGAAGAAAATAAAAGATTAGAAAAGAAAACATTATGGTAAAATAAAATAAAATATTAGCACTAAAGAAAAGAAAATAGAATATTAAAGAAATTACATTAAGTTAAGGAAATAAAATGCTACATTGTAAAGAAAAGTAAGTGCTTGGAAAGTAAATTACATTATTTACTAAATAAAGGCTAACATAAAAATTAAGTTAGAAAAATAATTAGAATAATAGTAAAATAAAACTAAGCTTACTAAAAGAAAATAAAATAAATGCTAAAATATGGAATTAACATAAAAGAAAAAAAATGAAAAGAAATGTAATATTAAAATTAAATAGGTGTAATATTGGCAATCACAACCATTTTCATGTAGGTACCTTAATTATAACGATTAACAACATTAATTAGTTGTCACCATTGAGAATATTGGCACTAAGTTGATGGATTAATGGAATGCAACAATGTACTAAAAATAAAATGAAAATAATAACTGAAATTTTTAAAAGAAACAACCCAACTATGTTGAACAATAATTAATATTGTAAATACTAAACAAAATTGACAATAATCGAAAAACTTTAAAATGAAAATTAATTCGATCGTTCCAATAGAGAGAAGTGGAGTTTAGAAAGATCGGAGATCCAAACGAGGTACCTGAATTGCCGAAAAATTCTCAAGCCGGGAAATGTGCTCCAATTATCCAATTCTCGGGGGGTAATCTAAGCAATGTAGGCTTCACTGTAAGTATGGGAGATTAGGGACTCGGTATCTCGGTAGGGTTTCGACGTCGGGGCTCGAGATCGCTCGGTATATCGGCAGAGTCTCTCTCACTCAAAATTCGTACTGAAACGTACGCCGGGGTACGGTATTTATAGAATTATTCAACCAATGACAATTTGACACGTTTTGGGACACGTCAGGCCATTTGAAATTGGCGGACGCTATAGTGAAAGTTTGGCGGCCGCTGGGTTGGAAAATGTTCCACATGGTTCTATTGGCGGCCGCCACAATGTGAGTTGGTGGTCGCCATGTTGTAGTTGGCGGCCGCCATTTTTGGCTAGGGTTTTCAAGAGGTTCTATTGACGGCCGCCACAATGAATATGGCGGTCACAACTTCTGACAATGACTTGGGCAACAAGTTATCGGTGGTTTGGTACAATTTTATTGGTTTTAGAGATTTTGAAGGTTTTTGATGGCGGGGTTCAAATGCCAAGCATAGATTACATCCCGAGGATCGTACTGAGGCACATTCCACCTGTTTTCATCATCGGATTCGTCTAAGATTAGGTGGGGTTAAATTGGGGTGTCTACAGTTGCCTCTCTTTTATATAACTTACATAGCAACACGTGATGTAAGTTATATCAAAGATCTAAAGACAACATCCATTTGACCGAGCTGTCAATATTAGGTTATACAAACACACATATGATGTTGGTCACACTCGAATTTTCACGGAGCTGCCTACGTACCCCTTTTGCTAGGGATCAGATTAGAACGTAGTTTATGGGGCAAAATGCAAAGAAGTAATGATTAGAAACATGATGTGAATGCTAACATAAATAAATGCTGACATGATGTAGACATTTACATTGTAATGTAGATATAATGCAAGAAGGCTCTAATGTCATAACATAGATCGATAAGGAGATTAATCAGTTTTAGGTCGTGAAAGGACCGATGAGTCAGTTTATAGTCATGAGGAGGACCAGAAGGCCAGTTTAAGGTCGTGAGGAGGATCGACGAGTCAGTTTATGGTCGTGAGAAGGATCGACGGGTCAGTTTAGGGTCATGAGGAGGACTGACGCGTCAGTTTAGGGTCATGAGGAGGACCGACGAGTCAGTTTAGGGTCATAAGGAGAACCGAGTTAGTTTATGGTCATGAGGAGAACCGACGAGTCAATTTAGGGTTGTGAGGAGGACTGACGAGTCAGTTTAGGGTCATGAGGAGGACCGATAAGTCAGTTTAGGGTCGTAAGGAGGACCGATGAGTCAGTTTAGGGTCATGAGGAGGACCGAAGAGTCGAACATCGAACTAATAGGTCGGGTCAAGATCTAAGAATATGGGACTTAGAATTAGGTTTATCGGGAGCGAGATTGAAATAATCGGGAGCCAAACTATGGCTGAGAATTTTGATTTATTAGGAAGAAAGATTGTAAATTGATAGGTTGATTAAAACCTACAAATCCGAAGCGCAAGATAAAAATAATTAAAGCCGAGTTACGGCTTATAATTGAATTTATCGGGAATGAGTAGCTGCAAAAAGATGGGGTAGAAAAATAACAAGGTTTGAAATTTATTATTTGCTAACAAAATATTTTTTTCGAAAATGCATGCAAGATAATACACACCATAAGAAAATTATGTTTGTATTTTTTTAAAATTAATTTTTCAAAATAATCACATAAAATGCATGCAAACAATAAGATAAGCAAAAATATACATCAAAAGCCCTAAATAACCCTAAAACATCTGCAATGATTGAAGTGACCGTTGACAGGCATCCTTTTCCCTTATGACATGGCAGCTGCTGCCTTTAAACCCTTCGATTCTGGTGGCCGCGGGGTTAGAACCCTTTCAACATGGCATACGCTATGTGACTTTTGAGAATCCTGGCAGACGCTACTTTTAGACATGGCGGCCGCCAACTATAGGCACGCACCCAACCTTTTAAGGCACGCGAACTGGCTCATTTGTGTATACCCTCTCTCTAACCTCTTCTGCGCTCTCAAGCTCTCTCTCTCTTGTTCTTTCTTGCTTCCCAACTCTCTCTTGCTCTTTCTTCTTGCTCTTACGAGATGTTTACGCTACTATTTATGATCCCGTTCCTCTTCATAGCGGGCCAGGGCCAGGGCCAGGGAGACGACGACTTAGGAGCACTGCAGGGTCCTGCTGCTGCTGGGTGTTCCTCCGTGGGGATTCTCAGGGATACGACCATTAGTCTTCCTGCTTGTGGGGTCACTACTACGCAGCCTAGTGCTGCGATGGATGCCCTCCTGCTCGAGGCAGAGCGTGCCTCTCGCTAGGCAGCCGAGGAGGAGGCACAGACAGCCGCTGAGGCACAGGCAGCCGCTGATGCTGCTGCAGAGGCTGCTATGGCTGACTTTCTGGATCCAGACGCTGGAGAGGGTCACTCTGCACCTTTTGACCCACACACCTATGATCCAGTCCCTCATTGCATAGTATCCCGTGGGATGAGACGCTAAGATCCTCCTACGGATTCTATTGCTGTTGACGTATTACTGCGGGAGCCTGACAATCACATTTCTCGTCAGCGACCTTCGGTACGCTCTCTATCCTTAC
>JAOTRH010000026.1:9305963-9325548 GCA_034768845.1 Heliamphora exappendiculata | reverse complement strand
CATTTAAAACTTCAATTCTTTTTCTCTTTTCATTTTAACCCCCTCTTTTTTTTCTCTTTATTTCAAATTCAAACCCAACTTTTCTCCTTGTCTCCCATCAAAAATATATTTTTAATATATGATTGACTGAAAGTGTATTTTGTGTTGTATGCTATTTTAGTTTACATAAATCTTTTTAATTGCTTTTGGTTGGAATTAAGAATGAGCCTAATGAAAATCATTAAGGATGTTTGGTGCTTTTGTGAGACATGTTGATTTTTTTTACTGAGTTGTTAATAATTAAAAAGATTTTTCATTATTTAGAATTGATTTTATGATTAAATTATGTTCAAAGTACCTTTAGCACAGGTAATTGCTAGTAATCTATACGTGTTTTAACATGCGAACTTTGTTTTTTGGCCGTGCACGCAAGCAGCTCACGAGATCCTTGCTTAAATCATATTGATTTTGTGATTAAATTATGATCAATGTCATTAGGAACGGGTAATTGCTAGTAACCTATACGGGTTTTAACTTGCTAACTTTAATTTTACAGACGATAAGCCAAGCATTGGCCACTGCACGTGAGCATCTCACGAGATCCTTGCTTAAATGATATGATTCACAGCTAACAGAAGAGAGGAGGAGCAAGTCAGGACTCTCAAATATTATTTCTCCTGGTTGCACCTTTTTTTATAGGCATGAATTTTGCTTCTGTGGACCTTCCTTTTTTCATATGGATGATGCTTCTATTTGCACTGCCAAGAGCTTTATTTTCATTCTAAAGGGTGTTAGCTTTTGCCTTGGTTGAATGTTTTTTATTTTTGGTTTTTTGTTTTTTGTTTTCTAAATGTAGGACTCATTGATTTGGACATTGAATGTGATACATATATTGGTAATTATTGGAGAAAATGGGAAGGGATTTTGAGATGTGCAATCTTTCATCTTTGAACAGGATAGCTATGCTACATGCTAATAATAGGCATTTAAGTGCATATTAAGGCCTCGTTTGGGAGTCTAAAAAGCCAAGCTCTTTTGCCTTTTTTGCTTTGTTATAAAAATAAACCTTAAAAAAGCTGGGTTGTTTGGGATAATGTTTTTTTTTTTTTTTGGAACCTTTGGACTTTTAAGCTTGTTTGGAATGTAAACAAGTTTGTTTTTGCTTTTATGTTGAAATGTTTTCTTTGTTCTCACTTTCTTCTCTTTCAAGATAATAAGATTGCTTGGGGTAATAATAGGTTTTTTGGCTGAAATCTCCACCTTCCCTTCACTCGTTCGAGCAATTACTTTGAAGTTTGTTTGAAATGAGATTAGTTTCTTTTTATCTTTTGGCCTCTTAAAAAGGAAGGCAAAGAAAGGTACATGTTTTTTCTCATCGCAAATACTTTAGCTTAAAAATGAACTTTTTTAAAAAAGGCCACAAAAGAGAGCCCAAACACAGCCTATGCACCAAAATTTACCATTTGTTTGGAAAAGTTTCTTTATATAATTTTTTTGTTTTAATATATTTTTTAATATTAGTCTAAATGAGTAGATTGTAGATTAATTTCGTCATTAAAAATTTAAAGTAAAAATCTTTGATAAAAAGTAGAAAATTTTAGATAAGACAAAAAAAACTACTTAATAGTTTTAGTTATTTTTTTGGTTTTAGTAAACTTTTTTGTATTCTAATCCGAACAAGCATTTAATGCTTTTAGTTTGTGTTCTTTGTTCATCTAATGACGAAGCATACTGTCAAGACGTCAAGTTACATTCCTTAGGGAGTCATATTATCGTTTGTTCTCATTTGCAGCTGTGTGCTTGTGCATCCATTCATAGAATCAATAAAAAAATGTAAAGGAAAGCAACCACGTTGTGTATGCATTTATGAGCAGAAAAAGGATAGGAACAAGATATGTTCTTTGTACTTTGTTTATACTTTTACTCGAACTTTGGCAAATGTTGATCCTGTCTAGTTATCTTTTGCCACTTTGTTTATCTTTCATTATAAACTGTGTTAGAAGAGCAATATTGTCTAATTTAAACAAACAAACAAACAAAAACAACAAAAAAAACCTTCTTACACAATCAATCAATTTTAAAAAAGTTAGTTTATAAATTAATTTACCAAATGGCTTAATATGTCAATTCAAACAAGCTTTTTGACTTGAAAAATAAAAAAAAAAAAACAAAAATAAACTAATGTTTAAGTTAGTTACCAATTAAGGCCTAAATGATGCACCATGCGTGCTTGCCATTGCTAAAACTAATAGCTTATAAATTGTAATTTCTAGCAAAAATTGTGAGCGTTTATTAAATATGTTAGCTTGGAGTTAAAATAGAAAAAAAAATAGATAAAACTTAACAGAAGTCGTGGGTATTTTAAAAAATTATAATTTATTACTAAAATTAATATAAAAAAACTAAAAACTAGCTCGAGTAGCAATAAATGACTAAAGAAGCAACGTTAAATGCCCCTTGGTGGTCTTGGAATAAAGAATAATTTTTCCTTTCAGAAGTGAACTAAAACTCACTGATCCACTCACCTACTACAGCAATATCAGATATTAAATTTCCAACCGCTGATCTACTACAAATCTGGCCATGCAAAAGCCCTAATGTTGTTCTAAACAGCCTATTTCACAACAATGGGTGATCTAGAAGCAGAACTTGAACCCCAACGAAACCCTACTCTCATAAATTGCTTCATCTTAAAAAGAAGAGGATGTTCTAAACCTTTGGATAAAACTCACTTGAATACCGACTTATAAGAAGAGAGTGTCCAAGTAACTTATATGCACATGGAGAGTTCTGTATTTCACTTTGGAGGGACAAGATCATAACATACTAGTACCCTCCGCAATCAATGTAGCGATTCACTTTATCTATTCTAACCCAATAATAATCATTTTCCTTTAGCTGCTTCACTCACCTATCAGTATTTGATAACTTAACAAGTTTTAATCCAGCTTATAAGTCGCCCCCTCCCTGACTTCAATTACAGAGTAACAACCCATTCGATGTCAATTACAGAGTAACAACCCATTCGATCTCATACTCGCATAAGTTACATTCAATCCTATACTTGGCATGTTTCTGATACTAAATGGTAAAAACCTTTGGGTAAAACTCACTCTTAAAAACTAGCTTACAAGGAAATGGTGCTAAGGTAACTTATATACACTTGAAGAGTCTCTTATTTTAATCGATGTAGGACAAGATCGTAGCATATTTTAATCGATGTAGGACAAGAACGTAACAGATGATGTTCTACATATTCAATGGAAAATAGAAGCTAGAAAAATCACTACCCATAAGAATACAATAAACCAAATGAAACTCTTCAAATAATAAACATATTAACGTCTTAAAATTTTACTCAAGTCTTTGGATTTCTACACAATTCTGAAGTCCAAAAACTTTTGGCAGCTCAATAATACAAAATAGGGGGCCCTTGACTACAAACTAGGATCAAACACAATCCAAAACCTTGGATTCGATATCTTGATTTTGTTAATTGCCATTGCAAAATCTGATAACAGGCTCAAGACAGAGAAATAAACAATGATTCTCCGTGAAAACTTCAATGGAATCCTTTGTGTTGTATCGTAACTGTGGACTCTGTTCTAATCGGGACTTCATCCCCAACTCACTCTTCTCCTCAGAAAAGGGGAAGAAAAGGCTGAGAGAAAGAAAACCTATTTCGCCTCAAACGACTTCTATCAGATGGTACAATGCATATTATCAATGGATGAGAATGTAATCTGCATTGTCCAGAAACTTATCAGAAGTAGTTGGTGGCAAGTTATGACGAGAAACATTCTTAAGAACTTGGGCATGAGTTTCTGCCTCGTGCTGGAACATCTTGACTAACTCTTGCAGCTCCAACTTCCTAACTTCAACCTGCTCTTCAGTGATTGGCTGTTTCAGCCCGAGGTAGAGCAGCCCAACAGCAATTAGCACAATTCCCAGCAAGAAGAGGACGGCTGAAAAAAGACCAAATGTGTATGGTGTGCTAGCTCCGGGGATCCCATCAATGTTGATACCAAACAGCCCAGTAAAGATGGAAAGAACGAGGCCACATCCCCCAAAGACTGCCAAATTATGGGTCACTCGAAGGCTTCTATCCTGACATTCACCAAAAAGAGTGATAAGTTTACCCAACTAATCTTTTCTCAAACTAGTACACATAACACATGATACAGAGAGAACTATCAGATGCTGATTAATGTTGTCTAACTTGTGTTTTAGCAACAACACATGCACAGGTCTGTGCATGCATATGCGCGCACAAAGAGATGTCACTGGCATCTCATCTGTGCGCGTAAAAGAGTTATCCTTCATAAATTGGATCTATCATTAGAAGGATATTGTTACACCCCCAACCCGAAGTTCAAGTGTAAATTAAACACAATTAACCAATCCTTGAAGAAATTAAGAAATTATATGAACTCATAAATCACAATATTTGCTCTAGTCATACCATATATCAATACAACTATTTTCATAATATAATAAATACAACTCTTTTACATAACAATTCCACCAAAACATTTGACGACTCGACAGTGGACCAGCGTACTGTCACCAAACTTGAAAAGGAAAATTGTTTGGGGGAGTGGGATGAGCTATCAACTTGGTCAATGAATATACAACCCAAATAAATGGAAGGAAGTAATAATAAAAGAAAAATAACTATCACATCCACAAATATAAATTGTAATATATAAAAAAAACTTCACATAACAATTAATTAGCAATTCCATTCCATCATTCACAAGTCACTAAATAAAACTAAAGTATAAGAATAACTATGATGACTCCATAGTCTCTCATATCTCAATCAGTAATAATGAGATATTACCAACAATATAACGAATTTAAGCTATTCCATCCACTATGATTAAAGCATGATGATGAATTTGTCCACGTATGCAATGTTTTATGCATGCTACAATGCTACCATAAGCTGCACAAGCTCAAAGTTCATCCACAATTTTGGCAGGAATCGACTCTTCTGGCTAGAAATTATTCGCATTTTCATAACACCATAGGTCAAATTCTTTTCACATTTTAGCGACATTGACTACTCGGGCCAAAATTACCATTCTTATTTAACGGTATCGGCATCTCAACCAAACTCTACATGTCTGCCATATCATTGGCAAATATCATATGATGTATCACCTCAACAAACATTTACTAAAATAACTCATTCACAAATAAAAGATTCTTCTCATAAGAATCCATCACATTCACATAAAATGCTAAAATATTTATTTCGATGGCCCAGTCTCCTAATAATATCTCAAGTGCAAATTAGCCAATAATAAACGTTGCTACTATACAAACACATAAAATAGATAACTCAATTGGTATTCAATAGAAATAACCCCTAGGGAACATCGTGTACTTATTATGAATAGTTCAATCCTCTCAAATAAAAGGAATACCATAAGATTGTGCCACAATTTATAAGATTATAGACTATTCAACTCATCATATAGTAATAATTAAGTATAACAACTCTTGATGAAAAAAATGAAATACATATATACTTAACCTTCATTTATGATGAAAAAATATACCCACCTCAATATGAAGAATCTATCACAAATCTATCTCTAGTTGGAGTTATATGCATGGTTGGCCTTGAGCGTAACATACAACCATTGAATACAAGAATGGGCATTTAAAGATGAATATTGAAGAAATATGCATGAATTTACTCAAGTCTAGTACATAGGTCCACTCTTTTGGTCATAACTCAAAATATATAAAGAATCTTGTCATCCTTAAGATTTCATAGGAAACTAGACATCATGAGATTCAATTTGATAGGTCATGGGCTAAAAATAGCGTCTGAATGTGAAAGTTATGACCATTTGAAGTTGTGTTGTGAAGGCTTACTCACTCAAACAAGGTCTTTGTTCACTTCCACAATGAATTAAACTCCCAAGCATGTTAGAAACTCAAAAAAACACCACCACACACAATATAAAATCCATTAGAAACAAGAAAAACTCAAAATTTCTCAACTCTTGGCATGAAGAACTCAAACTCTAGTACATTGTTCTAACATTTAAGTCAACTCGCCATTATTGGAGGTGATAGACATGCATAATAATTCCATATCCCATTCCTCTTGGACAAAACTCAATTCAAGATATGGAAATGAGAACACTAATAATCATAAACTTCAGGACAGGAGGTACGCTTGACCCCTTGTCATATTTCTTTTTTCTCCCTTTTAGGAAATCTGATTTGTCTGCATTAAGTTGTAGTTTCACAAGCACCATTTTTTTTCCAGCCTTAGCCAAATAGGGGCTGGAGCGCAGTTCTTTCAAATATGAAATCAAGTTTCTTGCCTCAAACAAGCCTTTACCCAATTTTCTAAAATTTCTTCTTCTTTTGTTCTGCTAACAAAAATGTCTCGTCTCTTCTTTGTTCTTAGAATACATTTGGCTTACAAAAATGTGCAGAGAGAAGCTTGTGTCCACACTTAAAACCAACCCATGCATCCAATTAATCGTGACAAACAGGGCAAGTGAACTAACAGTCAACTAGACTTATTAAGCATGAGGTGCAGGGCTACTAGTTAACCTAATCCTTTGACAAGTATGACGTGAGATCAAATGGTTTTATTCATCTCTTTTAATTACCTTAATTAAGATAATTTAATTTAACTTATTATCTGCACAAGTTACCACACGCCATCATTGATGACTCACCATTATACCAAATTACAGATCAATCCACATTCTCAATGAATCATGGCAATCAACCCCGTAATCAAATTTTCTAAAAATCACACAAACCACCCCAAACTCTATATTTCATGCATTCACATCCTCAACTTAAAATAAAACTAGTTCCCTGATTAATGAAGAGTGAATAATAATAATAATAATAATAATAAAAGAAAGCCAACTAAAGGGTCTTACAGATATAGTATAGCCATGAGACTCCAAAGCCATAATTTAGTAAAAAGCAACAGAAGGTATAACCATACACAGTTCATGAAATACCTTTTCTTCCATAACTGGCAAAATGAGCCATTAAAACAAAAATCCTACAATCCAGTTCACCTAGAAATAACTTACCAGGCGTATAATTATTTAGTAAGCTGACGCTTCTGACATGTCACTGTTTCATCCTTGTGAAATATTATCTCAACTAATTTTCTGCTAACAGGAGGTTGTGTATGGTGGAAGAAATCTAGAATGAACAATGACGTTGCAATTACTTGGGTATGCCTACAATGTTCAGGACTGTTTCTATACAAACCTGCAACCATGCGCGCATAGTGCTCTGTATGACATCTTGAATGGTAAATAAGCGGCCACAAACTGCTTCTTGCTCATCAATCATTTCTCGTGTACTCCTTTTTATTCCCTCCAGCAAACTTTTAGCAGCATTGCCCCTCAAATGTTGG
This sequence comes from Heliamphora exappendiculata, assembly GCA_034768845.1. Lineage (NCBI taxonomy): Eukaryota > Viridiplantae > Streptophyta > Magnoliopsida > Ericales > Sarraceniaceae > Heliamphora > Heliamphora exappendiculata. Next base: position 9,318,155 of record JAOTRH010000026.1, on the reverse strand, counting down.
AGAAGCTCAAAAACAATCTCCTCTCTTGCATGGAGTGATCATTTCACTCTAATGACCTGCATCAAAAGCATGAACTGAACTCAAACTTCTTTTTCTTATCCTTTTATTTGTAAAAAGAGTAAAGAAATGATAAAGTGTAGGAGCTATATAAAAAACATATATTGGAAATTGCCACCACCTGACTGCATCTAAAGAACCCATATCGCTAAATTTACAAAATAAGAAATGTGAAATATGCATTTTGAAGTTAAATAGGTGCAAAAAATCCTATATTACAACTTGCATGTAGTCGGTTGCATTTTTTCTAAAACAAGAACTCAGACATTTTAAAGTATGAATAAGGTGCCAAGGTCCAAAAATATAGACGCCAATCTTATTTTGAGTGCCTTAAGGATCGTACAACCAATACTTAGTATTTTTGTATTGCCTCTTTTCATAGTAAAAGCCGTCGCAACTCTATGGATGTAGTTCTAATTTTGGATGAACCACATAAATATTGTTTTCTGTGTGTGATTGCATTCTTTCTCGTGTGTTATTTTCGTTTTTCTATTATAACAGGCTTATCCAAGTTCTCTCTGTGTGTGTGTGTGTGTGTTTGTGTGTGTGTGTGTGTGTGTTATTGTTGTTTTTCTATCATAACAGGATCCAAGTTTTATTTTAGATGACATCCTCAATATTAGAATAAATTATTGGACCTATTTCCTAACAGTTTTAAATTTTGGGACAGTAGGTCCTCAATATTAGAATGAATTGTTGGACCTATTTCCTAACAGTTTTAAATCTTGGGACAGTGGGTGACCTCCCCCCTCCCTCCCTCTCCCAAGAGGTCCTAGGCTAAAATCCTATTACCTCTGATTTCAATAATATGCAAATTACCGTCCTGTGGCTTTGGACTAAAGTGCTACCTTTACAATTTCCATCCAAATTGCCGGAATGTGTATGATACGCGCCAATTGCGCAACTGAAACATGGAAAACAGCATTTTCTTCCAAAATAAGTTCTCTAAAAAGACAATAATGCCCTTTATTACTATATATAAGGATGAGCACACTCAAAACGCTATCAAAATCAAATATGTGGCTCTATTCGCACTATTGCGGCAATAAAGAGGAGATACCCAGGTTCTCATTTTTTAATTATTTTCGTAACATTTTTATTTACAACTCATTAAAAGTTATGTTTTTAGACATGTGCTAATGTCTTTTTCAAGCAACATGGGGAGAAGGGAAGCACTTGATTTTAAGTTGTCTCAAAAGTCTGATTGTGGGAAGAAAGCCCCAATCAGAGTGGTAGAGTTTGACAAAGCATCTAAGGAAAAACTATACTATACGTGTGACGACAGAAGTAGTAATTTCTAGGCTTGGTGCAATCCAATTGCAGCCATAGGAATGTCAAGTGGAGCTGCTGTAACACCTTCCACTTTGAGGGATGAAATTCAGAAGCAAGCAAGATTTGAAGATGATGATTATGCTGCTGTGGTGTTGTTATTAGATCAAAGCTGATGATAGTTGAAGCAAATCAAGGAGGGATGAAGATGGTGGTGGTGGTTGGATCGCGTATTTCATTTGTTTTGTTTGCTGGTCACAGTATAGGCTTGGCTAGAAACTGATGTAATTTTGAATGCAATGACATGAAGTTAACATAATAATTCCAGCATTACATCCATTACTGAGTATTACTTTATTGTTCAGCATTCCACCCACTTTTGCAACAAACACTAATCAACATACTTCAATAGTAATATTTCAGTGATTACATCCTCCGAGAATTCCAGCAACATAACCAAAATGTCCAAAGATAACAAGATAATTCATAAGTTAACAATCAGCAAGATATTTGAAACATGATAGGAATAAAAGCAAAAGATGATGAATGATTGATAAGTTAAGATGATTTAGTTGTAGCAGCAACTCTCCCGAAAGCAAAAGATGATTTGGCCTGCTTGTTTGCCTTCAACCTTTCAAGTATACTAGCCCCTGGCAACACTCCTCAGCAGCCTGTCATTGTAGTCTAGGTAACCATAACCATCCACATCATCAGACCCCCTCAGAATACCAAGCACATCATTATTTTTTGAATCAGAATACCATACCCCACCATCCTTTGTTCCGTTCCCTTACCCTTTACAGGTTTATCAACTGCAAGTTCAGATTCATGGTCTGCAGGTACAGGTTCATTATTCATATCTTCCTTCTCTGCAAATATACCATCATGTTCAGGACCCTCTAGATATTCAAACAACCAACTAGGATCATCGTTGTAGTCAGTATCCTCTGTTTCAATTGAAGTAGCTTGATAGTCACTTTCATGTCATCTGAATGACTATCATCACCCGATGGGGGTTCATCCACTACATCAGTTTTCTAGCCCCTTTTCTGCATGTGCAGAATCTACATCATCTTCATTCACCTTCCCACTACCACTTGTACCAACAACATTTTCATAGAAAATGTCATTATCATCAAACAAAACATCAAATGCAGACAAATCAATATCAGCAGTAGCACCAATCCCCCCTTCATTTTGTTCAGCACTGATACCTCAGCATCTGGTCTGCCCCCATAACCAACACGTAGTCTTACCTCATCATTAACACCATCTTTATCACCCTTTTTCCCCCTTACCATCTGTGTCATCCTCAACTTCTCTTGCACCTTCAATTGGTAATCCCTCATTGAAAATTTCATTACCTGAGAGTACTGAGAGTACTTCACCTTCTGATGCAACACGTGGAGGGGATGAGAAGAATAGAAAGATAGCGCAAAAGATCGAAACCCTAACACAAAGTCATAACCTTAAACTAAACTTTTCATTAATCAACTCTAAATAATACATCAATAGGGCCTTTTATAGGCCTAGAAGCCTAATTTAAAAAGAAAACTAGAATCCTAAACGAAAGGGAAATAAAAATAAAAACCTTAATAAAAAGATAAACTAGAATCTTAAACTAAAGGAAACAAAATAAAATTTTAATTAAAAAATAATTTTAAATAAAACGAATTCTTAAATAATTAAAATAAAATTGTGATTGATTCTTCACGTTCCGCGTTCTTCTCCTTCACTGAGAAAAAAACTTAACCTCGAGTTCGGTTTGACATATTGAACTCGTCCATGCCAAAGAATTAGGTACTTCAAATAGACGGATGATTTTCTTGCCTTATGAAATTTAAAGGCTTTCAAGCATACGATCCAAAGAGAATTTATTTTCAAGCGATTGACAAGATCTACTAGATAGGAATTGAACTACAAATCAAAATCATTAATACCAATTGAAGGGTTATGGGCTGACGTCCATAACGAATGAGTCAAATGGCCCAACCCAATGGGCTTCGTCATGACCCGGAAGGGCATTGCCTTGTTACGTGGACGGTCGAGCTACGTGGACGGCCTCAACGAATTCTACCACAGCATGGCGAGCAAGTGTTGACAAACATTTAATACGATGTGACTAGATTAGACCGGGCGCCCTCCCTCATCGAGTGTGTGCTACTTCGGGGGGAGGGCTGTATGAAGTGCGTCTCGGCCCAAAGGACGGGCCGAGGTGTCAATCTTAATGGCAATGTGATCGTACTCTGTTCGAACCGTCAGTCTCTGTACCGACGTGACGTGCAGAGTCGCCCTACAGGACTAGGTGTCAGAGATAATCAAAAAGCTAGGAAAAATAGAATTTTGGCCTCCCTATAAAAGGGGAGTCTCAGGCCCAATGAAAAGGTGGGCCTTCCTTCCCAGGGGTATTATTCTCTCTACGTTTTGGTTATAATTCAGCTCTAATTCGTCGTTATAAAAAAAAAAGCTTCTCTCTAATTTGACCGTCGGAGCGGCTTCCGAAGGACAGCCGCCGGGTAGTTCACGTTTGTTCATGTAGGTGCTTGACAGATGGAAGGGGCGGACGGGTCGGGTTCAACCCATCAAATAATAAAATCTACGGATCAGCACCGTGCATTGACGCCGTCTGTGGGAACTTGATTGTAACCGTCCGAGAGCATCCCTATGGCGACACCTTCGAAGGTACCTATAGTTCTAGATGAGCATGCCTCGCCAGTCTCTGTAGAAGGACGGAAATCGCTGAGGGAGGAAAAAGAGTCCGCTCCCGCAGCAGCTAGAACCCTCGAGCCCAATCTTGCGAGGGGGTCGTCGCTTCTCACAATGGGACAGGAAATCCAGAGACTTCGCGCTTCTTTGAAGACCCAGGAACGGGACTTACAGGCCCAGGTGGGAAGTTCACATACGGCAGAGCCAAAATCCCATGGGACCAGGGGCAAAAAGAAGGCGAACAAGGCCGACCTGGAGCTAGAGCAAATCCTCAAGGAGTTCACCAAACAAAAAGAGTCCAGTATGGACCGAAGCAGTTACGCTCCCATGAAGTCAAAACGAAACAAGGATCCCCCACGAAAAAGAAGGGCTCGTCATCAGCATATCAAGCAGTCACCGAACCCGGTGGGGCGAGGGAGGAGAAGATAGCCACACCGTTTGCTGAGTATTTGGACCAGGCCGAACCCCCAAAGAGTTTCTCCTTGCCCAGATTTAAGTCGTACGACGAACGTTCGAATCCAAATACGCACATCAGCCACTACAGACAGATGATGACATTATGGTGTTGTAATGACGCTCTCATGTGCAAGGTTTTCCCTTTCAGTCTAGGTGAGGCTGGACTACGCTGGTTTGATCAGTTGGAGCCTCGGACGGTGACGAGTTAGAAGGATCTATCGCAAAAGTTCGTAGCGCGCTTCATCACTAATACGAAAATCCCGAAGGAGATTGACTCGCTTATGGCCCTACGAAAGGGAAAGGAGTCGTTACGTGATTACACGAGAAAGTACTGAGAAGTGTACAACGATATCGAAAATTGTAACGAGGAGTTAGCCATGGCGTTTTTCAAACATGGGCTTCTGCCTGAAGGAAAGCTAAAAGCTTCCCTGACGAAAAAACCGCCACAGGGCATCTCGGCGCTAATGGTCCGGGTCGAGCAATACATAAGGGTGGAAGAGGATATAGGAAGGATCGAGGTAAAGAGTAGGGTTAGGGGACGAAGGGCGACTCCGGAGAGACCACGAAGGCGCAGCCCTGCGCGAATCAGAGAGCAGAGTTCAGCGAGGCCAATCAAGAGAATGAGGGCCGAGCCTAGGAATGTCCCGATTCGGTTGGGAGCCGAGCGCAGACGAGAGGAGGTCGTAAACGCGGTTTTCAAAGACTCCATCCACGAAATCCTACCCCAAATTAGGAACAGACCATATTTCCTATGGTCTCCCCGACTGTCTGATTCAGTCGTTCAATCAGCCATAGAGCGTGGTATTAAGTGTAGATGTTCCTATCATAGAGAAAGGGGTCATCGGACGAAAGACTGTCGGGCTTTAAAAAAGCATCTTGACGATTTGGTGCAGCTTGGGCACCTGAAAGAGTTCCTGGATGACGGGACAGATAGGCGGAAATCCCCCGTCGCGAGGAGAACAGAGCCTTCAAGTGGACCAGCGCATCGAGGTGTAATCAATGTGATTCACGGAATGGCAGGGCCACAACAGAAGAACCTCTTGCGAGGGCAATTGAAGCGACTGGGACATATAGCCGAGGTGATGAAGTTGCAGGCAGGGAATGGGAAAAGGCCTAGGGAAGGGGAAAACGGGAGACAACTTTCATTCTCGAACGAAGACTCAGAACGAGTACAGCACCCCCATAATGATGAGTTGGTTCTCTCTCGTTATTTCAAGCTTCGAGGTCAAGCGGGTGTTGGTTGATCAAGGCAGTTCGGTCGAAGTTATGCACTATGGCCTCTTTCAAAAGCTTGGCCTCAGCAGCCGAAACCTGTCCCTATCACGCACTCCGCTCGTTGGATTCAACTCACAGCCGGTCTGGCCCATGGGGAGCGTTACCGTCCAGGTAAGGGTAGGTACGGTCGAGCTTGCAACAACTTTCCTGGTAGTCAATGTCCCCTCGGCCTATAATGCAATCATGGGAAGAACCTGGTTGCACGAATTGAAGGCTGTTCCGTCTACGTACCACCTAGTGCTAAAATTCCCCACCAATCACGGAACGGAGGTCATCTACGAGGATCAGGCTGTATCCAAGAACTGCTTCGTGGCGGCCCTCAAGGCCGAGACACGGCCTCAAGAGGTAAAGGTCGTCGGTATGAGTGAGCACCCCGTCTTAGATGATGTTGGGAGAGAGGTCAAAGACAAGGCTGTCGAAGACCTCAAGACGGTTGGGATTGACCCGTGCAATCCGAAGAAGTTTTTCCTGCTTGGGTCAACGATGTCAGGGTTAGAGAAAGAGGAGCTACTTCGGCTATTACATCAGAATATGGAGGTCTTTGCCTGGACACCATACGAAATGCCGGGGGTGGATTCTGCATATATATGTCATGCTCTCAATGTAGCTCCTGCATTCAAACCAGTAAAGCAGAGGGAGAGGCGATTGGCCCCACAGCATAAGCAAGCAGTTATTGAGGTACATAAGCTGTTGGCAGCAGGGGCCATAAGGGAAGTTCAATACCCCGAGTGGTTATCGAATACGGTGGTGGTGCGTAAGAAGGGAGGAAAATGGAGGGTTTGTGTTGACTTCACGAACCTAAACAAAGCTTGCCCAAAAGACAATTTTCTCCTTCCGAAGATTGATCAACTGGTAGACGCAACAGTGGGGCACCAGCGTATGAGTTTCTTGGATGCATATCGGGGTTATCACCAGATAGCCATGTTGGGCCGAGATCAGGAGAAAACTTCATTTGTCACCCCGCACGGAACTTTTTGTTACAACGTCATGCTGTTCGGTCTCAAAAACGCTGAGGTAACCTTCTAGAGGATGGTCACGCAAATGTTTGCCGAGGTACTTGGGCAAACAATGGAAGCCTATAGACGACATGGTAGTAAAATCCAAATGGAAGGAGAACCATCTGATTGACCTGCAAAGGATCTTTGATACCCTGAAACTCCACAACCTCCGTTTAAATGCTGCAAAATGTGCCTTCGGCGTCGGCTCGGGCAAATTTCTTGGCTTTTTGGTTACTCATCGGGGAAATGAGGCCAATCCAGACCAAATCGGGGCTATCCTGGATATTCGAAAGCCATGTTCGGTCAAGGACGTACAAAAAATAACAAGAATGACGGCTGTGTTGAATCGATTCATAAGCCGGGCTCCTGACAAATGTTAGCCATTCTTCCTGACATTGAAGAAAGGGGAAAGGTTTTACTGGGATGAGAACTGCGAGCAAGCTCTTCTCGCCCTCAAAACATATATGTCTTCCCCGCCTTTGCTTTCGACCCCAAAGGACGGAGAGGAGCTGTACCTATATTTGGCGATTTCATCCCATGTCGTCAGTGCGGTACTGATCAGAGGAGAAGACAAACAACAAAGCCCAGCGTACTACGTTGGACACACTCTGACCGGGTTTGAGACAAGGTATCTGCCCTTGGAAAAGTTGGCCTATGCCCTAATCATCGCCTCACGAAAATTGTAACATTATTTCCAGGCGCATGCCATTGTCGTGTATACGAAATACCCCCTACGGGCTCTGTTCTCCAAGGCCGACCTAACGGGAAGAATGACTAAATGGGCCGTCGAGCTTGGGGGACACGATATTAGCTTTAAACCCAGGACAGCCATTAAGGCCCAAGTGTTGGCAGACTTTGGTGCCAAGTTTTCTGGGAATGTGCCAAGGGCAGAAAGAGAAGATGAGGAGATGGCCAAACTCCCAACACCTCCGCATACGGCAGGACTCTGGACACTAGATGTTGATGGGGCATCAAACAACCATGGAGCAGGGGTAGGGACAGTCCTCACATCTCCTGATGACTTGATAGTGGAACAGGCCCTCAGACTTGGCTTTACTGCCTCCAACAACGAGGCCGAGTATGAAGCAGTGCTGGCAAGACTTGAGGCAGCAACAAAGCTCGGCATCACGACATTAGAAGTGTTCAGTGATTCCTAACTTATTGTCAGTCAATTGAATGGAGAATATGAAGCAAGAGATGAGCGTATGGCGAGATATCTACGAAAGGCCACGGAGGCCATGAGCAGGTTTTCATCTATCAAGGTTGAACGCGTGGGCCGAGCCAGAAATAATCACGCTGATGCACTTGCTAGTCTTGCTTCGGTTATTGGAACGAGCAAGGAAAGAATGGTGGTAGTTCAGTTCCTCTCGGGGCCGAGCATTGACAACACAAGCACGGAAAATGCTAAAGTCTTACCAACCGCTTCGTTACCATCTTGGATGGATCCTATCGTCGCGTTTTTAAAACATGGCACGCTTCCAACCGAAAAAAGGGAGGCGCAAAAGCTACGACTCTAGGCAACCTGTTTCTGGCTTTTTCAAACAGACAAGCTGTACTGACGATCGTACGCAGGACCGTTACATCCTTTGTGTACATCCAAACCTGGTGGATGACCTCCTTTACGAGATTCACGACGGGATATGTGGTAGTCACACCGGGGGACGATTCCTTGCTCACCAGGAGATCTCTCAGGGGTACTGGTGGCCTTATATTCAGAAGGATGCTCAGCAGTATGCCAAGAAATGCGAGAAGTGCCAACTGTTTTCCCACCTCATACGTCAGCCCGCAAGGATATTAAACCCTTTACACAGCCCATGGCCGTTCGCTCAGTGGAGATTAGACATTGTTGGTCCATTCCCTAAGGCAGCTGGAAATAAAAAGTTCCTCGTAGCGGCAACTGACTACTTCGCTAAATGGGTTGAGGCAGAGCCACTCGCCAACATCAAAGAGGCCGATATGAAAAGGTTCGTTTGGAGAAATATCGTGACAAGGTTCGGCATCCCGCGCACTCTCATCTCGGACAACGGCACTCAATTTGATGGAAGGATGTTTCGGCAATTTTGCGCCGAACTAAAGATAGAACTCCGTAATTCCACCTCAGCATATCCGCAAAGCAACGGTCAGGCTGAGGCATCGAACAAAACTATCTTATCCGGAATCAAAAAGAGATTGGAGAAGGCAAAGGGAAGGTGGGTAGACGAGCTCTCCCATGTATTGAGGGCGTACCATACCACACCACGAAGATCCACGGGGGAAACGCCTTATTCGATGTCCTACGGCACCGAGGCCATCATACCACTTGAGATTAGGCTGCCTACGATGAGGTCCGACGACTTCGATCTCGAGCAAAATATCGATATCCTAGCTAAAGAATTGGACATGATTGAGGAAAGAAGGGAGGAAGCCTTGCTCAAGATCAGAGCATATCAACAAGAAATCAGCAGAGATTATAATTGAAGGGTCAGGCCAAGGGAGTTTCAGGTTGGAGATCTGGTTTTGAGAAAAGTTATGGGCAACACGAAGGTACTAGGAGAAGGGAAGCTGGGACAGAATTGGGAAGGACCCTACAAAGTCAAAACGGTAGTGGGCCGGGGTGCCTACCGTCTCGAAGGTGCAGATGGGAAAGAAGTTCCCCGACCGTGGAATTCGGCTAATCTTAGGGTGTTTTATCATTAAGTGTTTTTTCTTTATCCTTAAGTGTTTTATCTAATGAACTCTTTATCCTTGAGCGTCCTGCATCCTTCATGTTTTAAACAACGAATAAGAGACGTGCACGAATTCTAGATGTCGTACTCGGCCTGAGGATGGAACATCCTCTCAAGAGTCTAAACTCCCAGGGTTTCTAACAACCCCTCATTGAAGGAGGCTAGCTCGGCCTGAGGATGGAACATCCTCTCAAGAGTCTAAACTCCCGGGGTTTATAAGTTTATAATAAGTTCATTCATTCATTCATCACATCCAAACAATGAAAACAGGTAGAAAAAGAGTCCATCCGTTCATTTAACTGATGTGTGTACTGTTAGAAAAGAAAGAAAGATTATGGGAAAGTGTGTCCTCATTGTAAGACGTACACACGTATTTATTAAGCAATGAGAGCATACAGTAGATATTGTGGGCATCCCCATAGGATATTATTAATACTTAATATATTAATATTAAATATACTTAACAACTGTGGGCATCCCCACAGGATATTATTAATACTTAATATATTAATACTATACATACTTAACACCCCCTCAAGTTGGAGCATAGATATCAATCGTGTCTAACTTGTTATAAATGTAGTGAACCCGGGGCCCGGGCAACACTTTAGTGAACACGTCAGCCAACTGTTCTCCAAATCGAACAAAGCCAAAATCAATAGTGCCATTCTTATACTCTTGGCGGATGAAATGACAGCCGATCTCAATGTGCTTAGTCCGCTCATGAAACACTGGATTAGTAGCGATGTAGACAGCAGACTTATTGTCATACCACAACTTGGTAGGACCCATAGGCAGTTCGTCTAATTCAGTGAGAAGCTGTCGAACCTACATGATTTCGGATGTTGCCAACGCCATAGACCTGTATTTCGCCTCAGCACTGAACCTCGACGCCACATCTTGCTTCTTGTTTTTCCACGATACCAGGTTCCCACCAACAAAGACAGAGAATCCTAATGTGGATCTCCTATCAATCGGGCATCCTGCCCAGTCTGCATCAGAATAGCCCTCGATACGAAAATGACCCCGATCATAGAACTGCAGACCCTTCCCCGGGTTAGAATAGAGGTACCGGAGAATACGAACCACTACGTTCCAATGAGGAACACGGGGATCAGACATAAACTGACTCACAATGCTGACAGGATAAGCAATATCTGGTCTGGTCATGGTGGTCAAATAATTAAGTTTCTCCACCATTCGGCGATACCTGTCAGGGTGAGAAAACACAGCACCGTCACCGGGAAGAATCTTCACACTCGGATCCATTGGGGACTCCACACCTTTGGCATTCAACAAGTCGGCATCGCGCAAAATATCAATCACATATTTCCTCTGAGAAACAAAAACCCCATACTTACTTCGGGCCACCTCGACCCCCAGAAAATACCGCAAGTGCCCAAGGTCTTTAGTCTAAAATTGTGTCTGCAGAAAGGCCTTCAAGCTACTAATCACAACACGATCATCGCCAGTGATAACAATATCATCAGCATAGACAACAAGAAGAATACATTCTGCATCAGTCCGACGAAAGAACATTGTATGATCTTTGCCTGACTGTCGTAGTCCAAACTGTTGTACCACCGTGCTGAATCTCTCAAACCAGGTCCGAGAAGATTGTTTTAGACCGTATAAGGACAGACAAAGTCGACACACAAGGCCAGACCCCCCCTGAGCAACAAACCCGGGAGGTTGCTCCATATAAACATATTCCTGAAGGTAGCTGTGGAGAAAGGCATTCTTGACATCCAGCTGATACAGGGGCCAGTTCTTGGTGGCAGCGAGAGAGAGGAGTAACCGAATAGAGGTCATCTTGGAGACTTGAGAGAAAGTCTCAAAGTAGTCAACCCCATATGTCTGAGCATATCCCTTCGCAACAATGCGTGCTTTTAAACGAGCCAAAGAACCATCAGGATTCACCTTCACTGTATAGACCCATTTGCAGCCAATGGCCTACTTCCCAGCAAGAAGAGGAACAAGCTCCCAAGTACCATTATGCTCCAAGGCGGACATTTCCTCTAACATAGCTGACCGCCAACCAGGATGAGAGAGAGCCTCTGAAACACTTCCTGGAATAACAATAGTATCCAGTGCACAAATAAAGGCCTGTAAGGAAGCTGACAACCCCTTATAAGACGCAACATACCTGGGGTGATCCCGACATTGGCGATATGGGCGACGAACAACAATAGATGGCTCACTTGCTGGCGAATCATCCGACAAGAGGACTGGCTCAGCAGGGGTCGAATCACTTGGAGGTGAAGGTGCAAGAGGCAGCGTGGAGAGCGACTCAGGAGATGTAGCAGGAATATCAGTGGTAACCCGAGAAAGCAGAAAATCAGCAAACAAAAGAGGGGGAGATGACTTGCGATCTGGAGATGGATGGGAAGGAGATGGTGAATAGAATGGGATTGACTCAAGAAAAGTGACGTCCCGAGACACAATAAATCGACGGAGGGCAAGACAATAATACCGATACCCTTATTGATATTGAGGATAGCTAAGGAACACACAATTGAGGGCACGAGAATCAAGTTTGGTAACCTGTGGTCTGGTGTCGCGCACATAACATATGCAACCAAAGATTTTAAGGGCAAGGAGTGTAGAAGCGCCATAGGAGTGAGTACAGATATAAGATAAAGACCACCCAATACAGTGGACGGCATGCGATTAATGAGATAGCATGCTGTAAGAACCGCCTCACTCCAAAACTGATGAGGCACATG
>JAOTRH010000026.1:9280594-9295840 GCA_034768845.1 Heliamphora exappendiculata | reverse complement strand
TGGTTGGGCGGATTCTGTTAATTACTTAACGGAAATTTAATTTTTGGACTAATTTAATTCAAAAATTAAACATGATGAGAGATTAATGACATTTCTAAAACCACAAGGAAGGTAGTTGATGTTTTGATAAATCTCAGGGGAGGTCAGTGTAATTTATCCTTGTTTTTTTTAGTTAAAAAGTAGTTTAGTCATTCATATTAATTAAGGTTATATAAAAGGCTTAACTACTAAAGAGGACTTACAGGATATAAATAAACAAGATCTAGAGCTCTAATTAGTCTGAATGACTAAATTATCATTTAGCTATAAAAAAACAAATAACAAAATAACCCAAAAAATACACGTTTACATCTGTATCCTTTGAAAGGCATTTTCAAAGGATCTTACATCTAAAAATGATGGAAGCAAGCACGTGGGACTAAAAGATATTGACGACCTGAGCTTGTTTCCCTGGTTTTTCTTTTTCCTTCTTTCAGCATTTTTTGGTATAAGTAAAGAATTTCATCAAAAACATCACAGAAGCACACCATGCAAAGAGGACATATACAAAGGAACCTATATCCCTATGCAACTAAGCCCTCAATGCTACCTATAAAATAATTATTAAAAAAAAATCCCCAGAGAAGGTTCGACTTCCCAGTCTCCCTGACACCAAGATTAAAGCAAACCCAAAAACTTGTCCTTCAAGCACTTAAAACTAGTCCTTCACACCATACAGCAGTTAATTTCCCATTAAATATAACAAATCAAAAATGGAGGTACCATGAGCCAGACAATCTTTCTCCACCTAGCAATCTTGTGTCCTCTCCAACTATTGACAGCTCCATCCATCAACAAGGAAGTAGGAAACACCCAATGTACAGCAAAAAATCAACGACAGAAAGACCCATACTTCTTGACACTCTACAATGAAAGATGAGAATCATAAGATGATCCGTTGATTCCAACCTCCCTTGCACACGCAACACAACAATGAGGAAGAACTTTCCTTTTAATCAAATTATCAATGACATGAATCAATCCATGATTTTTCCAAGGATAGCTCTCCAAATACCATCCCAAGTAAACACGCATCTGAAGTGCCCCATCAGCTTCCTATAATAGGATGCAACCTTGACTGTTAAAAAAAAAACCATCAAAAGAGTAAAATCCTGATTTTTCCATAGCCCAAGCATAAGATTTTGAACATCTAGTGAATAGGAACTCCGAGCATGACCACCTAGCTAAGTTGTGTCACAAACCAGCATGACAATTGTGGATAAACCAAACTAAGCTTTTGTCCCAATCAATTGGGGTTGACTACATGAATCATTTTACACCATTCTCATCTGCTAAGAACCATATCTTCAGTTAGTTTTAATAGGTTTATATCTTTTATTAATACGGCATCCCATGCCAATTTAGGTCTACCCATCCCCTAGTGTTTTAATTACTCATTATCTTATTGTTTTTTCTAACTACTACATCAACTGGTCTACGTTATATGTGTCCAAACCACCTTAATCTAGTTTCTCTCAGTTTGTTCTCAATTAGTGCAACTCCTATCATTACACGAATTTTTTCATTCTTAATTTATTTTTTCTAATCTTACCACACATTCACCTTAACATTCTCATCCCCGCGGCACTCATCTCATTTATCTGATCTTTCTTAACAGCCCAACATTCTGTCACATATAAAATCCAGCAATTGTTAGCATTCTCCACTCTTAGCATTCTTAGCATGACAATTGTGGATAAAACTAAAAAATCCAGTAAGTTTCCCTCACAGTAATAGAACAGCTCCCAAGCAACCACTGAGGTTGAACTCAACACCCCCCCCCCTTTCTCCTTTCCTGGGTAATATCAAGAAGTCCCTATTTTCTGAGAAGTTTAATTCAAGCTTGATAGAATCGAGTATATTCAGTCTTTTTAAGAGTCTATTAAAGGTCGCATGACTTGAACATGGAAAGTCTACTAGAAGTCTAAAACTAGCCCTCACTCAACTTGTAGCGTTCTCTTGCCTTTTGCATCATTACTCATGAGCTCTCATTTCTTGGGATCCATTAAGGATAGTAAGGTTATATACAGTATGCACACAGCACTTGCAAGATATGCCTGATTTTATATAGGTAGATGATATTTGTATCCCCATAACTCAATCTATTGATTTATCACATACTCATGAAGCATGTTCAACCAAATAATCTAGAAAATTCATATGCCAAGCAAGCAACTACCTCATACAGGAGATGTTTCATCCGATCACTTATCAATCGACTTTCATCTCTCAAGGCAATACTAACAGCAGGATGCAACCACTGAGCATTTCTTAGCCATGCATCAATAAACGGGTGACCTGCAGCGACATGGCACCACCACCTAGGCCCCACCTGGCCTCTCCCAGTAAGGTGCTGCTAAATCTGCAACAGTTAAGTCACCTTCATCATCCATGATATTGAATTGCTGTGAGGCCCAGCCGGCATCAATTTGCACTGTTTGGACTAGTTCAGATATTCTAGCCCACCCAATTGGAACCCAGTGACTTCCTGCAAGTCTTTCTAAAGTATACAAATGGTCTGAGTGAGACTGCGGGCAATCTATTTCATCATCCAAATGAGCAACGCGAAGACCGACCAACTCATTAAGAGATGTGGATTCCATTAAATTTTTCCCGTCTGCTTTTGGTGAGAAAGCATCAGTCACTCCATTGGTAGGCACTACTTTCTTTATGTTCTCACCATCCATTTTGTTTGCAGAATGGATCTTGGAGTAAGATCTTGGCCTTATTGATTTCTTATGGACTCCAGCATATTCAAAAGCACAAATTAGTCTCTCAGTCCAGAGCTCACTCCCAGGCATGGCCTCCTTAATGTGATGACTTTTATGGCTTTCTTGCTTCGTTGCTTTATTATTATGGGAAGAATCGTCCTTGCAAATGCCACTCATGTTTTGTTGCATAAAGGAAAGAGAGAAAAATAATAATATCAGCAGAAATCCCCAAGATCTCAATGCTCGGTGAGAAGAACATACAAGACTGCAAGTATTGACATGCACTTATATAGGAGCCATCACAAGAGAAGAACTGGAAATAATCCCTCGAGGCATATATCCGGAGCAGCTACACTAAGACTAGTTATCAAGAAATTCATACCAAGTCATAACAAGATGCCGAACTCGGAATTATAGCTTGTTCTGAAATTCAGTAATAAGTTGCATTCAGTCTGAAAAATCAGGAAAAAATGTTAACTAAAACATTCTCAATAAAAATTACAAAAATAATACACCCAACAAAATGTAAACAACAAACCCAGTTTCACTGCTAAAACACTACAAATACTTCAACAAACTAAAAATTACTTAGATGATAGATACCAGAATTATTTTAATATAGCAAGAATTCATACTTCATAGAATGCAAAGAATGTATACTCCAAGAGGACCAAAATGATCTCAGCAAGTTTAAAAGGAAAACTGCAGATTTTTAGTTAATTATGGGCAAGAAGTGAGCATGGTTTATGAGAGATCCCGGTAGTTCACACTTCACATTTATACATAAATGTATTACAGACTTAAATCCACTGACAGCAGTATGTTAACCATTACGCCTAGACTATCACAGTTCTGTCTCTAGTCTTTTATTGCCTAATTTTACAACAAAGTCACTAAAATAAGAGCACAAAAGTTTCTTACTTAATTATTAGTCCAAGAGCGATGGAACACAGTAAAATATTAAAGTTTTCTACTTAACTCAAGAACAACGCAAAATTCAAAAGTTATCCATGACCATTCAAAGCACTGCTAACCCATGCCTTGCTGCCAACTGACTCATGCAAGCATTCAGAACGCAAATTACATATTGAATGCCACAATCGTCAAAATATATAATAACAACTTACGGCACAATAGCACTTTATTCATATAATCATATAAGCTCAGACTCTATCTACTGGAGGAAAACTACAAAAATTAAAAAACTAAACTTCATGGTCAAGCCCTTCCCCCCGTTTTGTAAATAATGTAAACGATGCATATAAATATTTATTTTACTCACCGAAAAAGAAATTTAAGCACAATCAGAACTTACAGCTCTTCAATTGATATCGTGAACTAGTATAAAAACACAAACACATCATTTTGCAATCATTTATATACATAGATGGACCCAAGGGGAGGTGGATGGGGCCAGGCCTCCTAACTTCCGAAAAGAATTCATAATTATAATAGTATTAGTCTCAAATATTTTAAGATTGTATAGATTCATCCCAAATTTTTTTGAAAATCTAATATCCTATCTCTTAAGAGATTGTAAGAACTATTTTCCCCCAAATTAAAATCCATATATATACACACTGTTACATAAAGGTAACAAATCACTTTGCTGTGAACACCAAAGTTGAATCCGACTTGCACTTTTGTCATTTCAAAATTGCCCTAAAAAAAACTATATTTCCACTGTCTGTTGCCATAACTGCTCATCTAATAACTATAAAGGCATTAAAGTAAAAAATATATATATATAACTGCTTCAATTTTTTTTTTCTTTCAAATATTACTTTTAAATATTGCATTTACTTTAATTTCTTTTCTTAACTTAATATTTTTTTATAATAAATTAAATATTACTCGCTGGTAGAAGCTGCAAATCATCAGGAATGCAAATAGCATCAGATGCACAAAAACAGCCAAAAAGGGCAAATCTAGAACTCCAATGTCATAAAGGATATAAGAATTCGGATAAGTACATTCAATATGAGAAATAGAAACACTCACGGGCAGGAAGAAAGTTATGATACGCAAATTCAGGCAATCAGTAGTTTGTTTGGTTGATGAGAAAATATAAGAGGCACAGTTACAAGGCCTCAAAGATGTCAGGTCGGTAGAAAGCGGCCATTCAAACTATTCACTCTTTAGCGAATTTCAAGACTTGGTTCTGAAGCGAAGAAATCAAATTTTCTATTCATTTATTTACTTTTCCTGCCAAAGGAATGAGGATAAGAAATTGAAGGAGAGTGACATTCTCGAATCAATGCTCTGCCAAAAGTGAGGGGGTTCGGGGAGTTCTGAGAGAGACGCGAGTACGTTCACATACGTGTCGACATACACACAAATCCGTATAGGTATTTGTTATTTTTTAAAAAGTTGTGTTTTTCAAACCAAAAAAATGCTATTTGACATTTTTAAGAAGTTCCTTTTTTAGCTTGTGTTTTTCTAGTTTTTTTTTTTTGGTATTTGAATTTTTTTTTATAAAAAAATAAATATAAAGAAAACGTAGAAAAAGTTAACTTAAGCCAATTAGTGAGCTTTTTTAAAGATTTTTAATCAAAAAAAATTTAAAAAAACTAAACCAAATATAGTTTTAATATTTTTTACTTTTATTTTAAGGAGAAAAATAGATACACATTTCAAATATTTTAATTTTTTTGAATAAAATAATTATAATACTATTAATTTAAAAAATCAAATCTATTCCGAGAAATATAAACAAAAGTGGATTTAGTTTTAAAAGAGTATAAAAATATTTTAAACATTTTAATCATGTAAAAAAAGCTACCATAAATAATTTATTCAAAACATTTTCTTTTTGTTTTTTCTAAAAAAGAATCCTAATATCACAAAAAAATTTAGACATTCCAATTAAGGTGTTTTTTTTTTATTTTTTATTTAAATTAAACAATTATATATTTTTATATTATTAATTATAATTATTATATATAATTGATATTAGTAGTAATAAGTTATAAGTATGGGTACTATTATATTTTTAAAAGAAATGTGAGTTTAAATAGAGTTCCCTAAAATTTTGAATTTTTTAGTTTAGTTTTGATTTTTTAATTTTTTTAGTTTTTCTTTGTCAATGGAAACATATTTATCCCTTTTTTTTTCTTTTTGCTAAGAAAACCCTGT
The DNA here is from genome assembly GCA_034768845.1 of Heliamphora exappendiculata. Classification (NCBI taxonomy): domain Eukaryota; kingdom Viridiplantae; phylum Streptophyta; class Magnoliopsida; order Ericales; family Sarraceniaceae; genus Heliamphora; species Heliamphora exappendiculata. Next base: position 9,289,955 of record JAOTRH010000026.1, on the reverse strand, counting down.
CAATAAGGGCTTAACATTTTGTTCCGATAGAAAATATTATTTTAATTTTTGTGTGTATATGTTGAGATGAAAAATAAAATCTAACAGAAAAAGACATTTTAAGTAATTAAAGGAAAACAAATTAATTAAATTTGAACAAAAAAATATTTTTTACTTTTTAACAATAAAAAATATTTTCTAAATCTAAAAAACAACATACTAGCACTCACCACGGCTATTTCATTTCACTTAAATAGTATTTCGTTGCTGTCATTCTTTTACCGTAGCAACACTTCTACTCTTTTATCTATTTTATGTTTCGACTAATTTTTTTGAGAGTTTTTTTGTTTAAAAATTTTTAAAAAAATATACTTATTTGATTTCAGTTGACTTGTTTTTATATATTTTTATATTTATTTATTTTTTTTTAAAAAAATCAAAAAACTAAAAATTCTATATAAAAAAAAAATGAGTTCAAACATAGTCCTAGTCCGTCATCGTTATTCTTTTGCCATGACAACACCATCACTCTTTTGATCCCAATTTACACTTCCATAATTATTACTCTTATTTCAGTCATTGTTATTGTTAACATTGTCGCTATCATTATATCACTTCTCTATAGTCACTACCACTCTCTCCATTGTCACTATTACTGCTACAGTCCCACAACAACCACAATAATATGTGCGCTCTTCCATCAACATCACCTTCTTACTAAAAAATTATTTTGGGTAACAAACATTAGCCCTATTTGGGCTAATTTCTTTATTTTTTTATATTTTTCTGATTTCTTTTTATCTTTTGATTTTGGGCTAATTTTTTTTTTTTTTTTTTTTTTCATCTTTTGATTAAATTTTGTAATTTTTTTGAATTGTTTTAGGAGATGAACTAAAAAGGAAAAAAAAGTAATCAAAAGATTAAAAAAAATTACCAAACACAAAAATAAACAACATAAAATTTAACTTATTAACTTATTTTTGTTTTTTCTAGACTTTCTTTATATTTTGATTAAGAAAAATTACTTTTCCGACTCAACCCGATAAAAGAAATCTAAAAACATAATAACTTAACTACAGAATAAAAAAAATTCACTAAAGACGAAAATAAATTTACTAAAGTAATTTTTATTTTAAAAAAATAACAATTATTATACATCAACATGATCTTTCGTTAAAAAACACATAACGTGCATATATTAATTAAAAACACCACATCGCATGCTATTGTATTCCTTACCTATTTAATAATCTATTTTTATACTGCTGACAAAAATATTTGAATATATAATCATCTTAAAATATAATAATAATAATAATAATAATTTTTCTGTGAGCCAAATATTAAAGGGCTTAAGAAGGTTGTACATGAAATTTTAGTTTTTCACACTTTCAAGAATTTCTTGAGTGAACACCAAAAAAATCCATTTTCCCCCTTTCGTGCATTAATTGTACATTATTATCTCGCTAATTCGTGCATTCTCCTTTTATTATTTGCTAATCAAACGGCGCCGAATAGAAGGGGGGAAAAAACACTTTCCCAATCATTCAGGGTCAACCAAACAAAATAAAAAAATAAAAACAAAAACATTTTCTCACAGACCCAAAAAATCAGTTCGTCCAAAAGAATTAGAAACTACAGTAAGAAAAAGAATTAGAAACTACATGAAACTCAGGCACGGAACACAACACAGCTTCACACTAAAAGGGGGAAATAAAAGGTATGAAGGAGAAAAAAAGTGGAAAAAAACTGAAGAAACATAAAGAAAAAGGCTCACTAATCCAAATTAGCTCACACCATCCTACATTACATCAACCAGCAATAAACGCCTAAAATACAACCCTCACGGCACAGGGCAGCAGCCAGTCAAGTTCTCTCCGGTATATTACGAATTTATATGATTCAACCGCAGTAGAGGGCGATTTCACTGGCCACTTTCAAATGAGTTGGGATTCTCTGTTGCAAAAATTGCATGTCTTTATGTACCAATACATTGAAGGTTGTTAGATGATCATGTGAAGATTTTAAGACAGGATTTTCAAGATATATTCAATGGTTCTTAATGCATTGGGACATATAGACATACTTTTCGAGACAGGTGATTCCTTGCCCATTCAAACCCATTAGAAGCCCCCGAAAAACCACGAGGTGATAACCAAAGCAATTAGTAGTTGTTTTGCCATATCTGTTGGGACTGCTTAGAGGGTTGGCCTTGAGAGGCCCTGAGGTGGTGCCCGTCTCTAGGGTTTTGCTGCTGATGTTCGAGCGAGATTCCGGTCTGAGAATGGTGGAAATTTTGGTACCCGAGAGCTCCAAAATTCTGCGAGGCCTGCTGAGCTTGCCGGTATCCAGAAGGCGGCGGCTGCTGCTGTGGCGGCGGAGGCTGCTGACTCTGTCCCTGGAACCTGTAATATGTGTTGGCTGGAACAGCTGACGTTCTGGAACCAGGCCCATGAACCCACATAGGTGAGTTCTCATTCTGCCCAAACCAAAGGGAGACGAAAAAGTTAAGAGACTTCAAAAGAGTTCTGAAAAAGAAAAAAAATGAAATGAAGAAAAAGAGCTCCAAAACCCGTTTAATTTTTTAAAAATTTTTTATCGGCAACAAAATAAAGATATAAAAATAAAATAGAATATTAGAGTGGGGACATGAAGTCCACCAAAATAACAAAAGAAAACCTAGACTCGTCTAACTACACCAAATCACACATCGCCTTCCAAAACCCGTTTAAAGACCACAGAGAAATTATCATCACACAAAATCACACACTGCCTTCCAAAACCCATTTCAAGACCACACAGAAACCATCATTCATCTGATATTTCTTAACAATTCTAACTCTAGTATCTATAAACTTTTTCCTTATAAAGAACGGGCGGACATGGGTTTTGGGATTGAAGAAATAATCCAAGGCACCTAAAACTTTCGTCAGCTTTTTAGTTCTTAGAATAATGTTACCTGCTGAAGAGAGATCAAATGATTGCTGTCCTTGTACTGAGAGCTCATTACGCCATCGTAGCCTATACTTGTGGCACCGGAAGCAGCAGGTGGGTTCATCGGAAATTTGCCCGGAATGCTCGTTGAACTTCCAAAGCCACCACCGTACACCGAAGCAATAGCAGCGGCCTGAGGCAAGCTGCTAACAGAAACATTATTCTTATATTGCGGGAGAACTGCTGCAAGAGATTGATGGTATGTGCTATTACCAGCAAAGGCTTGCTGGAAAGCAGACGGCATATACGTATAGCTCTGAGGCAAGAAAGGATAACCAATCATGTTAGAAAATGGCCCCAAAGGAACGGTAGGTTGGGAATACGGGTGCATGGCAAGATGTTGAGGGAGAGCAGGTCCCGTGGCAATACTACTTCCAGGTAGGGTCTGCGCAGTTGGTTGAGCTGATAAAAAAGCAACAGTCTTCAATGCCTGCATGTGTACCAAAAAGATTAGAATAAATAAATGTAACAAATGAAATAATTAGAAAAATATATAAATTTGAAGAAACAATGGCTATCTGATATAGGCTTTTGGTTTTGATTTTCAATGTAATGGCACCGAACTTCCTTTTTTGCACGATGCCTTTACCACATGCTATACAAGTTCGACCCAGCCAATTTATAAGATGGGGAAATGAAGTACATTTATTTCAGGGCAATCATGTGCTTTAGAAAAAAGAAACTCTTTACGAATTCTAGATTTTACAGAACATGTATTGGAAAACTTTAAGATGAAGTAATCCCACTTTCTTTCCCTATTATTTGAAGAAATGATTAACTTGGCAACTGATCCCAGTATCCAAGTTAACACAATAAAAAATAACTCACTTGATATCCCAGAGCAGAACATGACTAAATGACTCATTTCTATGCTCAACTCATATTCTTCTCCTAACAGGCCTTTTCTCTTCCCTCCAAATGTGGCGTCTAGGCCTCTCAGAAGCAGACCCATGATAAGAAAGGAATGTTTTCTTTCCCGTAGGTTAAACGTCCACAATAAGGCAACAAAATAAGACCACAAACCGATGGCTTGAATGGCTCTTATTTTTCTTCAAATATTTGGTAGGTTGACTGGGTTCTGGAGATAGAGAAGTGTAGTAATGGCCTTTATTTGTTTCATTTAAGGTGCAGGATTGGCCATATAACGATGATGATTCACTATTTGGATTTCATAGGTTTGCATTCATTACTCTCAAGAAGCTTGATTCAGATAATAGTTTTAAAATAATAATAATAATAATAATAGAAAAAGAAGAAGAAGCTTGATTCTTGATAAATGCTCCAAGAACAATCAGAGCCAAACTTAGCATTAGTAATATTCAGAATAGTTATGAGACACGCAGGTAGTTATGACGCATAAACAGGCCTCTAGAAACACAAGCCTGCAACAAAACTCTTTAGTGGATATATAATCTAAATAAGTTGCCCATACCTTCTTACATATAATTTTGAAAGGGCATGGATGTTTCAGCCAAGCATTCCATTTAATTTTTGTACCGTAATATTACTTCTCAATTCTAAAGTATGGTATGAGGGAATGAAGGGGAAGGGAGAGAGAACGGGGGAGGAGGGGGGGGGAAGAGAGAGAGAGAGAGAGAGAGGGGAGAGGAGAGAGATGATGGATCTGAGGAAACTCGCAGAAGCCCACAACAACACTAGTCAGTGGAGATATAATTTAAATAAGTTGCCCATACCATCTTACATATAATTTTGAAAGGGCATGGATGTTTCAGCCAAGCATTCCATTCAATTTTTGTACTTTAATGTTACTTTTTAGTTCTGAAGTTGGGAATTCAGAAGTGGATCATCAATGATAAACAATCTATGATAGAGATAGAATCCAAGGGAAAGTCAAACAAGTTAGCGTGTGTGGGAAACCTCTGGGATGGAAATGGTCGAACTGCTCATGGAAGACACCGTGTTGCTGTACTTTGTAGGCATTGTTCGTATCATGGGAAAAGGTGAGTATGGAAGATCAGACTCTCTTACAGGCTGAACGCTCGCTGCCAACAAAGAGCTTGGTAACGAGTTTGTATATGCCTGCAGTTACACCCAAAAAGGAAAAAATGAAGTTAGAGCTGGCAAAGAGAAGTATTCTAGACTTTAGAGCACTCAAAAAGAAAGCTTATGTTTCAGCTCTTCAAAGTCAGCTAGTTCAATGAAAGCAAAGAAAAGTTAGAATAACTGAATAAATTGTCCAACAGAGACACATTAGTGCATGAGCACATGAGCACACAACTGCTACTGGGCACACAATGCATGTGCAATAAGTTCCAAAAATATACACAACAATGAAATCTTTATGTCCTGTTTGGTAACGTTTTAATGCTTAAGTTCGAAAATCCAATAATATTTTTGTGTGAAAGCATATCTATAATAATTTATAAATGTAGCGTAGATAAAGAAGAACCTGCACGCACATAAGTGAAACCACGTGTAATGTGGTGATTGGGTGCGTAATATATGACGAAAAAATTTCAACTAGTGCAATATATACAAGTGCTCAGTCCCAAGTCTTCCAAGACCCAAATTATAAATAATAAACCCATCAAAAAGTGAAGTTTGTTAAAATGAGAGTAAAGCTATAGTTACAAATCCTGTAAAAATTATATGAAATTATAAGGATTAGAGAAAAGGTATTGGTTACTTGCAAGGAGGTCAAAATGAAAGAGATTTTAAGAAGACTAAAATCCACCTCAAATCTCTCGCAAACCTTTCCCATGAGTAGGAATAGCTTCATCTGATTCTTTGTTTTTGACATAAAATCTGGAGAAAGACAGCTTCTTAAGAAAAATAATAGGAAGCTGCCTCTCAAGTGGAGTTCCATTCTGTTTTCCAGTAAGATCCGGGCCTCTTTCTATTGTTCTGCCTAAAACATCTGTATTTAGTAGAGAGAGAGGGGCTTTTGCGAAAGGATATCAACGTATACGTATAAAAATATAGAGAGAGAGGGGCTCGAATTCTATGGGGAACTTTTTTGATTATTTACTTTCAAAGCCTAAAGCAAAGGGCAAAAAGTCCAAAACTAGTAAAGGGTGCTTGTGTTGTGGTTTTGAGTTCCTTGGCATGTGTCCTACTAGTAACCACAGGAAGAAAGCGGGGAGCATTCTCTACCAAATAATGATGGAGGGGTTCATGGTGCCTAGTCTCGTTTTTCTCGAGCCTTATTTTCTACAATATGGACGTCTTTGATTGGATGAAGACAAATATATAAAAAGTGTGCAGTGAGGGATCTTTCTAGGTAGTCAATCTTTACTTAACTCGGCCTCGACAATGCCCAAAAACTACCATGCCTTTCTTGGTCGGACCAACCGGCAATTTCCAACAAGCGTTTCTGCATTTAGAGAGCAAGCAGTGGAACTATAGGAAATCTTTTTTTATCTTTATAGATAACCACTCCATTTTCGAATATAGTTGGGAGACTTTACCCAAGAAATGGGTAAAAATAATGGAAAGAACGGAACATGGGAATAGATATGATAACAACACAGACTATCTATTTCAATTGTTGTGCTTTCTGAAATTGCATACCCATAAAGATTATGGTTCTCGACTCGATAAATGGCTGCCTAAGTGCTTCTCTGACTAAATCCGGATTTATCTGATAAGGTCTGTTTTGAAGGGTTCATAGGAAGTATCCATGAATAGTTAATAATTGCCTTTCTTGCCAAGTTTTAACTCTTCTCGGCCTTTCTTATTAGTATTCCAGGTCACGTGTGTGTGTGTGTGTATTTTACGGTGCTTTGGGTGGCCTTCTGTGTAACAGTAGATCATATCTCCTATGCTAATTTCTTCTGCGTTAGAATTTTGAGTTGAATTCATTATATAATGCAAAACTGTACGAACGGATTCAATTGTTGAGTAAAGTGTTCTAGATTATCAGATTTGCTACTTCGTATGCAAACAGTGTGCAGGCTGTTTTTCTCTAAATCTATTTTTTTTCTTCTTGGTCTAGTTACTTTAAGAGACTGCTTCAATGCATTGGCCAGGAGTTCTCCTTTTTTTTTTTTTGTGATGTGTTTTATTGATTGAAATATGCTTTGAAGATATTCCAAGGACAACACTAATAATACCAACACATTGTCCTGTGGGAGCTAAAAGGAAATCAGAATTATTCAGATAGCATTAGCAACAATGACTTGGGTCATGAAATAAATTTTTTAATTCAAATAGGCTCGGAAAATATTAAAATATTTGAGATATGGGATTCTAAAATGGTGAAGTGAAACAAAAAAGGGTAGAAAATGCGATATGAACAATGGAATTCACCAGATCAAGAAACAAAGACATGCATAAGTACCTATATGCATACATGCAACTAAAACACACAAAAAAACCATGTGTAGCATGGTTTTTTTTATCCCGATTGTACACAAAGTCAGTGTATACCAAAATTTAACCTAAATTGTATATAATGTGATTGAGGACACAAAGAAAAAAGCAATAAACCAATCATTAAAGAGTTTGAAATGAGGATACGTTAGGACTTGGGACATGGAAACATTTGTAGAGTGGGTGAGACAATAGGAATCTGAAACTTTTTGAAAGGTGGAGTGGTTGTTTCTGCTGTGTTTTTCGTTCCTACCCGTGTGGTTAATGAGTATAGAAGTTAACTAATCTGTGAAATTGTGTTTTGTATTGAACATGCTTGGAATTGAAAAGGCTTTACATAAGTTCAAAAAGTAGGGTACACCAAAATAGTGTTTTCCCATTACATATTAGTTTAGGGGTGCATATATTTAAGACAAGACAAGCTTTGTGTAGCCAACACAGCCACAAGCCAAATGAATGTACTCACTCAAACAATGCAAAAATTGAATGGCAATATCAATTGTTTGCATGAGGTTCCGTAACCAAAGCTATCACCTTACCAGCACAAACTTTAATCTCTTTCTACCAACTCACAAAAACTTAATACACCAAAAAAGGTTGAATATGACTCAAGTAAATTCATCTAAATCCAGTTTGAACAAGAAAGATGCTAACCAAAGCATAATGTCCATTGCATCAAACATGAGAAATGCCAATCTTAATTAGGCCCAGGACTTAGCCCCCATGGTCGAAGATAGAACAAAGATGCTTAGCTATCTGATGCTTAAAGATTATTGAAAATCTGATGCTTCAAGACAGGAAAATAAAAAGTATATCAAACCAGGGATATTTACCGACAGTAAAATGATCATATTAATCACAACACAACATAAAAACTAAATGCAGTAAACACATATAAGTGGGAACACTTAATTTAATAAAACCTTGGGGGGTTATCATTTATTAAGTACCAAGACACTTGAGAAGGGAGCAAGATTCTGCATCTGAGAACTCGTCTGAGAGTGAGGAAATGCAGCATTCAACTGTTGACCATGTTCAAAGTTATAATCAGACCTAGAGGAAGGGAAAGTGTATTGATTGTCATGCAGTGCCTCAGTGTTTTCCTGTTTCAACACCTCAGGTTGGGAAGAGGAAGGTGAATCATAACTCCCGGCACTTGCATCAGTTCTATGAACAAAATTTACATCTGGGGCAGTTCTGAGAGAATCATCCGGGTAGTACTCAGGATTTCTGCAAAGAAAAGCTTTCCTGAGACAATCTGCAAACAACCAAAAAATAAGACAAGGGGACAAAAAACAGGGAATACCTTGTGTCCAAGTTCCCAACGGATGAAGCATCTGCATCTGCAGATGTGTTTTCCATGTTACTTTGCAAGGGCCTAGATGAAAATGGCTTGGAAAAAGCAGTACTAATACCAGATCCAAAACTGCCAAAGCTCAAGTGCGAGCAGTCAGCAGCCTGTACTTGCAGGTGATTGGGAATTATAACTTGAGGGCTGTCTTCTTCATCCGATGGGCCACGATCTGTCCGTACACTTAGTTGCTGCAAGTTTGAAATCACAGATGATACTGAAGCACCAACATCTTCAACTGAAAAGAAGTGATATGGAAAAACCAAATGTAAGTTACCGCCAATTCAATTGAAGCAAAAGAAAGAATAAAGTTTTCATGACATAAAGACAAAGAAAATGCTAATTGCTTCCATCACCCAGCAAATATTTTGACTCAGAAAATTAAGTAACCCATCAATCAAATTTTGCGTACAAAGATCAAGACATAATAGAGTAGAATGTTTTTGATATAACGTGTTAACATGGGTGACAAAAATGTTTAACTGATAATGCAAGGGCACTCGTGAAACCAGTAGCTGCAACTGACTTATAATATACTTAAGTTTTGACAACTTCGTATCAAGTATAAAACCTTTAAAAAAGAGAGAGAAAGAGAAGAAAGAAAAGAGAGCGCATTAAAAAAATAAACTATCCTGGTACATGTATTTCTCTTTCAAAGTTATTGCATGTCACCCAGTCCTGACTTATAATGCCTCACCCAGTTCT
>JAOTRH010000026.1:9239534-9280494 GCA_034768845.1 Heliamphora exappendiculata | reverse complement strand
CCTGAAGATCAACTTGAAACATAGTTAGGGTGTTAAAGCAATTGATCAATTCATGTTGACATACTTGATAAGATTCAAGTATACATTGCCTAAAATATTTTAACTTGAATTTCAATTGAGATCAACACAGAAGAAAAATTCTACATAAAGAATTCTTAAGTGTTTGAAACTTTTCAGATACACGTCATACCTTTTTTGGCTAAGGTGTCAACCTTGATTGTTCAAAATGGATTAGCACTTTTATTTTGAAAAAAATAATTATTATTCAATTAAAGACAATTATTTACAGAAAATGAATTGTGAAAATCATCAAAATCAATTAAAGAAGAACTTGGGCTAATAGAAGGGTTTTGGAGGCGGCGACCGCCATGTCAGAAGGGAAACGGCGCTTATCAATGGTCATTTCAGCCACTGTGGTTATTTTAAAGTTTTTAGGGGCTGTTTGGGGCTTTTTAAATATGTGCATTCGCTTGTTTTCTTATTTGCATGAATTTTAACTTCTATTTATGTGTCTATTTATTAGTATAAATTATTTTTTTTACTAGCAAAAATAATTTTGAAAAAAATACAAAAAAAATCTTGTTTTCTCATTATGTGTTTTCATACACATTAACTTCATGTGTCTGCATTTTCAAAAATATTTTGTTAGCAAATAATAAATTTCAAACCTTATTATTTTGCTACCTCATCTTTTTGCAGCTACTCATTCTCGATAAATTCAATTGTAAGCCGTAACTTGGCTTTAATTATTTTTACCTCGCGATTCGAATTTGTAGGATTTAATCGACCTATCAATTCACAATCTTTCTTCCTAATAAATCAAAATTCTCAGCCGTAGTTTGGCTCCCGATCATTTTAATCTCACTCCCGATAAACCTAATTCTAAGTCTCATATTCTTAGATTTTGACCTGACCTATTAATTCGATGTTCGGCTCGTTGGTCCTCCTCATGACCCTAAACTGACTTGGTTCTTCTCACGACACTAAATTGACTCGTTGGTCCTCCTCATGACCCTAAATTGACTCATTCGGTCCTTCTCACGACCCTAAACTGACTCGTCGGTCATTCTCATGATCCTAAACTGACTCATTTGGTCCTTCTCATAACCCTAAAATGGCTCGTCGGTCCTCCTCAAGGTCCTAAATTGACTCGTCGGTCCTTTCACGACTTAAAATTGTTTGATTTTCTTATCGATCTATGTTATGACATCAGAGTCTTCTTGCATTATATCTGCATTATAATGTAAATGTCTGCATCATGTTAGCATTTATTCATGTTAGCATTCACATTATATTTCTTATCATTACATCTTTGAATTTTGCCCCATGAATTACGTTCTGGTCTGATCCCTAGAAAAAGGGATACGTAGGCAGCTCGGTAAAAATTCGAGTGCGACTAACATCATATGTGTGTTTGTATGGCCTATGATTGACGGTATGGTCAAATGGATGCTGTCGCTGGATCTTTGATATAACTTGCATCATGCATTGCTATGTAAGTTATATCAAAGAGGAGCAACAGTAGACACCCCAATTTGATCTCGCCTAATCTTAGGCGAATTTGATGACGAAAACATGTGGAATAGTACCTCAGTACGATCATTGGGAGGTGATCCAAGCTCAATATTTGAACCGAGTTATAAAAAACCTTCAAAATCTCCGAAACTAATGAAATTGTACCAAACCATCGATAACTTGTTGCCCAAGTCATTGTCAGAAGTGGCGGCCGTCATGTTCATTGTGGCGGCTATCAATAGAACCTCTTAGAAACGCTAGCCAAAAGTGGCGGCCGCCAACTCCAACTTGCATTGTGGCAGCTGCCAACTTCAAATGGCCTGACGTGTCCCAAAACATGTCAAATTGTCTTTGGTTGAAGAATTTTATAAATACCGTACCCTAGCGTACGTTTTCAATACGAATTTTGAGTGAAAGAGACTCTACCGATATACCGAGCGATCTTGAGCCTCGATGCAGAAATCCTGCCGAGATACCGAGTCCCTAATCTCCTGTACCTACATTGCTTGGATCACCCCTTGAGGATTGGACAATTGGAGCACATTTCCCGACTTGAGGATTCTCCGGCAATCTTGATACCTTGCTTGGATCCCCGATCGTTCTAAACTCCACTTCTCTCTATTGGAGCGATCGGGTTAATTTTTATTTCAAAATTTTTCGATTATTATCAATTTTGTTTTGTATTTGCAATATTAATTGTTGTTCAACGTAGTTGGGTTATTTCTTTTAAATGCTTCAGTTATTATTTTTATTTCATTTTTAGTACATTGTTACATTCCATTAATTTATCAACTTAGTACCAACATTTTTAACGGTTACAACTAATCAATTTTGCTAATCGTTATAATTAAGGCAACTACATAAAAATGGTTGTAAATACCAATATTACACCCATTTAATTTTAATATTACATTTCTTTTCATTTTCTTTTTTTTATGTTAATTCCATATTCTAACATTTATTTTATTTTATTTTAGTTAACTTAGTTATACTTTACTAGCATTTTAATTATTCTTCTAGCTTAATTTTCATGTTAGCCTTTACTTAGTAAATAATGTAATTTACTTTTCAAGCACTTACTTTCCTTCATAATGTAGCTTTTTATTTTTCTAGTTTAATGTAATTTCTTTAATAGTTCATTTTATTTTCTTTAGTGCTAATATTCTATTTTTTTAGCTTAATATTTTTTTTCTAATGTTTTATTTTCTTTATTAGTATTAATTTTTCTTTGTTAGCACTTTACTTATTTTCTTTTTCTCTAGGATAATATTCTTTTCCTAGCATTTCATTTTTTTTCTTTATTTAATGTTCTAGTATTTAATTTTCTTCTTTAGTCTAATCATTATTTCAATAACATTTTATTTTTTTGTACTAAGTATTTCATTTCATTTTCTTGTGTTAGCATTTTTTTTCTTTTTTTTTTAATTTTAGTTTAATATATTTTTGCTGACACCAACCTAAATAATATTAACTTAAATATTCATTTAATTCAATATTCTTTATTTAGCTTTTCTTTCATTAATGTAATTTTTCTTTCTATTATTTTATTTTCTTTTAGTATTAGTTTTAATTTTCTTACAAAGTTTCATTTATGATTTCTTTTTTTTTAATGTTAGTATTTATTTTCTTTTAAAGCTCAATTTTTTTTTCTTATATTTAGTTTTATTTTTCTTCATCAAACCTAAAAATTGCAAAAAGACTTTTAAGCTAATTTTCACCTTTAATTATAATTTTCTCTTTTTAAAGTTAAAACTCCCTTTTTCTTTTTATTTATTTTATTTTCTTCTATCTTCTTTTCTTTTCTTTACTTAAAAAAATATAAAATGTAAATAATTAGATCTTCTTTTATTTTCAAAACCTTTCTTCATAAGCTAAACTCTTCTTTTATAAAATATTACTTTTTTTTATTTTTGTTAAAACCTAAAAATCACCGAAAGCTTTCAAAACTAGATTTCATCTTTTTAGGGATATCCTCTTTTATTTTCTTCTTATTTTCGTTTGTCTTTTTTATTTTTAAAAAAAGATAAAATATAAATAATTAGGTTTTATAAGCATTTTCTAACATTTTATCTTGTCTTAATCAATCTTTTGTAGAACTTTTTTTTTTCTTTCTTTTACAAATTATAATTTTAAATATTTGCTTGTTAATATAAAATATTTATAATCTTGGTTAGTTTTTAACATGAAATTTTTACAATGCTTTCTAACATTGTAAATAATTGGACAGCGTGCATATTGTATATATTACTTTAGGATTTAGTTACCTTGCTTAAAAAATTGTATAGTTTATTTTTATTTGCAATCTATGTTGAGGTAATTTTGGTAATTTTATGTATTTTAAAAAAAAAATCAAAGCATGTTAGTTGAGGTTGATTAAACAATATTACATATGTGTATGTTTCATGTATCATTTAGATAGAAATTGCATGTTATAGGATTTAAACTTTTTCTTTTGATACTTATTTATTTTGAAGTGTTATGTACATATTTTATGTACTTTTCATACTTGATTTTGAATGTTCTTTCTTCACCCCATTTTTTTTATTTGTATACATTTAAGAAATCATATTAAAGAACCAATGATGATGAGTAGAGGCCAACCTTATGATTGGGCGAACGGGGTGCCTAACACCTTTCCCGATTCGTACCTTAGCCCCTTAATTCTCTTTTTTCTGATTAACATTTTTAAAATCAGTGGTTATTTTTTTTTTCTCAATTATTCCAAAAACTAAGTGGCGACTCCATTTTTAATAAAAATAAATTTTTAAAATTTAATTTTTAAGGTGTTTAAAATATTTTCTAAAATATCTTTGAATTTTCTCATTTTTAATCCCTAAAATCCGAACGCCACAATCACAGTACAGTGGGATGACTATTAGCAAGGTGCATAGACAAAGAAGAAGAAAGCTGATGTCAGTCTTTATAGGAGGATTTAGAGACAAGGATATTAATGGCCAGAGATGTTAAGAGATGTTGTTCGACTACAAAAAAAAATGCGTACACTATTAAACCGCAACAATTTGAGTTAAATGCTATCTTAATAAGGTCACAACTGATTGGAGGACTACATATCTAGACTACCTATAGGAAAAAACACCCCCACTAGACCCAATGATAGCAGCTCAGGTTAAGAAGTAGTCATCAAAGTTCTTCATTGAACAAAAGCAATTATTCCAAAGAAGTATAGAAGGGGATCCATTATGGTGTGTAGCATATGAGGAATAGATGAATTATTAGAGAACGCACATCGATTGAAACATCAGGGTGGAACTCAGCTATACGAGCAATTACTGCACGTAGGGTACTACTGGCCAACTATGGAAGATGATGCAAAAAGGCACACAAAGAGATGCCAAGCCTATCAGAAACGCGGAGATGTGATGCAAGCCCTAGTAGTCGACCTACATAGTCTAAAGACATCCTAGCCTTTTTATACATGGACTATGGATCTTAATGGACCAATACACCCTCGGTGATGGTGCATCAGTGGATCCAAGCAATAATTGAAGTGTTTACCAAGTGGGTCGAGGCAATACCAATGAAAAAAGTCGTGGTAGACTCTGCAGCAAATTTCATAAGAGAACACATCATATGCAGATTTGGGATCCCTCGAGTTATTAGGTCGAAAAATGGAACGTCGTTTGTCAACAAGCATGTCTAACAACTGCTTAACTCATACCAGATAAACACAAGTCATCACCCTATTACCCTAAGGGGAACGGGCAAGCTCTAATTAAAGTATTAAGCAAGATGATGGAGGAGAATGGGAAAGCATGGCTAGATCCCCTCCTTATGGCATTATGGGCCTACAAAACTGCACAAAGGCCCTTTATCTAGATTCATCTTATCCATTAGTCTATGGCTCAAAGGCAGTACTACCAATTGAGTTGGCAGAACCCTCGGCCAGGATGGCTCTAGCCGTAGGGTGGAATCCATATCATAGACTGGAAAATCTCGAGATAAATGAATAAAGAAGAGATAAGGTGAGAGATAAGCTAGAAAAGACACAACAAACAAGAACAAGAGAATACAACAAAAAGGTACAGAGGCGGGAATTCAATGAAGGAGACTTAGTCTAGAAATTAGTTGATCCTATCATGAGGAGGCTACCAGTTCCAAAATTCTCTCCTAAGTGGGAAGGACCATTCGAAGCCATGCAAGGTGTGAGGAGGCGCCCCACGGGCCCCTTCATCAATGCCTTGCACTTATGTTCCCTTTGAAAGAGCCTAAACGTGCCCAAAAAGTCCCTCAAGGGAGTCTAAAGGAGTGTCAAGATGAAATCCCACAAAGTCCAAAACAATGGTTTAAGGAGGCCCACACATGCCCAAGTGGTGGCCCATGATAGCCCCACAAGTGCCCAAGTGATGGCCCATGACAGCCTCATAACTGCCCAAGTGGTGGCCCATGGCAGCCCATATGTGCCCAAGACATGGCCCATGGTAGCCTCACATATGCCCAAGACATGGCCTAAGACATGGCAGCAGCAGCTAAAGCCAGCAGCCCCACACCCATGCCATGCCAGTATGCCATCAGTGCCACAGTAGGCCACCACCGTCCGTGCCAGCAGTGCCCAGCGCCCATGCCAGCACCCACAGCAGTGCCCGGCACCCATGCCATCAGAATCCTGAAGCATGTTTTTTTCTCTGTAGCGCAGCCACTTTGGGCAATATTTTAAGGCACTTAGAAGGTGTTTGGGACCTTGGGAATTTTTGTAATTTTAGTATAAAATGGGAACTTTAATCCCACCAAAGCCTTGTATTTTTTTACTTTGTCTTGTATTTTTAAATTTCCATTATGACTTCTCAAATTTATTGATGTTTCCTCTTGCCACATTTGAGATGGCTTAGAATGCTATTTTATAGGAGGGTCACTCAAGAGAGAGTTAACCCCTTGCTTACTATTTTGCCTAGTGCTAGGGCATTGTGTGCATAGTTGCTTGCCACCTTTTGTAACATTGTTTAAACTTTGTAATGCTTTGTCTCCATTAATAAAAGAGCTTCTTTTGTGCAATCAAGTGTTCCTCTTAGTTGTGCTTGGCTTGCTCATTGTTGGTTTTTTATTTGGCTTCGTTTTCAATATTTTGGCCCATGTATTGACTTAATTTGTTTGCTTGGCTTGGCAAACACAATTTACGAGCTTGGCAGGCTATCAAGTAGTGTCTTACTAGCGCCATACACGTCATGCCTCTTCCGCAAGGCCACTGTGTGACAGTTAGTATTAGAGCTTGAGACTTTCTTTTGGGACGTAACCATCAGCAACTATGTCTCAACGGGAGAAGATTGAGCAATTGAAGCAGCATATGGATGGTGTGGGAGGTATGCCCAGTTCTCTTGCCAACCTTGAGCAACGGGTATTCAATTTAGAGCAACAAGGGCATTCTCAAGGCGATGGTTAGGAGGATGCTGTTACTATGCTCAGGCTTGAGTTGGAGAACATTTCTGGCTGTCTCATTGTGCTGACAAGGTCCATGGGTAATACACCAGTGGGTGGTCTCTCAGAGTTCTCCAAGGCTCGTGTGCCCTAGCCACGTCCCTATGGTGGAGCTAGGGATGCTAAAGAGCTGGACAACTTTCTCTTTGACATGGAATAATATTTTAAAGCTGTGAAAGCTGACTCTGAAGGGAGTAAGGTGAAAATGGAAACTATGTATTTATCTGGTAATGCTAAGCTCTGGTGGTGCACCAAATATGACGAGATACAGAGAGGGCTATGAACTATTGATTACCGAAATAAGCTGAAGGATGAGCTTAAACTTTAGTTATTCCTAGAGAATGTTGAATATAATTCCCATTGGGGTTTGCGGGACCTCAAACATACTGGAACCATCATAGATTATGTGAAGCAATTTTTTGCTCTTATGCTTGATATTCAAGATATGTCAGAAAAAAATAAACTCATTTTCTTCCTAGAGGGATTAAAGCCATGGGCTAGGCGAGAGCTTCAGAGACAACGAGTTCAAGACCCGACTCATGCGCAAGCAGTTGCAGAATGCTTGGCAGACTACGCTGAGCCCAAGCATCGGGACACTAGCTCCCAAGACAAGAACAAGAAAGGTAGAAAGTTTCAAGGGCATGGCAAACCCAAAAGTGGGGGAGCCAATTCATCTTCTTCCAAGGGCCACTCAAGTGGTGGGAAACATCAATCCAAGAGCTATGGAGACATCGAAAAGGCCCCACATCAAGGTGGTAACAAGCTTCGAAGTACTATTTCTTGCTTCTTATGCAACAGACTGCACAAGATAGCTGATTGTCCACAGAAACGGGCCCTTAACGCCCTGACTTCCCTACCTGATAATGCTTCTCAAGGAAGTGAAAGTGAAAGTAAGTCAGAGGAAAACACACGGTCAAGGCAGAGTGGCAAAGCCTCTAAATCTAGCGGATCAAGGGTGGGTGCTTTCCAAAAGATGAATGCTATTGAGAAGAAGAGAAAGAAGGTTACCAGGGGCAGGAAGCCCTCACCACCCAAGCAGTTGGTGCCACCCAAGGAAGATGCCAAAGGGATAAAGCATATCTCTAAGGAGTTTAGCAAGCCCACCAAGGGTAAGTCATCTACAAAAGGCTTGACGTTTGTGGATGTAAAACTTAATGGGAAGCCCCTTTGTGCCTTAGTTGATACAGGTGCCACCCACAACTTTGTTGTAGGCACTAAAGTGGAGAGATTTAGGTTATCTTTAGAGAAAGACTCTAGCCACATCAAAGTGATGAATTCTGCTGCATAGCCTATCTATGGAGTTACTAGGTAAGTGCCTTTGAAGGTTAGCTCATGGAAAGGTAAAGTGGACTTCACAGTTGTCCCAATGGATGATTTTCAGGTCATTCTTGGCTTGAATTTTCTGAGATGTACAAAGCCGACGATCATGCCTTTTTCTAATTCCATGTGTGTGATAGAGGACAAGCCATGTATGATTCCTACCATGATCACCACCAATAGTGAACATTTCATCTCTACTATGCAACTCAAGAGATGAGTTAAGAAGGTGAGCAAACCTGGATAGCTGCTTTGAAGATGGAGGAGTTTTTGGAGTCCACCCCTGTGTCTAGAGTTGTGAAAAAGATTCTAAGGCAATTTAAAGATGTGATGCCTGAATAATTGCCTAAGGAGTTGCTCCCATAACGTGGTGTGGATCATGCCATTGAACTAGTGCCGAGTGTGAAGCCACCTTCCCGTGCACCATACCGAATGGCCATTCCTAAGCTGAAGGAGTTGAGAAGACAACTCAAGGAACTTTTGGATGCTAGCTTTATTAAGCCATGTAAGGCCCCCTTTGGTGCACATGTTCTATTCCAGAAGAAGCATAATGGTAGTCTCAGATTATGTGTGGACCATCAGGCTCTCAGTAAGCTCACAATCAAGAACACGTACCCCCTGCCCTTGATAGCAGATTCATTTGATCAATTGAGCGGAGCAAGATTCTTCACCAAGCTAGACTTGAGATCGGGGTACTATCAGGTGAGAATAGCTTAAGGTGATGAACCAAAAATCACTTGTGTCACCAGGTGTGGCTCATATGAGTTCTTGGTAATGCCTTTTGATTTAACCAATGCTCCTGCTACCTTTTGCACTTTGATGAATGAAGTGTTTCAAGAGTACCTTGATAAATTTGTTGTAGTATACTTGGATGACATTGTGGTATATAGTTCTTCTCTGGAGGAACATGTTGAACATTTACAGTAGGTCTTTGCTAAATTAAGGGAGCATATGCTTTATGTCAAGCTTGAGAAATGCTATTTTGCCCAAGAAAAGATCAAGTTCTTGGTACACATCGTGGAGCAGGGACGCATTAGAATGGACCAGGAGAAGGTGAAGGCTATACAAGAGTGGAAGCCACCAACTAATGTCTTTGAGATGCGGTCATTTCTTGGGTTGGTAAACTACTACAGAAGATTTGTGAAAGCATACTCGAAGATAGCCTCTCCATTGATGGAGTTATTGAAGAAGGGAAAAGCCTATGAGTGGTCAGAGGGGTGCCAACATGCCTTCAACAAGTTGAAAGAAGCCATATCAAAAGACCCTGTGCTGGCTCCACCTGACATCAGTAAGCTTTTTGAAATACAAACTGATGTGTCTGACTAAGCAATTGGTGGTGTCTTAATGCAGGAGGGGCATCTAATTGCTTATGAGAGTAGAAAGCTCAATGATGCAAAAAGGAGATATGCAGCACACGGGAAGGAGTTGCTTGCAATAGTGTATTGTCTGAGGACTTGGAGGCACCACATCTTGGGCTCTCGATTTATAGTCAAGACAGACAATACGGCAGTAAGCCACTTCTTGACGCAGCCCAAGCTGAGCACACGGCAAACTCGGTGGCAAGAGAAGCTAGCAAAGTTTGATTTTGTCCCGGAGTATAAAGTAAGAACCACCAACCATGTAGCTGATGCCTTCAGCAGGAGGGCAGAGCTTGTTGTGTGTCATCAAATCTCTTCTCTTTCAACTATTTTAACTTCTCTGATGGAGAAAATCAAAGCTCATCTAGACAAAGATCCTATGGCAAAAAA
The DNA here is from genome assembly GCA_034768845.1 of Heliamphora exappendiculata. Classification (NCBI taxonomy): domain Eukaryota; kingdom Viridiplantae; phylum Streptophyta; class Magnoliopsida; order Ericales; family Sarraceniaceae; genus Heliamphora; species Heliamphora exappendiculata. Next base: position 9,270,484 of record JAOTRH010000026.1, on the reverse strand, counting down.
TCTTATAAACCTTGCCAAGAAGGGCAAAACCCGCCAGTTTTGGATGCAAAACGGTTTGCTAATGACAACAGGCAGCCATGTCTTCGTGCCAAAAGCGGGTGACTTAAGGAAAACACTCCTTCATGAGTGCCATGATACACTTTGGGCAGGGCATCCTAGGTGGAAATGTACATTGGCCTTGCTTAAGCAAGGGTATTATTGGTCTCAGATGCACGATGATGATGAAGAATATGTGCACACTTGTCTCGTTTCTCAGCAGGATAAGGCTATACACCAGATGAAAGCAGGACTACTTGAGCCTTTGCCCGTGCCTTCAAAGTCTTGAAAAAGTGTGTCACTTGATTTCATTACCCACCTGCCTAAAGTGGGGGAGTTCGATTCCATTTTAACTATAGTGGACCGATTCTTTAAATATGCAACCTTCATAGCCACCTCCAAATACCTTTCAGTTGAGGAGACCACCCAACTCTTCTTCAAACATATTGTCAAGTATTGGAGTGTGCCTAAGAGCCTGGTGAGTGATCGAAACACCCGTTTCACGGGAAGCTTCTAGACAGAGCTCTTCAAATTACTCGGTTCCAGCCTTGACATGTCTTAAAGTTGTCATCCAAAATTCAATGGGCAGACCGAGAGATTCAATTGCATGATCGAGGAGTATTTGTGCCACTTCATCAATGCTAATCAGAAGAACTGGGTGCAGCTCCTTGATGTAGCTCAACTTTGCTTCAATTCTTAGAAGAGTAGCTCCACGGGCAAGAGCACTTTTGGGATTTTCAATGGCTAGCAACCACTGTTACCCCACACAGTGGATGGACCCTATAAAGGCAAGTCTCCAAGGGCATTTCAATTTGCTAAGGATTAGAAGAAGAATCATGACCTTGTTCGTGCTTACCTTGAAAAAGCCTCAAGCAAAATGAAGAAATAGGCTGACGAAAGAAGAAGTCTAGTGGAGTTCAATGTAGGGGATCAAGTCCTTATTAGACTCAACCCAGAACAAAGAAGATTTGTCAGGGGAAGAGACCGAAGGTTGATGAGGAAGTGTGATGGGCAGGTCACTACCTTGAACAAAGTGGGCATATGTGCTTATAAGGTTGATGCACCATCATGGTTAAAGGTCCACCCGGTCTTCCAAGTTAGTTATTTGAAGCCTTACCATCCAGATAAGGAGGATCCTTTAAGAAACATCTATCAACTTCAGAACATCACAACTAAAGTGTGGAAACGCTCTATTAATTCCATCATGGCTGACAGAATCAAGGTCGTTAGCAAGAAAAGGAAACAACCTACACTTAATGAAGTGGATGGGTCTTGGAGATGATGAAATCAGCTGGGAAAGGGAGACGGACCTCACAGATTTCACGGATGTCGTCATTGACTATTGAGCCACGTCGCCAAGGCCGTCGACCGTTCAAGTGGGCGAGAATGTGGGGAGGCGCCCCACGGACCCCCGCATCAATGCCTTACACTCATGTGCCCTTTGGAAGAGCCTAAACGTGCCCAAAAAGTCCTTCAAGGGAGTGCAAAGGAGTGCCAAGGTGAACTCCCACAAAGTCCAAAACAATGGTTTAAGGACGCCCACACATGCCCAAGTGGTGGCCCGTGATAGCCCCATAAGTGCCCAAGTGATGGCCCGTGATAGCCCCACAAGTGCCCAATTGGTGGCCCAAGGCAGCCCCACATGTGCCCAAGACATGGCCCATGGCAGCCCCACATATGCCGAAGACATGGCCCATGGCAGCCCCACATATGTCGAAGACATGGCCCAAGACATGGGAGCAGCAGCCAACAGCCCCATGCCCAAACCATTCCAGCATGCCAACAGTGCCACAGCAGGCCACCAGCGCCCATGCTATCAGCATCCTGAAGCATGTTTTTTTCCCTGTACCGCAGCCACTTTGGGCAATATTTTGAGGCACTTAGAAGGTGTTTGGGGCCTTGGAAATTTTTGTAATTTTAGTATAAAATAGAAACTTTAATCCTACCAAAGCCTTGTATTTTTAGACTTTGTCTTGTATTTTTAAATTTTCATTATGACTCCTCAAATTTATTGATGTTTCCTCCTGCCACATTTGAGATGGCTTAGAATGCTATTATATAGGAGGGTCACTTTGGTGAAAGTCAACCAAATGCTTACTATTTTGCCTAATGCTGAGCATTGTGTGCATAGTTGCTTGCCACCTTTTGTAACATTGTTTAAGTTTTGTAATACTTTGTCTCCATTATTAAAAGAGCTTCTTTTGTGCAATCTAGTGCTCCTCTTAGTTGTGCTTGGCTTGCTGATTGTTAGTTGCTTGTTTGGTTTCGTTTCCAATATTTTGGCCCACGTACTGACTTAATTTGTTTGCTTGGCATGGTAAACACAATCTACGAACTTGGTGGGCTATCAAGTAGTGTCTTGCTAGCACCACACATGTCGTGCCTCTTCTGCAAGGCCACCGTGTGACACAAGGCAATGCTAGTGGGTACTACAAGCGAGTTAGAGTTAGTGATGGTTTTAGGACTATACCTATTAAAATTAAGCTCATCATGAAGTATTATGCGTAAAATCATGCAATTAATAAGATAAATTCTTTTGCTAAGCAATAAAGTTTTTCTTTCATTCATCAAAATGATTTGGTAAGGAAAGTTCACATTACAAAATTACACTATATCTCTCAAAAGATTGTCATCTAAAACTATCACTAGAGAAAGATTGGGGTTAAAATGAGGCACTCAAGCCAGCTCCACTTCCAATTCTTACTGAGCACAAACAAGTTATGACTCTGTCGCCGCTAAAGTAGTCTTTAAATCTAAAACTCTACGAACAGCCAAATCTATGAAGTGTTGTTTCTCACGAACTCGAGCCAAGGACTCTAATCGTGATGTAAAGCGCGAGCCGATTCTGGCCTAGAACGCAACCAATTATGGTCGAGTTTTGCGTTCTCCTGATCGTCAAGTCCAAGGAAGACAATATCTAGTGTGGCCTAATCTAGCTCGTTGACATTAAAGTTTGACAGCTATTAAATCATAGAACTCAGAGCATGGAGGTTGAGACTTAGAAAAATAGGTCCTTTTAAGAAGAAATGGCTAAAGGTTTTAGGGTGGCGAACTTGAATGGCCTTCGGAGTCTCTATGTCCTTTGCGCTTACTCGATGAGCAGAAATGCATTGGGAGTCTCCTCATGAAGACGAGGGTCAACTATGGGTTCTTGTTCAGGTAATAGGGTTATATGCACAGCTACCTGGATGTCTATTGCAGTAGTCATAGCAGCAGTACTGAGTTTTACATCTTTCAAATCCAGCTCCTTTGTACCAACTCGCTGCACAGAATCACTGCCAGTATAAGACTCCTCTACCTCTAATAACTGAAAGATTAATAAAGTATCTAAGTGTGAGGGAGGGTCCATCTGAGCTACAACTCTCACCTCCGCCTCAATACTAATCAACGTAGTCAATCCCCTTATAGCCTTATCGACTGATGTGTCAAAATTCGACCTAGGAAGATGAGGGGTTCTTGAGAAGGTGGGGACAGATGAAGTAGTTCATCCCTTGGAGAGTTAGCTGAGCCATAAGCAACCTGGACCAACTCGACCTTTAGTGTAGGAGCAAGTGCTCGCCGACTCATCATAAATTAACTAAATAGCGCATGACACATTATCCTTTGTATCGATGTCTTGACTCAAAGAAGAAGAGGATGACGGAATCACAGCGAGAAAAGTTAGGCAACCCCGACAGATAAACGAATAAAATCAATCAGTACATCATAATGAAAAATCTAAAGGAAATGTGACTCAAAATGCAGAGAAGTAAATCTTACTAGGCGTTTCAATGGATGGTCAAAATTCGGAGGGGACCAGTTTCCTCATCAACAACTGGCCTCGAGCTAGGATCAGTAACGCCCGCTGGAGTGGTATTCGTATGCCTAGCTACCTGCATCATGGACCTAGACACTCGCCTCTCAATAATCTGTAGTAGTCGGGCAGCGATAACACTTGGAGGGGGAATGACCCTAGATTCAGCAGCCAAGATAGCGTATTTGCTACTTGTCCCCCTCGAGACCCTCTTATTGGGAAGGTGACACAAAGCCATCGCCTTAAGGAGAGGCACCGCAATAGCTACAGTGGGCTCAGTAGTGAAAGTGTTTTGTTTCAGTTTTGAAAATAATGTGTTGGATATCCATTTTTTGGAAAAGAAAATATTTTTTTGTAATGAAAAGTTCAAGATACCCAAACTTATGTGAAAAATGGAGTTACTACTTGGTTTTTAAGAAAAATTATGAAAAAAAGGCAGGTCACTGGTCATTTAAATGTTACCAGAGAAAAAGAGGGTCCAAGAGTTAAGGTACGAAAATGGAATGTGTTAGGCATCCTTTTCGTCAAACTTTTAGATTGGCCTCTACTTTGTCATTTTTTGTTCTTGTTTTAAATCTTTCAAAGATAACAGATACATAAAGGGAGATTAAAAAGAGTCTAAACAAAAGCAAAGAAAATTGAAAAGTCTATCTAATCAAGAGGGAAGTCCTATGGGTTGTACAATATGGTTATTATTTCTAAACTTGCCACACTTATTTGTTTAAACAAAAACAACTAAACACCAAAAATTCTATCAAAAGAAGAAACAAGCATCCTAAGGACATGCTTGTATAGATCAAATTTCTAACATACTATTCATATCAACAAGGTTAAGAAAATATTGAAAAGACTGGGAGTAATCTAAAGGGTCATGCGAAACTGTTCAGATTCCTAACATACTGCACATGGGTTTAAACAGAAACATAAACAACTCTCAGAGCATCATTTTAAGCTATTGGTTTAACAAAAAGTTCACGGTCGTGGCAACAATACGTATGGCTATGACAAAAAGTAAATAAAAGATCGCGACCGTGTGGAACACACATAGCGGCCGTTATGCACAATGAAAAAAGCTAGCGGTCGTAACAAAAGAAAGTTGCAACCATTGTGTTTAAGAAATTACAGAGGCATTTTTCAGTGTCCAGTGTGCCAGCGAACACGAAATTAAGCAAAAAACATGCTACTTTACATTTATTAGAGGACATTGAACACACTGTTTCATATGAAAACTCGAACAAATGTGCATGCTTTCATATATTTTCATTTATTACACATTACAACCCCAAAGAATCACAATCTTGACATAAACGAGTTCATAAATGAAGTATTTGAAGAAAATTAACAAACAAAAACCCTAATCGTAACGACTTATGGGAGAGAGAAAATGGGAGTTTAAAAATGTTATGATTTTCTAAGGTTACCTGGAGTAATCAACCATCTCGAATTTCTTCTCGAGTATGGTGGATCGAAGCTAACTAGCTATCTGTGCATCAAGAATCCTCCAAATGCAAATGACATCATGAACTCGACTTGGGGAGAGTTAGTATCGAGATACAGAATGTGCCAGAGTATCGGGTGGGTATGAATTTTGGCAGAGTATCGGTCCTTTCAGAATGTGTCCATATCTCATAGAACGAAGTCTATTTATAGGCATTAGGGTAGCACATAGATCATTTGGGATGCTGCCACATGTCCAAAAAGGTGCAAAGGACGCGACCTTGTACTTCAATGTTGCGGCTATGAACAAAAAGTCCGAACCAAAATGGTTGTGACCTTCGAAGGTCGCGGCCAATTGTGAGATCAAAAAAGGGTCATGGTTGTGAAGAATGGAGTTCGCAACCTGCTATAGGATCACAAAAAGATCTCGACTCTCGAAGTTTACGGTACATGGTAGCATCATAAAAAGGTGGCGGTCTTGGGTGTTTAGAAGTATCCAATCTAATCTGTCGAATTGCACTAAGTTAGACCTCATTTGTTTGTTTGTTAATATTTTTTATTAGTATTTCAAGGTTAGTATCAAATGTTGCAATATGGTTGAAAAAAGGGCTAAAATTGATCAAAAGTTGTCAAATGCCAATAATTCTAATTGGGAAGCCAAATGATCAAAATAACATTATTACGCTTACATCTTGAGACTTGAATGTTAGTTCAGGCAACCCAAAATGGGAGTGAATTGAGTTTTAAAACAATAGTAACAATTTTAATAACCTTTTATAAAATTCTTTAATTTCTCAAGCAAATATGGCAGGTAATAAAGTAATAATAAAAATTAAAGAGGTTAGGAAAAGAGAAAATGAAGTAGATACCAAAATTTATAGTGATTCGACTTCTTTCAAGCCTACGTTCACTTCTCAAGACTCCCCTTAAGAATATCCATTAAGATCGAATGCTTCACAGGCGCATTCAAAAGCCTTTTACAGCCTCAAAAAGATTCTATAGAATAATTTTCTGTTTTTCTAATCTCTCTTGAGCTATTCCTTAAAGATAATCACTCACTCTCTTAAAGGATCAAGAGTGACTCACTCTCTATTACAATAAATGAGAAAATCAAAGATTCACTAACTTACTTTCTTTACAAATGATTAGAAATAAATGAACAAGAAAGAATAATAATCGATTGGAGGAGTAAATGAGCAATAAATGCTGTCTTGAAGATTTTGAGCTTTTGATTCAAGTAATTGAACAGTGTCCAGAGATTTGAAGCTCTAAAAACTTACTCCTTATATAGTCATTTAAAGTAAATGACCGTTGGTGGGTTGGTGGAGATAATTAATGCTCTGAAATCAAGCCGTTAGAACCAGTGTGAGATTTGAAATCTGTCATAGGTGTCGACACAAAATCATTTGGTATCGACACAAAATGTCTAGGGCTTCGTTCTTCAAGTGCTTGTGTCGACTCAGTTCTTCGTTGGTGTCAACCCAATTATTGCATTTACCTTACCCGCACAGTGGTGTCGACTGATGAATCATTTGGTGTCAATCTCATGCGTTTTTTCAGATTTTCAAGTGAGACTTTGGTGTCGAATTATATCTCTTTGGTGTCGACCCAATTTATCAGAATAGCTACTGGAACTTTTGTGTAGACTCAAAATCATTGTGGTGTCGACTCATTAAGTTACAGTTGGCCTCGGGTTTTTTAGAGTCAACTCATATTCGTTTGGTGTCGACACACAAAAACTCAGACAATCTCGGTTGTTTTGATGTTGAGTCATTTTCGTTTGGTGTCAACCCAAAACTCCTTATTTTCGAAAGGAACATTTGTGTTGACTCAAAAAGCTTTAGTGTCGACCCTTTTTTACTTGGAATCAGGAAATGGCTTGTAACTCTAGTGTCGACCCATTTCTCTTTGGTATCGACTCATTTTGTTTCTCGAATGGTGTTTTAGTGTCAACTCATGTGAATTTTTTGTTGACCCATAAAACATGAAGTCTAAAACCCGAATAATCATTTGGTGTCGACTTAAAATACTATTGTGTCGACTCAAAATAAATTTCGGTCCGAAACTGAAGGTGTCGATCCAAAATTATTTGGTGTCGACTCATTATGAGTTCCTAAACTCTCTTAAGCAAAATAGTTATGGTGTCAACCTTAAATTTTATTTGGGCCTACACACTTGAAAATTGTAAGCATGTGTTGCCTTAAGATGTCGACCCAATTATCAATTGATGTCGACACAAAATGTTTTTTTGCAAGAACACTGAGTGTCGACCCATTTGATGCAAAATGTTAGCACAAATGGTATAAAGTGTTGACTCATTTGTTACGTAATGTCAACACTTATCTTTTTTGAAAATAAATAAATATAATCATTTTAAATCAATTTATTTTTAGAAAATGAATTATAATAAACATAAAAATCTAATAAAAAGCCCTTAAGCTAACACCGAAGACCCGACACCATCAGACTCAAGAGTGATAATTGATACATATAGCTCAACGTGCAAGGAATTTGGTAAAAATGTTCAACGATGAAGAAAATAATGTTTCAAAAGAAATTCAACAAAAAACATGCGAAAAATATGGGAAGAAAACTGACATACTCTCACTATTTTGGTTATAATTTTTTCTACAATTTTTTTTTGATATGAGAGTAGATGCATTGAAAAGTAGACTTCTGGAGCTTCAATTTAGATACAAGAATGACCCTATGTGAAGTTTGAATGAAAAAGTTATGCTCGATTGAAGTCGGAATAACAATGCAGCCACGATTCTATGAATTTGTAACCGAACACAATTCCAACAGAAAGAATTTCGTCTAGGTAAAAATATGAGCGTCTGGACGAAACCAAGGTAGAAAGAAAAACGTCCAAACGGAATAAAAAGCGTTTGGACGAAATGGGGCAATCATAGTTCGAATGAAACACTACAACCAGAGACATGAAATAGCTCCTATACATAGGAGGCATGGGATAACTGAGGAAACTTTCTAAGATTGATCTGGATAACTTTTGAAGCTAAGTGTGGAGGCTCAGAAAGTGACGAAAAGTTGAAGACGGGGGCCTGTGAATCCAATCTTCATCGATTCTTCATGGATTCAAGCCGAAATATGAGTGGTTAATTTTCTTCTTCTTATGGGATGATGAACCCCTAGTCGGTATTTTAGGACTAGTTTATATTGTTATTTATTTTCAACTCGAATTCAATTCATTGTATGATTTTGAAACGTTGGCGTTTGATCAAAAAGTTTTTAATTTAATTGTCTAGTTTCTATTTTACTTTATGTGATTATAATAATGATATCCTGTAATTGTTATATGTTTTTGTTCTTATCCAAATGTAAGATATCATATACTTGGATAGGACAGGTCGTGTCAGGAAAACTCAAACGATACGTGCCACATTTAAGATAGAATATGCTAGGTTTGGATTTGACTTTATTCTCTTGATAATTCGTATCAGTCTTGTAGTTGTGATAGAATTGAATTAAATCGATTGAATGAAATAGAATCTAAATGAAACTAAAATATTGGTTATGGTGGATTCAAACCTTAGAAAAAATATTCTCTCGTCTCAATCTAATGTTTTATTTCGAGTTATTTAATTTCAACTCTTTTAGAATAATAAATCAAAACAAATTCTTTCTAAAAAAAATTGAATTGGAAGTTTTAATTATTAAATTGTAATTTCGTCTTTTCAATCGCTAAGGAACGATTCTGGATTTAATCACTATCTTATGGATTAGTTAGTAATTTTAGAATTTTAAATTTATATTTTGATACGGTAGGACAACAATCAATATATATACTTTAACACCATTATCCATTTTAGCTAATTATTCAAATTTTTAAATTTACATTATATATTTCTATTTATATAATTTAGAAAGCCGTTGAGCTTAGTTAAATTTAGCTAGTTAAGAGAATAGCTAAAATATAAAATTATTTAGAAAGTCTCGTAGAGAATCTTTACTACTCTAGCTTAATTTGTTCATTTTTAACTATTTTTTGCTAGTCAAACGTATAAAATGAAGTTCCAACCAATTAGTTAAAAGGTTAGCTAATTTAGTTTTAACTACAGTGGCTCAACAAATTTGTTGAGCGATTATTAATTCAATAAATCACAATTTTGAATTATTTCTATTGTTCAATCAATAATTATTTTTTTAAATAGTCAAAATTGCGAATAAAAAAGTACTTACAATTAATTTTTTAAAGAGAAAATTGTACTGTTTGTAATCGAATACTTAAAAAAATATGATTGTTTAAAAATATAACCCTTTTGTTAAAATATAAATTTATTAAAAAGAAAAAAAAGGAAAAAAGAATGAATTGGTCTTTTTTAAAGGAAAATAACTATAGAGAGTCTTATTAAAATGTATATTAAAAAAGTGACCAGCAAAAGTGAAATTCTAAATAGCAATTTTGGCTGGCATTGTTAGAATTACTCTTAGAGGCCCAAATATGATAATGAGTAGTTAAAATAGTTAATAAATTTTTTTTAGAGATTCACTTAGGGACTGTTTCTTTTGAGAATACGAGAGTTATGATTGAATATAATATTCAACCAGTTTACGTATTTTTTATTTGGTGCTCTAAATAACTTGGGATATAATATACATGAGAGGGGATGATTTTACATATCTCCTCTTATTAAAAAACATTAATGTCCTTTCTATACAAACCCATGATAGTGAGAAAACCTTGGCATCTTTGATTCTTTGCCACAACTTACTGCTGCTGATTAATCTCTCTCTATTTCATCTCACTGGGACACTTTTTTTTTAAGGGAAGCAACTGTTAATTTGTAATGCAAATTATTGCATTTTTTAATGAAATAAGTTGGGGTTTTACCTCGAATTTTCGATTTTTCGTATGATACTCTCAGGATATTGACCGCTCGAGTGATCTAGGGTTTGTTCGAACGATTCGCTGCGCAACAACAATTTTTGTGCAGCGGCTAAGGTTTTTTTTTTTGATATAGAGACTTCATATGTAAAGATTTTATGTCTCACGAAAACTTTAGAACGTCCAAAAAACATCTAATACATACTCAATTTTAGAAATTAGAGAGTGTAGATAGACGGTGAGAGACTCAGTTTGAGACCATAGATATATTGTGAGGTAGAGAGTGATAATTATAATCTTTATTTTCATATAGTAGATCGTTTCTTCTCTTCCGTTAAAATAGACAATTAGTCTAACCACGTATTTTCTTGTATTTTTTGTTGTTCATGTTCTTTTGTGTTAGCTATTGTGAATTGAAGTCTACGTGAATTTTCGTTTGGTTGCCAAAATCAATTAATCTTAATATTTTAAAAAAATTTGTGCCTAAAATCACAATAATATAGTCTTACTGTTTCAAGCTTCCAACTATCTAAATTGATCATATAAAGAAAGTCAAGTTGTTGATTGTTTTTGTGCAGATGCCCTTGGTTTAAAATAAGTTTAAATAAGAAAAATCATTCTTTATTTTTATTTTACAAATTTATTTTTATTTATATTTATTATAAAAAATACACCATATATGTCTATATCTAACTATAACACATTCAATGGTATATTTAATCACTAGGGTTGTTCGTGCCTAAATGCACTTTATAAAATGAAAGCTAAAAAAAATTATGAAAAGTGACTTTATGCATGTAGTGAAAGTCAAAAAAATTCTAATTAAACTAGTCTCAACAATTAAATGTCATTTTTCAATTCTAGTTATTCATTTAAATTATATGTCTAAAAGAGGTGAAAGTTAGAAAAATTCTAGTTAGGCTAATCTCAACAATTAAATGTCATTTTTCAATTCTAATTATTCGTTCAAATTATATGTATAAGAGAGATGATACATTTTGAGCGGGATGTATTTATAATTATATGATATAATTTTAGATTAATCTCAACTATTAATTCAAAATATATGTGAAGAGAGATAACACATTTTTACAAAACTTTCCTAATTTTATTATATATATATAATATATATATTTTATATCTATATTTATATTTTATATTTATCAATTTGCTTTGGGGACCCTTAAAACTACCATTGATGGGTCGGTATAAATAAAAACTAAAATTAGAAGAGACCAATAACGACCAAGAACCAAGACACGGGAGATGAGGGTCCTCCTCTGCAACTACCCTGCTTTCCCTGCTGCTTCACTCGCGCCGTCATCCACAACACTCATCACTCACTGCAAAACCCTAAGTCTCGTCACCACCACCACCACCACCACCACCACCAACTCTCTCAGTTGGCCTCAGAAAACCCTAATTGGCGTCCTAACGGGCGCTCTATCCTTCGGCCTTCTCACTTCTTCCCCTTCTTCTCTCGCGTTGGAGAGCCACCTCGCTCAATCCCAACCTTCTTCGACGGAGTATTGCCGTGAAGAACAACAGGTCGAAGAGAGGTCTGAAACGTCTCCTGATTTGATCTCCAACCAAGCGATTGTGGAGGAAGCTTGGGAGATCGTCAATGATAGCTTTCTCGACGCCGGCCGCCACAGATGGTCCCCTGAATCTTGGCTTGTAACTCTCTCTTCACTACACGCGCAGACATAGATGTGCACATGACTATATATATATATATATATATATATATATATATATGGCTTTTTGAATCTGGGAGTGGGAGTGTTCTGATATTTTGAGGTTATTGTTTTTGACGCATTTCTGTTTTCTTGTGATACAAACTCTTGGTTGAACTCACTTCTGAAAATCGGCTTGCTTATATATACACGGAGAGTCTTTTATTTTAATCGATGAGAGATAGAATAGTAATACCACTACGTTCCGCAGTATCCGGCAGCTCACTCTATCAACACCGACTCAATAGGCTTTTTTTTTTTTGACGGCCTCACTCATCTAGAGTATTCAACAACTTAACAAGTTGTTTTAATCCAGACTATGGGTCGTTGCTATGTGACTTTGACTTATTTGATCTCATGCTCTAATAGGTTGTGTCCAATCCCAATCCCATATTTAGTATGGTAGTTGTTCTAGTACCAAATGATACAAACTATTGGGTAGAACTTAACCCTAAAAATTGGATGACATGGGGATGATCCCAAGTGACTTGCATACATACAAGATTATAACTTTAAAAAAATGTGACAGTATTGCAAATTTTATAAATACTAACTTTCGTGGCACATGTTATGCCTGCGCTCAAATTTTTGCGAAAATATTATTGAATAAGAAAGAAAAGGTCGGAGGGTGTAGATTTTGAGAAAAAAACTGAAGCGGGTACACAAAATAGAATTGGGATTTTAGATTTAAAATAGAGAAACATTATATAGAGAGGGAGTGCATAATTTTTGAAAAATTGAAAATTGTGACAGTTACAAAAATTTTATAGTGATTACAAAAAGCGTGAGTTAGCTTCATTCACACCAAGTGGGGCATTACTTTATATTACACCAGCGTCCGTGGCACACGTTATACGTGTGCAATATTTAATTTATTATAAGAAATATTAAATTATGAAAAGAAATTAAATTAAATGCAATATTTAAAAGTAAGATTTCAAAGAGAGGAGTTTGGGAAAAAAATTAAAGTAGTTACATAGAATCTTTTTTTTTACTTTATTGCCCTTATAGTTATTGAATGAGCAGTTATAGCAACATAAAACAATAGTGAAAATAATGTTTTTCAAAGGGCAATTTTGGAATGACAAAAGTGTGAGTCGACTTCAATTTGTTGTTCACACCGAAACGACCTGTTGCCTTTCTATAATAATATAGATTAAGAGTCCCTTATTTTAATCAATGTGCCTGAGATCGTAATAACTTGACCTATTGTTTTTGTTTTTTACGTCTTCTAAAATTTGAATTTTTTTAGTTCCATTCTTGCGCGCACGTGCACCCACACATTGACACATATACAAACATACTTACGTACATATATATATGTATATAATTGTCAATGACTCAACGTTACGTACGTGGAAATGGATTGACATTATGAATTATTTTTGTAATTTATAAACTCTAAATAAAGATTTAGTTATATGAGACCCTTGGATATTGATATATATCTTATTTCGATCTTCTAATTCATATATAAGGTGTATATGGCAATAGTAATATAATAGATATATACATTCACGGAGGAATGCAAAATTTTAATCTAGGAATGGTTTTTACAATCTCTTAGAGGGCAAATATTGGAGACAAACAGAGAGAATCTATAATTTCAATTTAAGATGCCGTTGCTTCTGTGGCAAATAATTTCTTGCTTTGAGTTGTCATTATGTATGTGCGCTTTGCATCTTTTGTTATTAGCTCTGATTTGTAGAAACATTTGTCTGTTGTTTTGAATGGTCTGGCACCCTTTGACTTTACATCATTGGAATATATATATGACATACTAAGCCTTTTTATGGTTCTAGCAAAAGAAAGAAGATATCTTAGACACTTCTATTCAGACAAGATCAAAAGCTCATGATATCATCCGGCGGATGTTGGCCAGCTTGGGTGACCCTTATACACGATTTATCTCTCACACTGAGGTAATTGATCCTCAATTTCCTTTTTTTACTCATGAACATAGTGTTGTTCTTGCCTTAATTAAAAAAGAAAAACTGTAACTGTATGGTTTTTGGCATGGTCTTGGTGACTTGTTTGTAAATGTTTCTTTTGTTGTCATTCTTACTTATTATTGAAATATAATGTGAAAAATGAGAGTCCTGAAGTATGGGAGAATATTATGTGCAATTTTATGATATCACAGGAACAACACTAGGCAAGAGAGCAATAACTCCATTTTGATTCTTGAATTGACAAATGATAAATATGGTTTGATAACACACTTTTCTTTTTTTTTTAGAAAACAAAGTAGAAAAGCCAAAAAAACATTATTTGTTTCCAAACCGAAAAAGTATTTTGAAATTGAATACGCAACAAGGGATCTTTTTCTCAAAAGCAACAAAAAAATCTTGTTTTAGAAGCAGAAATTTCCTTTTTATCCTCCTATGATCCTAACATCCCCAATTCACACACATTAGCAAATCATGTATTTGTGAATAAATGAGCATGTTTATTAAGATATATACACAACTATCAGTACTTATATTATCATTTGTCCACATTTAAGCTTATAACTCCCGTTTAAGTATATAAATGTCCTTTTATTTGCATTCACATACCTCATGTATGCTCATATACAAAATATATGTACGTTTTTAATTCATTATCAATAATTCTTAATTTTTAATCTTAATAGATATATTCACAAAAAGAATTTAGTATTAAAATATATTTGAAAAGCCATTATCAAACATTTTATTAAAATATTTTATTAAAATATATGTACGAATTTAAAATTTACTTGTCGCCTACTTAAAAAAGCTCCATCAAATGGGACAAAAAATTTTAGGTTCCTTCAAGAAAGATGCAAAAGGAAATTAAAATTATGCGTTTTTTATATGTATATTTTTGGGTTACTTATGGAATTTAGAAAGTGAAAATACTCAGTTTGAGGAAATTAATAAAAAATGTATCAATTGATATATGAAATGGAAACAGCTGTACCATCATAAGATCTCATTGTGAGAGTTTGGTGTTGGAGAATATCTCCGCAACTAGAGAATGACTACGAAATAAATTTTGTCGCTATAACTCAGTTACTACAAAGTATTTTTTTGGGGAAAAGAGAGTTCTCAGCCTCATTAGTTCTACGAGTGTCATATGTACTCTTTTAAATGTATGTCATACTCATACTAGAATTTAACACTTGGACAATATGAAAATTTTGTTGTGTAACTGTGTCATTATACATGGGAATTAGAATTTAACACTTGGGACATATATTTGCACACAACACTCAAAAGAAAGTCCATATAACATGGAGTTCCGTATTATTGTTTTTTCTTTTGTTGGTTTGTTTGAATTCCTTATATCCCGCTGAAGGTGCTTCTTCTCATCATTGCATTATTATCCCATGTTATTTTTTTTTGTTTGAACGACTTGTTTTAGATACATTTTATTATATTTATTCACCTTTTGTTTTCTTATCTAATTTTACTTTGTTATTTTTTCTTTTTTTACCTGTAGCTTTAAACATTACTGTTGCATGCTGGTGCTTGATCTTTCCAGAACTTTTCTTGTGCAACTGACTTTGATTGCTCATGTGAATATTAGTTGTTACCTATGAGATTTTCAGTCTTCTTATTATGTGGCACATGTTACTTGCATCATTATTGAAAGTTCTCCAAGATGGCAAGGTATGACATGACTGGGATTGGAATAAACCTTAGGGAAGTTCCAGATGAGATTGGAGCTGTGAAACTGAAGGTTTTAGGGCTCATCTTGGATGGACCTGCCCATACTGCTGGTGTGAGACAGGTTTGAAGCCAAAACTGTGGGTGCAAATGCTAATATTCATTTGGTTTTTCAGTTTCCTTGTTATATAAATGAATATTTTCTATTTAATCTTGCAATTTATGCAATGCTAAAAGTCACACTGTTTTTTAATGACTCCAAATATTGCATGATGTTAACTATGGAATAGTTTATATGTGATATTCTGGTATCCCATATCGGAAAGGGTGAGGGAGTTCATGGGTTATAAAGGAAAAATCATGGACCTCTACATAACAACGAGGCATTTTTTTAGGTGGTAGAGACCATTGCAGAATTTAGTTAAACGTGCTTACGCTGGAGTAATGTAAGGATGGGTGACCCCATGAGAAGAACAAAACCGTGAGGGTTTTGCTCAAAGTAGACAATATCGTTGTCATGAGAGAAAGGTCGGGGTGTTGCAAGTGGTATTAGAGCCGACTCTCCACACCTCCGAGTGTGGGTCTCGGCCGTCTCGCGTGTCATGTGGGCGGGTTACTGAGTGGGCGGGTTGATAAGGACTGGCAGGCTACCGAATCTGGCAAACTACTTCACTGGAACGTGCAGCCTTAAGGGGGGTGGATTGTGATATCTTAGTATCACATATCGAAAAGAGAGGAGCTCCTGGGTTATAAAGGAAAAATCTTGGACCTCTATATAGTAACAAGACCCTTTTTCAGGTGGTAGGGATCATAGCAGGGCTCAGTTAAGCGTGCTCATGTTGGAGTAAGGATGGGTGACCCATTGAGAAGAACAAAACCGTAAGGGTTTTGCCCAAAGTAGACAATATCGTTGTCATGAAAAGAGTCGGGGTACTACATTATATTTGTGTATACTTGCTAAGTTTTCTGTTACCTAGTGATGTAAATGGCTTTGGATTCCCGGCTTGAAACTAACTTTTAACTTTTTGGTTTAATGAGGAATTTCTTCATAGTAACAATGTTTTGCAAGCATTTTTCGAAACGCAAATTTTGCAGACACAATATGTTTTGAATATTGATACGATTATTTATAACTTTATTAGTAATATGTTGAATATTTTCAATTACCATTGAGTAAATTATTTGTATATTTGACATTTAATAAATATATGAAAATATAAATTTTAAACGATGTTTTGCAAGCATTATTCAAAACGCAAATTTTGTAGACACAATATGTTTTGGAATATTGATAAGATTATTTTTAACTTTATTAGTGTTGAATATTTTCAATTACCATTGAGTAAATTATTTGTATATTTGACATATAATAAATGTCTGAAAATATAAATTTTAAACGTGTCCAGACGTGTCATGTCTTGTATTTTAGAATATTGACGTGTCAGCTTGCTCGGTTTGTGTCGTGTCTGTGTCATGTTGCGTGACCGTGTCCATGCTACTTAGGTTACATGTAAATCTAGTATTTTGCAGTCACTGGTGCAGCATATGAACACAGTTCATGCATCACCTTTTTTTCATATTTATGTTTTTATGTTTTTTTATGTTATTTATCAGATATCTCTCGTGGTGGGCACCAGTTATTATTTGGCAATTTTCCATTGTCATAAGTTGTTTCCAGCCATAATATTTTTGATCTCCTAACATTCTAGTTACAAGTTGGGTTAGAATTAGTTGTTTTTTGTTTTTTGTTTTTTTTTTTTTGTGTTTTTGTGTTTTTGTTTTTTAGGTGTTGTGGGGGCAGAGTTTTTGTTAATAAACAATGTGAAAATAATCTCTGTTATATGAATTCGGGTACAAGTAGCAAGTGTGGGTGTGGTGTGGGTGTGTCTTTGTGTCAGATCTCCTTAGCTCCCTAAACCGTTAAGCTTAGAATATGGGGATATGCATCCAAATGTTGGATTATGGGTTCATGGATTTGTTGGCTAATGCTTTGACATAAGATGCTGTTATTATTAGAAATGTACTGAAATTAAATGAGTTTTAGGGAAAAAAGTGATTTCTTCTTCTCTCCCTGCAGGATGTTTTCCTGTTTTCTTTTTCTACTCAATGGGAACTTCTGTTTTCCAGAAATTAAAGGATCCAAGTGTCCAATTTGGACACAAGTTTCAAACATGTATCCTCTATCTTACCGTTGTCATATCCAGTGGACACTCGTACTCCCTGTGGAAATGACGCAATACATATATATGTTAATGTTTCTAATCTACATTTACAATTGCCATTATTTGATAAAAATTTAAAAATATTCTCCTTCATCCATATCGGTTTACAAAAAAAAGATAACAACTATAGCTTTGTCTTTCTGCAAATAGAATTGTGATTGATGCCTTTCGATTACATAAAATGCATCTATTATACAATCATTATCAGAAACTTGAGCATAACCGTAGATGTAGATATCTTGAGACGATTCTTAATGGTAATGTAATTTCTTTAATGATGGGCATGCCTCGACTAGTTGTATAATGAGCACTGATATTAGGAACATCTATACTATGTTTTCCACAATATAATTGGGTTTATTCCAACAAAGGAACCGAACCATCTGCCTTATATTTTTTAATAGGTTTTTTTGTTGTAGACACTAGATGCATTAAATTCAATATATGTTGGAATTTTCATTGCAATGGTAGGAAAAATAGTTACTGAGTGTTTTTGTTGAAAACTTAGGGTTTAAAGAAAAAGGGAGAGGAAGAGAAAGAGAGGAAGGAAAATAGTTACTGAGCGGAGGAGTCAGCGAGGGAATCTCAAATCGCCTTCGAAGTGTCACAAAATACCACTATAGTGGCAATATGGGTCTCCAAAGTGTGCCACAACCAACTATAACAGCAAATTTGTAATTTCTCAATCCGCAAGTTTAGATTCACCTTGGGTAGGATGAACATCCGTGATGTAATTCAATCGCTTCTTTCCTTCGAGAAGTTTTTTAAAAGAGCCCATGCCAAATAATTAAGCCAATTTTAACGCTTAGATGTAATACATCTGGGCAACTCAGCATCTTTTTGGAACCATTTATATATCCTCGGCCATAGTAAATTAACCCAACCACCAATTTGATCAAAAAATAAGCAAGAAACTAGCCAAAATAGAGCCAAACAGACACTTAGGGCAGAAAAGAACCTTCAGTAATAACACGGAAAACCAACCGACCAAGGAAAACTGAACAAAATCAGCAAACACTGAAGTCAAACTTAGGGCCTGACCAAATGTATCCCCCAAAATAGTAAAATGGTAATTGCTGGTTAAATGCTATATAAATGTTTTATAAAGGGGTGGGGATAAAGTACTATTTGCCTAACCAAGTCCATTCCTGCTTTAATCCATATAAAACTGAACTGCTAAGGTGCAAATTATAGGTTTGACTGTATCCTCTGGTACAGTGGATTGTAGCGAATAGATTTTTTAGCTGTTTGGGGCCAACCCACACACTTTCTAGAAACCATGAAGCATTTTTTAAAAACTTGGAATGTTGGATTTTAAATGGGTAATAAAAAAACTGGGAAACACGAAGAGGCCATGGGCTGGCCTCATCTACTGCTGTAGATCATAGATCTCTGTTGGGATTTCTCTTCTTGGAAGCCAATTTTTCTTGCTCTAACTGTCACTGTCAGCCATGTAAAACTAAAAGTCAATTTCCTTTTATTCAGCCCTCAAACACAAGGTTTTTGCTTTCTATGGATTTTATTCTTCAGAAACCAAGTGAAAACAGCCTTTTGCTTTACTTACTCCAAGAAAACCATACTTTCGATGTTTAACATTTGTTTTAAAATATTTAGCATTAATTGGTCACTTGATGTGACTGTCTTGTGAGATCCATGTGTACAATTGTTAGATCCTGCAACAGTATGTGTCTCAAAAACATTGGTAAGTCATTGTTCTAGTTTCTGAAATATCAGTGATACATCCAGTACAGTAGTGCATTCCCTCATTGGAGAACTACTGATCCACTCAACTGAATTTCTTGGATGTAGGCTACAAAACAAAAAACTGAACTACTCTGGCAAGCCTAGGCCTTGTCAACATGCAAAACACAGACACCCGTGCACATCCGTGGGGCAAGAACCAGAACTGAATGCGCAAATAGTAATGATTAACTCATACTTTCATTGTACTTGCCATAAAGTTTCATAATATAAATACATAATATACATGTATTGTTTTTCTCTCCATTGTTGAACTTGATGTGATGTGAAACCTGTGTTTGTAAGATGGTTGTTCAATAGTCTCCATTTCCTCCTCCTTATAAGCTCCTGTAATTTTATTTTTGGCCGGATACTATTATAAGATATAGGGACTCAACATATAATGCTTCCATTATTTTCGTGCTCTTGTTACATTCTTGCTTCTGTCTAGTTTATTCAAAACTAACAATTTGTATATTTTCTTCTTAGTTTGATTGATTTTATGACTCAAATATTTTACAATATGTCATTTTTCGGCAGGGAGATGAGGTGTTTGAAGTTAATGGGGTGGATGTGAGGGGTAAATCTGCCTTCGAAGTCTCATCTCTGTTACAAGGACCTAATGAAACATTTGTGACCATTAAGGTTGTGATTCTGCATCAGTTACGTATTGAACTTCTGATATGTTGATTTATTTTATTTTAATTTTTTACAGGAATTCACAGTATTGGTTGCGTTGATATTTGTTAGGTTAAGCATGGTAATTGTGGACCTGTTCAATCAGTTGAGGTTCAGAGGCAACTTGTTGCTCGGACCCCGGTTCTTTTTCGATTAGAACAAGTAGAGAATGGTGCTACTTTTGTTGGTTATGTGCGCCTAAAGGAGTTCAATGCATTGGCGAGAAAAGACTTGATAATAGGTACATTCATTTTGTTGTACAGAATGATCACCCTTTTGGTGCTTTACATTGTTGTATTGAGTTTTACCACTTTTTTGAGAAAAGAGGGGTTCTTCCCTTGTTGATCTGTTATGCAGGCTGAAATTTTATTCCCATCAGAAATAAATATCAGCAAGTTTATTCTTATTTATTGTAATTTTATTGAGCCCAGCTCCAGTCCTCTGGCTGGCCTGCTTCTTTTACCCAATCTTCATTGTGTTGTCAGTGCCATTTTTACCATTTTTGGATGATTTCTTGCAACGTGATCCTGTAATAATTAGACAGTCCTCAAAGACAGAATTATTATTTAATTAAATTATGAAACATTATGTCATTAACATACTTTTTTTTTTGACAAGTAACATGAAAAGTTGCTTGTACTTTACACAATCTCAACTTATACACACGAAAAAATGTTTTTGGTAATTTTCAGTATAAGAATAATACATGTAAAAATATCTGTGGGGAATGAATATGTAGTCTAAACTACAAGAAAGCTTCTAATCTCCTTCTATTTTACAAATAAATTAATATTTCTCGATGAAAAAATAGCATGCATGTTTCCCTATTCTATAAATTGACAGTTTAGAAGTACGTGTCCCCAAAAAATAGTTGATACCATAGAAGTACTTAATATTATTTTTTTCAAAAATGATATAGCAGTAATTATCCATCATGGAACACAGTTTCCTGAGCTCGATTTGAGATCAATTGAGCTCATACATATCCTTTAGTGCTGAATAGAGCGCAAAATACATAATACTAGGTTTGTCTTGGTTGTTTGCACCCTAGTTCTATCTGAGTAAAAGAGCTTCCACTTCAGAATTTGTTTGGGGATTGATTGCATCCTTACTTTTGGTCCTTTTGCATTATTCTACAATAACATTTGATGGAAGTTTTGAAGTTGTTCAAGTGTAGCAAGGAGATTCACCATTAGTTGTGGATTGTGATTAGTTCACCATGGTTTTTAGCATTATGAGTTGTTAACTCAAGCTGTTGTAAAATTACTCTAGAATGAGTTAGAATTACCACAGAGAAAGAAGAGAAGAGAAAGAGTAAAAAAAATAAGGACAAAGGAGGTGCATAAGAATCAGAGTTCAACTTAGGATTCTCTCCCTTACCACTAATATTTTTATAAAATGAGAACAAAGAATAATAATACCCTTAAGAAAAATAATTTATAATGTCACTTCTGTTCAAGTTGGTGGTGCATAGATATTTCTGAAACTTAACTTGCATACAATTGGGTGAAGAATCTTACTAGTAAGCCCTTCAATGAATAGATCAGCTAATAGGCCCTCTGACTTCACAAAGGGTATACATATCAAACTGTTGCATTGTTTTTCCTTGATAAAATTTCTATCGATCTCTATATCCTTTATCTCATGTTGCACTGATTTGCAAGAAATATTGATCACAATTTTATTGTCACAATACAACTTCATAGGTCCATCACCATGAATTCCCAAATCTTTCAGCAACACTTAGAGCCACATAAGTTCACATATGACACGAGCCATAAAACCCTATACTCAACATACGCACTAGATCTAAGTACCACGGTTTGCTTTTTCCTTCACCAAGTAACTAGTTTCTTTCCTACAAAAGTACAATAGCTTGAAGTAGACCGTTTGTCATTGACTGATCTAGATAAGTTGCATCTGCGGAAGCTTGTAATATCGAAAGATCATATTGGAGAACAAAATTTCTTTCCATGGAATAGAGTTGAGGAGTCTCAAAATATGGTAAATATCAAGGTGCACTGTAAGAGGGCATGCATGAATTGGCTAACAACCCCCATAACATATGCAATATTAGGTCTAGTGTGAGATAAGTTTTTAAGCCTTTCCATAAGTCTCTCAAATCTTCCTTATCTACAGACTTACCATTATCACCACTAAGTCAATGACTAACCTCAATAGGTGAGTTTGTCGATCTGCAATCCAACATGCATGTCTCCTTCAGAAGGTCAAGAATATATTTTCTTTGGGAGATAAAAATGACTTATATTATTTGACAGCCTCAAATCCAAGAAAGTACGGTAACAACCCCATATTTTTCATCTCAAATTCTTTAGCTAAATCGTCGACATGTTGTGATACCCTATCCCACATCGGTAGGAGATAGAAATAAAGTCTGATATATAGTGAAACATGTGGGCTACTACTAATAACTTAGGTTTAAGTATTTTGGGTTGTGTTGTTATACTTTTTATTTAAGTTATTATGCCAATGGTTCACTTGGGTTATTAGAAATAGTATCAGAGCCAACCCTAGTTCCCAGTAAGGCTTTGTGGCGGTGTGGATAGAAAAGTAGAGGCTCTGGAGAGGGGTAGAGGCCCTGAGATTGTATACTTTGTGCGCGCTTATGGACTACTCTGTGTCCGTTAATGGGTAGCTATCCACATCCCAACCAGGGGTAGAACTTAGGCCATGTGACGAGAGTGTTACGTATTTAAGTGGGGGATATTGTAATACCCAATCCTATATCAGTGGAATATGAAAAAAATGTCTAGTATATAATGAAACTTGTGGGCGACTACTAATAACTTGTGCTTAATCATTTTTGGAGTTGCGTTGTTAGGCTCTTTATTCAAGTTATTAGGCTAGTGGTTCACTTGGGTTGTTACAAATGATATCAGAGTCAACCCTGGTTCTTATGTTGGGTTCTGTGGTGATGCGGATAGAGGAGTAGAGGCTTTGGAGAGGGGTAGAGGCCCCGAGGTTGTATACCTTGTGCACGTTAATGGGCTGCTCTATGTTCGTTAATGGGCTGCTATTCATATTCCAAACAAGGGAAGAACTTGGGCCACATGACGAGGGCGTCGTATATTTGAGTGGGGAATATTGTAATACCCAATCCCACAATCTCACATCGGTGGGATATGAAAAAATATGTCTGGTATATAATAAAACTTGTGGGCCGTGTTGCTAGATTCTTTAATCAAGTTATTTAGTCAGTAGTACGTTTGAGTCGTTATACATGCTTTGAGATTGGATACTTACTTTGTATCACTGTTTGTTACCACTATGTGATTAACTTACACAATAAGAATAGTGATCTTATCACTATATTGCTTAATGAATATAGTGATGGGGATCGAGAAGGCATAGGGTGAAGATATTTTAAAATTTTAAAATTTAGTAATTTAGTAATTTTAGTAATATTATATATTTTGATTTACTAAAATGTTTTCCTGAATTGTAATCTTTTACTTTTGATAGTTTTAATTTGGGTTTTCATGACCGCCTATAAATAAGACATTATGTAATAGAGTGGGTAGACTAAAACATTAAGTAAATGAGTTTAGGTTTGACATTGAGATCAAGAGGTTTTCTTTTTTTTTTTCCTTTTGAGACTGACATTTTTTCTTTCTTTTATTTAAGTTTTATTCTTTTATTGGCTTACAATCTTGTCAGCCGTCCGACATCAAGTGGTATTAGAGCCTCGTTTGTCGAAACCCTAATATCATAGTTAACCTTTTTTTTTGACTAGTCGATCAGAACACAACGCCGATCAGCGATCAATATTGCGGGCTCGCAACCATCTCCAATTGCCGCGATGGATCCACCATTGATCAACAGCGGTAGGCAAATAATAATACCAGCAGCTATTTGAATCTCATCATTTGTGCCGCTGAAGTCATCATCTTTGATGCTCGCATTGTCGCCATCAACCATCCGCAACCCTTAATCCACAACCACCCATTCTCACCAATCACTATTGATTTTCATTGTCAGGTTGGACCATCGCCATCAGCGAAGACCTTTGCTATTGTCTCGCAATACAACAACCACCATCGCTTCTTCGCATTACTATTAAGGCATTAATGCCACTGTAGCATCCACATCCAACACCACTGACAACGCCTATGTCCTTTTGAGCCTCAATCAGGCGTCGTTGACCCTCATCATCCTATGGTCCTACCCATTTGGTTCTCTCTCCTTTTTTTCCCTCCCCCTCATTCGTTGATTTTGACTCCACAACTTGCGAGGCAAAATCTCAAGTCAACTGAAGTCCAACTCAACTGGAATGTGAAGACTTGTCCTGACCCAGATCCTAACCCATTTCATTATTAGACATGACACCATGTGTTTTTTTTCTTTTTGGCACATCTCACTAAAATTTAATCGACGCGTGTGTTTTTATTTCAAAATTATTTTTATTAAAGTACAAATTTTTTATTGGTGAATTTTGTTCACTTTCTATACATGATCTAATATGCCCTAATTTTTATAATAGGTTAAAAAATATTTTTTAAAATAAAGTACATAAAACAACCAAGATTTAAAGATTCTAAGCTTATTTTGTATATATCTTGAACAAATATTTTAAGAATAACGATTTCTTATTTTCTTGAAAATAATAATAAAAAAGTAAAGCAACTTTAAATATATGAATTTAATAAAAAACAACCAAGATCTATGTATTCAAAATTTACTTCGCATAGACATGGAACATTTAAAAAAAAAATTTTTTTTTTGGACTTTTAAAAAAAATAATAAAGTGGTAAAATATTAATATACAAATCTAATTAAAACAATCAAGATCAAACGTTTTTAAACAAACTTCGTATAGATAATGACCAAGTAATTGAAAAAACAACAATTATTAGAGTTTTAAAAAATAATAAAAAGGTAATACAACAATAAACATATGTTTCTAACCTAAAATAATTTGCTTAGATTTAATATGAACAAATTTTAACAAAAATAAAATAGATTTTTTTTACATTTTTGAAAGCAAAATATAAACAAAAATCATGTAAATCCAAAATTTTGTTATTCAAATCTTGCAAATTATTATAAATCCATATAGATTTACAATCTTCGGTTATTAGTGACCATAGATCTTGGGCAAATACATAAAAATGGATGAACAACACAAGCCATTACCTGCCAAAAAGAGAAGAGTACGAAATATTGTAGATCTAAAAAATATTGAGGTGAATTTTGCAAATTACGCTTCACCTAAGTATGAGACTTTCAGCTGCTGTGAATATCTTTTTACTGAAATGAGTGTAAGTAGTTACTCAAAAAAATAATTTCGATTGATTAACATACCGAAGGGCTATTATAGTTATCAAAATGCTCGTAATGGTACTGTAACGACCCATTACGACATTCACGATGCCGTTATGGCCTTTATAGCAACCGTAATGGGCGTTACGCGTTTGATTTTTTTCACATCGTTAAATCAACTGTACCTAGGATCAAGAGGCATTGAAACTGTTACGTAACGACATTACGTAACGGTAAGGGCCCATTTTTAAAACTATGTCCGACACTTAAAAGTCCTTCCCAAATAACCCTTTAACTTATAACCTAACCGACATCAACCATACGCTTCCTTTTCTTTTCTTAAGCCTTTACACTTAAAGCCCAGCCTAAACCAGCCTACATTCTTCACCGCAACCCAATTGCACTTCAGTCTATAGGGTTCACCTCAGCCCATTTGCACCTCAGTCCGCAGAGCAGTCAAAAGGAAAAAAAAACTCCAGCAATTGAAAAAAAAAACTCCAGCGATTGAAAAAAAAAAAAAAAAAGCTGAAAAAAATCCATTGAGCAACAATTTTGGAGAGCTTCAATTCTTGCTTTAAGGATCTACAACACAACCAGTGCGGCATTCACAGGTTGGTTGGACCTCGAAAAACGTACTATTCCCTAATGCATTAAACCATTCCATTTGTCAAGCATCGACAAAAATTGAGATTAATAATTTTGTTCATTGGATAGTTAGTAAGATTTTGCTAAAAGGTCCATGATTTTTTTGAATTCCCAATTAGAAAAAAATTCTTGACCTCATTTGGAGATAATATGGGCACCATTCAAGCCTCATGAACACCTTTTAGAGCAACATGGATGCCCTTGAGAAATTCATTAGACCAATGGCAACCAATTTTTGGTGACAATCTCATACAACAAAATTCTAGTATCTTTAATTACTTTGTAGAGTTTAAAATTCTATTAAATTTGTCAAACATTAGCAATGGTCTATGTAATGTTGTTAATCCTTTCTTTTTGTTACGAGAAGAAATTCAAAAAGAGAAGTTGTCCTCTTATATTGATTTAGACGATACCTATGAAAATGCTTTAGCGGTTTTAGAATATTTAGAAGAAGAAATTCATCATTATTAGCTCATTTCAAAGTATCTTGAGAGGGTAAGGTTTTTAGTAGTTTTGATCATTTCTCTTCTCAATCAGTTGATCTAGTTACTTTGCTTGTTTCTACAGCTGATAATAGTAGTAATGTAGATGATATTCTTAATTATTTTCAATATTAGGGCTTTGTTGTGACTTTGGTATGTCAAATATTTAGCCCAATCAAAAATTTCACATTGTCTATGAACATGTTTTAGCCATTCTGAAATGTGGACCACGCTACTGATTTTTCTTTGGATTTAAATATTGCTATAATGTTTTATATGAAGGATGTGGTACTTGATCGGGGCACTTCAAAGCCTTTTGTTTTGTTTGATAATGTTTATGCAGACATGACTAAATTCTCACTTTTAGCTCATGTGTTTCCTTAAAGTCAATCATTTAACGTTTCATGGACCTTAGTACCATTTTCTAGAGGGAGTTCTTCACCGGTCTCATGCTATTATAGTTGAGGAAGTGCTTCATCAACAAGAACTTCATTTCATAAAATACTTTCTTTTTATAACTCACCGAAGGAGAGGTTTTTTTTAGTAGAGTAGAAATTATGGAGAACAAGAAGGCATAGGATGAATGTATTTTAAGGGTTAGAAATTTAGTAATTTTAGCAATACTCTATTTTGATTTTCATGAAATCTTTTAAATTGAGTAACTTTAATTAGGGTTTTCTTAGATTATAATCTTTTATTTTTTGTAGCTTTAACTGGGGTTTTCTTGATTGCCTATAAATAAGGCATATGACATTGAGTGAATGAGCTTAGGCTTGATTTTGAGATCAAAAAGGTTTTTTCTTTTGGGTTGGCCTTTCTTTTCTTTTATTTTAATTCTACTTTTTTATTTGTTTACAATCTTGGTAGTTGTCCGACATTACATAGCACAATCTGCACGACTCTGTCTGTATCCAAATCTCAATATAGCCTTGAAAAATCTATCAAAACAGGCTATAGGAGATTGTTTTAGCCCATATAGAGCATTTTTCAATTTACGAACCTTCCCTTCGATTTCATGAGACAAAAATTTGTTGGAATATCTGTATACACTTACTCGTCCAAATTATAAAGGGATGCATATTTTACATTCAACTTTTGGAGAGGCCAACCCAAGTTAATAACACAAGAGAAAACACCTTAACAAAGTTTATCTTTGCTACTGGAGCAAAGGTTTCTTGATAGTTGATACCATAAGTCTAAGTAAAACCCTTAGCAACTAGTATTACCTTGAATCTTTCATTGGCCTATCTGCATTGTGCTTTACTATAAATACACATTTATAGTCCACTTGTTTCTTTCAGAATTTCTTCTTATCTGAAAGTGATTCTAATTCCTAGGTGCCATTACTTTTCAAAGCTCTCATCTCCTTTACCATAGTCCTTTCTACTTGGGGTTTGTAATAGCTTCCTTCCAAGTGTATGTAATATATATACAAAACAGAGAAGAAACAAAGGCATGATATGATGGGGATGAGGAGTTAAAATTGGGTAATAAGGAAAGTACTCTATTTTGGGAAAATGTTTGGATGGGTGACACTTCTTTTGATATTTTCTTTGTATATTTGTATTGTACGCTAATTATTTAATGTTTCTGCTGCTTCTATGGCATTATCTCACTTAGCTTTGATGTCATGGAACTTAAACTTCCTTTTAGAAATCTTAATGATCACAAAGCAGTTGAATTGCCATCTCTGTTGGCTATTCTTAATGTTATTCCATTTAGACCTAATGATTATGATGAAAAGGCATGGCTACTTCTTTCTTCTAAAGTTTTCTTGTGCAGTCTTTTTTCAAAAAAATCGTTGATAATCCAAATGTTTATCCTTTTAAAGTTAACGTTTTGTGTGGATGTTGGCTCATGTTAGTCTCATTACTAATGATTGTTTTCAGAAGAGGAGACCTCATTGCAGTTTTCATACTCAATGTTGTATCATTTATTCTTGCATTGTCCATTGGTTACTGTACGATGTCTGTAATTTCAATTTTGTTAGATTTGTTGGGAGTTCTGGCTTCTACTACTAAATGCTCTTAATTGATTTTTGGGGTTTTTGTTGCAACAAGGAAGCAAAGTGTTGTGGGATTGTGCTTTTTGTTTAATTTTTGGGTTATCTGTCATCTTTTTGGGTCTTGGTTGTAGTTTTGATCTCTAGAGATATGAAGGCGGTGTATGAAAGGGTTTGTTTACTTGTATTTTTCCTCTTCAGATTACTTCTTGCCCTCTAGTTCCTTGTACTTTTTCCTTCTTTATTGATAATATCTTTTGCTGCCGATAAGAACAAAAGAAGGTACTAAGCTTAAAAATCTAGGAACTAAGCTCAAAAATCTATTTTTTCTTGGTAACCTTTCGTCAATCGCACCAGACTTATTATAGTAGTGAAGATTAGAAAACCATGGGTTGTCTCAGATTCACAATAACATAAATAGAGCTCCTACACATGCTATGTCACTGAAGTTCTCCATTGTAAACATGCTCCTATAGCTGTGGAAACTGAGCTCAAAGATCGCTAAACATACTCCTTTACTTGTGGCAACAAGAACTGGTCAACAAGACAGTACTGTCTGTAAACTTTTTCCCAATCAGTAGTAAACCTCTCAGTTCGCTGTTTCTTTGTTTCTCTTCTTGCATCTATAATCCCGTAAATATGACTTTGGCCATTTTTGTGATTGAATTGAAGGAAGAAATGATTTTTGCAGCAATGAAGAGACTCCAAGACGTGGGTGCGTCGTCTTTTATTCTTGATCTCAGAGATAATCTCGGTGGACTAGTTCAGGTTTGTTTGTTATGAAAGGTTTCATTCATCACCCCGAAGAAAAAATTCAGAATAGTTATCTTTGTTATGTTGGACACCGTCAGAGGCATTTTGTAACTGTTAACAGATAATTTAAACGTGTTAGATTTCTGTGGTTTTCCTTCTTTCTTTCTTCTATTTTGCTCTCATTCTTCTTCCTTCTTTTCTTTCATTCCTTTTGGTCTGTGAAGGACTCCTCTGCTTTCTGATTATTTTCTTTATTTCTTAAAATACTGAGTTATTCACCTATTTGTTGTGGACAGAAGGGAAAAAAAAAGACAAATCACTATCTCACTTCTAGCCCTATGACTGATGTTTGTATACTGTTAAATGACCAATTATCCAAAAAGATTAAACTGTTAGGAAATGGGCCAAACAATATATATCACACTATCTAACAATCCATTTCACGTACGACCCTGTTTAGCACGTGAAGAGACAAACAAACTGAACTAAATAGGTGCACCAATAATGACAGAACATAGTGCACGATAACAACTATAACAGGAAACAAACGAGATTTGAACTCATGACCTTCTAGAATCAGAGCTCTGATACCATGTTAAGTTGTTAATAACTGTTGGAAAATTAGGAAAATATGACTGATTGCATAGCTGATTGTATGGAGGTAATTAGGCAAGATTGTATAGCTGATTGTATGGCTGTAAATTAGGATGATATGGCTGATTGTATGGCTAATTATATGACTGATTGTATGGCTGTAAATTAGGTAGTAATTAGTCAATGATTATAAATTAGGAATGTATTTTTATTAGGTAGACTAATTAGTGATTCATTTATTAGTTTAGACCCTTGTAAGTTCTATAAGTAGAGATTAGTGTAATTCAGGATTTGATTGAACGAATGAGAAAATTATTTCCAAACTATTCTCTCTGTCTACATGGTATCAGAGCTAGCAATTACTTGCTAATTTCTTGTTTCCTGTTCCTGTTTTCTGTCTTCGCTATAACATCATGTCTGAGAATTCAAGTGAGTCCAATTCATCATCTGGTATTCCTAGTGTTTCTGTGGTTCAGACAGGTAATGAAACTAATGTTCTATCTTGTTGTCTAAATCCATCCACTCCTTGGATCATTGATTCAGGAGCCTCTGACTATATGTTCATTTCTTTGCATTTTTTTGAATCTTATTTCCCATGTCCCGGAAATAAAAAGGTTAGAATTGTAGACGGTAGTTTTTCATCTATTGTAGATAAAGGCTTAATAAAAATCTCAGAAAAGATCTTAAATCTGCTCTTCATGTTCCTAAATTTGCCTGCAATCTCTTATCCGTAAGCAAATTATCCAAAGATTTTAATTGTTGTATTATCTTCTTTGAATCTATCTGTATTTTTTAGGACCAGAGCTCGGGGAGGATGATTGGCAGTGCTATGATGAGAAATAGTTTTTATTATTTTGATGATGATCTATTTAGTAATAAAAAAGCTCAAGGCTTGAGTAGTATCAGTTCTATCTCTGTTTGGGAACAAATAATGGTTTTGCATTACAGATTAGGCCATCCTAGTTTTTCCTATCTAAAACATATGTTTCTATCATTATTTAAGAATATAGACCCTGCATCTTTTCAATGTGAAAGTTGTTCTTTGTCCAAAAGTCATCGTGCAACTTATCTTCC
>JAOTRH010000026.1:9218181-9229622 GCA_034768845.1 Heliamphora exappendiculata | reverse complement strand
CCATCCCCCCCCATACAACTTCAAAAAAGATTAACAATGAGGGATACGAGAAAGAGAGAAAAGGAGAAAAAGAACAAGACAGAAATAAGGGGGAAAGTAGAGGCAGATAAACTCCAGTTAAGTCCAACATATATGCATTGTATATGTAGATATTTGTTGAAAATATTTAGTTATTTAGGGACACTTAACTATATTTGCACATAAATGGGATCAGTGTTGAGAAATCCGTCGCCCACCCCCACCTCAAATCCTATTGGTTTTATGTATTATTCCCCAAATCTGACAATACCTTTTTGACAACCACTCAAACTCTTTCCATTAGGATCAGACATCAGTGACCTGCTGAGTCCCGGTTTTTTCCATTCCTATTCATAGGAAGTCACAATACCAACGATGGAGGTAATGTCACCTAACACTCTTTAGAATCAACCATCACTTCAAATGTGTACTCTGACTAGCTAACACTCTTTAGATGTTCTTCTATTTAGTAATCAAAATGCAAATGTGGGAAGACACATTATGACCCAATAAAAGCATTCCATTGCAGAAATCCCTCATTTGAATCACCACTCACAATGTTTGGGTAGAGTAAACTATCAATGTCAATTCATAATCCACGCACTCTCTTCAGGAGATCTAAAGGTCTTCTAAGTGTTTCCTCCCCCCCCCCCCTGTTTTCTCTCTTCCTTCTAACACAACAATACCTGCCCTCCCGCGCACGTGCAAGCAAACATATTCATTCACGAACTGTATTTGTATTACACAACTAGAACCCCTAACAAAAAAGGGTTTACCAACAGCATCCCCTACCTTGACACCACCTCCAGTAACAATCTTCTCAAACTTCAAGCAGAAGAATTGAATTCTTTCACCAAATACAAGAGGAACTTACCACATAAACTTATGCAGCTCCTATCACTAAAAGATCATTGTTTGAAGTGCAGTAACTAATCCCAATGAACTTCCAAATTCAAAGAAATTCTATAGAGCTCAGCTTGTCATCACACACAAAGAACTTTATGCCAATGCTTAAGCTAACAGTTAACATACGTAATTAGAGTTCTCAATTTAGGTTTTAACCCCCCCAAAAAAAAAGTAGATAAAGCCGCCAAGCAATGGATTAGCATGACTTCCATAAAATCAAACTATAAAAATATTATTAGATTCACCACCACCAACTGGAAAAAAGGTAAGAAACAACAGATAAAAGAATGCATTGCAAAATGGTCATTAATGATGTTCTTATCTAATAGAAGCGTCGATAAAAACAAGTGTCGCTAATATCATATGAGATTGACACCAACCCCTCTTTCCTTCACCCAAAAAGGGAAAAAGTAAGCAAAGAAAGGAGGAAAAGGCTCGTGCACACCAGTAGGCAACAAATTCATATTCTCCATGGCCATTGTTAATGTCACTAAGCAATCTTTTTTCTATCTTAGGAAAGGTCACAACTGATGGTTTTAGTTGAACGTGTTTTTCATGATCTCAAGATGGGAAGAAAATTAGCAGCAGGCATAAGATGGGTTAACTTTATTACATTTTTTTTTGCTAATGATGACTCCTCTAGTTTAGTGGCACTTCAGTCTTCTTTATCTCTTTAATAGCATCATTGTCGTTTTGGCTATCCTTTCCTTCGAAATCTAAAGTTGATGATACCCACTTGTGGCCCGGTTAAATCTTTAACATGTTAAGTGTGTTAGTTTAGTAAACATCACCTGGTGTCGTTTCCACCTTGGGTTGAAAGTTGGTTCATTTCGATATTGGGGTTCCCATGCATGTCAAGTCTATCTCTAGATTTCAGTACTTTGTGATCCGTTGATGATCACTCTCGAGTTATACATTTTTATCTTATGAAAGATAGATCGGAGTTGTACTCAAACTTTTAAACCATTTAATATGGAAATCAAAACTCAATTTGATGCTTCACTTGTGTTTTTAGTTCAGATAATGAACACGAATACTTTCATACAATCTTATCTACCTTCTTTGATGATCAAGTATTATTTATCAGTCTTCTTGTTCTCGCACTCCACAACAAAAGAGAGTTGCTAAAAGCAAATTGCATCACTTGTTGGAGGCAACGAGAGCTCTTTTATTCCAAATGCAAATACCTACAGTTTATTGAAGTGATGTTCTTACAACATATTACCTTGTAAATCGTATGTCCTTTATAGTTTTGAGTGGTCAAATTCCTCATATGGTGTTGTTTCCTCCTTGTCCTCTTTTTTCCTTACCTTCTAAGATCTTTGAATGTACATGTTGCGTTCATGTGCTAGATCCCGGTGAGGACAAACTAGATCCACAGTCCCACACTTTGCCGCCATTTTTTTGTGTGTCGATGTTACCTTTAATGAATCCTTATCCTTCGCCGCCACTTTGTCCTCCTTGTCGAGTACCCTTGCCTCCAATACCATATGTGCCCTCATTACAGGTTTATGTTTGCAGACACAATAATTTATCACCTCCTCATGCACCTACTACTGAATATTCTCCCATGTTGCTAGATTTGTTACTTGCCCTTCCTTTGTTCATTTCCACAGTTGTTGCTTCCCCCAACACGGACTCTCTTCCCATTGCTCTTTGAAAAGGTAAACATAATTACACTTCCCGTCCTATTGCTCAGTTCATCTCATATTATCATTTATCTCCTTCCCTTCGTGCTTTTGCTACTTCTGTTTCTTCTACTTATGTTCCTCAATTTGTTCAAGAAGCCTTATCTATTCCGAGATGGAGAAAAGCTATAGAGGAGATGTCTACACTTCTTTATAATGCCAAGGCCATTTGATACCTCTTCCCTCTAGAAATTTCACCATTGGTTGTCGTTTGGTCTTCATCGTGAAATATTATCCTGATTGTTATGTTGAATGCTTCAAGGCATGCCTTGTCGCAACACGATATACTCAGACATATGGCTTTGAGCATATTGAGACTTTTTCACCAGTTGCCCATCTTGGATGGTCTTTATTTTAGTTAGATGTTAGAAATGTGTTCTTACATGGTGATCTCGATGAGGTCAAGAATGCATTCATACATAGTGATTTACATGATGTTTACAGGAGGCAACCACTTAAATTTGTTTCTTAGGAGAAGACTACTTAGGTACGTCGATTGTCTGAGTACAGAAAGCAATTTATGGACTTAAATATTATCCTAGAGCTTGATGTGAGAAGTATAGTGGTGCAGTTTTAAAATTTGAGATGTGTCAATGTCACTCATATCATTATGTTTTCTCCTTCACATTTTAGATAGGGAAAAGTCTATTGATTGTTAATCACTAACCACTAGAATGATGAAAACACATTGATGAGTTGAAAACTCTTTCTTCAGAGTCAGTTTCCTACTAAAGACTTGGGAAAAGTTAAGTACTTCTTGGGTATTATAGTTTGCCATGTCTAAGGATGAAATTAACTTCTTGTCTTGTTGCAGAGAACATATACAATGGATATTTTGGAATAGACGGGTTTATTGGGGTTAAAACTAATAGGAACACCTATGAATCCTAATATCAAGCTTTGAATTTATCAAGAGGAGTTACTATCCAATCTTGATAGGTATTTCACTTGGTTCGTAAGCTATATACTATCTTATTATTATCCATTCAAATATTTGATTTGTTGCCCGTGTGGTTAGCCAGTATATATCAGCTCCCTCCTTCGACATTGGGAAGCAATTCTTAGAATTGTAAAGTACCTCAAGCCTCATCCTAGTCATGGGCTTCTTTAGAGAGCTAATGGTCACCTTCGTGGTGAGGTCTTTACAGATCAAATTGGGTAAAGGCACCATCAAACATAAGATCTACTATAAGATATTGCACTTTTTGGGATAACAATCTACTCACTCAAAAAAGTAAGAAGTAAACAGTTGTTGTAAGGTCTAGTGCAAAAGCAGAGTATAGTACTATGCCCATACCTCATGTGAAATTATGTGGATGAAACACTTTCTTGAAGAGATAGTTGTTGATATGAAGTTACCCATGAACATGTATCATGACAATCAAACCGCGATCCATATTGCTTCTAATCCAGTTTCTATATTGTCATCTAGTTCAAAAAAGGTGAAAACTGTGTGATAACTATTCCATTTGTGTCTATATGCATATAACTTGCTAATATCTTCACTAAACCTTTGTGCAAATTGCGATTGGAGTTGCTATGTAACAAGTTGGTATATGTGAAACATATTTTCTATATATTTTCCAGCTTGAGGGGAAGTATTGAGAACTTAAGAGTTATTTGATTACATAATTAATAGTTGAAGGTATTATGGTCATTGTAATAATAGTTGCTTTTCTATATACATCAATGATATGCATTAGGGTTAATTAAGACCCTAATTTCCTCTCAACAAATATCATACAAGTGTTTAAAACAAATTCATTTCACGGCACCACCACCGACAACAATATCATTCATCATCATCATCATCGTTATTGTTACTACTACTACTATATTATTATTAAGCCCCGATTGGCAACTACTTTAAAAGTTTTTTTTTTTTTTTTGCATTTTTAGCTAAAAAGCTAAATTTGGTTCAAAGTAGATTATTTGGTAGCTTAGCTTTTAAGCTTTTTAAAGTTGTTGGTTTGGGTAAAACGCTAGTTTTTTTATTTTTTATCTTTTTATTCAAATTGAACAATTTTGCCCTTCTATATATTTGATATTAATAATTATATGTAGTTGGATGTGATAGTAAATAAGTTATAAATTAAGGGTATTATTGTATTTTAAAAGTGGTTGAAATAAAATATTTTAGGAGTTTATATTTTGATTTGACTTTTTGAATTTTTAGCTTTTTTGCCAAACAGACCATGTTGACTTTTTTGCATTTTTAGCCAAAAAGATAGAGTTGCCAAACGGGCCCTTAGCATTACATTATTCTTATTATTAGTATGTGTTCCTGTGACTTACATATGCCAAACAAATGTTCTTTGCTTCACCGAAAAAAATAATTTCTACTATCTCGCTCTTTCCTATCTATCACACACCCTTTTTCTTTCTCCTATATTTTTCCTTTTTCTAGCCACATTAAATTCAACTATATTATTGGAACAATTTCCAATTGTATTGGTTTTTAAAGCCAATCTTACTATTGCAACTAAGACCAATTAGACCATACTTCTTTTAATGAACTTCTAATTCAAGCTTCAAAAGAAAGGTGAATTAATGTAGCATTTCCATGCATTTCCCAAGTGCTCTATTGTTTGACCACATGAAGTCACTAAAAATGGGAACTCTTTGTACATTTATCTCCCATTTTTAATAACTTTTGGTTTCAAATGACTAATTTTCCTATTCACAATTTTTTTGAAGTTTTACCGTGGCTGCACACACATAAGTACTGTCTGTGTTTATGGATGATTAATTTTCCTATTTACAACTTTTTGAAGTTTTGCAGTGTTAAAAACTCAGCTTTTATATGTTCCCGGCATCTAGAGTCTACTTTAGTTTCCTCAACTTCCAATTGTATTTTTTTTTTTTTTTGGGGGTGGCAAGTCGTGAAGCTTCTTGAAGTTAACAGAACCATATCTTGAATGCGAAAAAGCATAAAGAGTAATAACTCCTTTGGCAATATGTAGCTCAAGTCATCTTCTAGCAACCATGGTTTAAATCCCAATCCTAGCATGCTAGCTATTTTATTTTATTTCATTTTTTTAAAAAAGGATAAAGGAATTATGCGATCATAGAAGCACCTGAGCATATCATAAGAGGCAGGTAAATAATCAGCATCAGTTTCAACAGTTGAAAGTCCAACTGTGAGAATTCAAAGGTCCCATAATCTTTTCCACAAAGCTATAAAATAACGGCTGAGCAACAAAAGAAATAGTGGTGTGCATTCTAGGGTTAATAATTAATAATCCAAGAATCAGCTCAAAATTTATTTCAAAACAAAATAATTCATATACACACCCTTATAAAAATATAAGCACCTATACTGTACAATGCAAAATAGGGAAGTTCTTCACAACCACCTTGCGCCACAAGTTTGATTGAACTCTTGAGTGATTGTTAAAAGAGGAGAGAAAAGAAAGAAAAGAGCACCAAGAGCTGACTGAACAGAAGACTAATAATCTATTTATAGTCTAAATAACTATACCAAGAGGCAAAAGCCCAAAAAGGAATGAATATTGAGATCTAAAGTGAGGATAATTTTGCTTAAAACAAGATGGAAGGATAAATGAGTTGTTAAATTGAGTAGTTACGAGAGAACAAGGGGCTCTTATTCCTTGTTACCGAATCTCTTGGCAATGATAGGACGAACGTCATCGGCATCAACCAGGGTCTCAAGGAAGGGAAGTAATGAAATTAGTGCACAGTCTGATGGGTCATCAAACCAACTCTTAATAGGAATCCCATTATTCACTTGCAACCGAAAAACCTGAAATCACCAAAAGAGAAGGATTTAATAATAAGTAACTTCTCCAACAGAGACTTGTAACTTTTAGCTTTTCTACTTTCCTTTACCCTTAGATATGTACCAATTTTTTATCATGTTACTAGAAATAAAAGTAGGACCAATTTCCTCTCATGATCTTACGTGAAGAAATTAAATACATAAACAAAACAAAAGGGGTTAAATCTTTATAAGTTTTGCTTCAACATTATCTCATACAAATCAATCGTTTTTTGAGTTGGCCACCGCTAAACACTCTCATCATTCTGAATTTATACCAAAAAGTAATGGTCAAATAAATCCTAAATCAAATGTAATCATTCAACATCACATATCGACTCCCTTAATGAAAAGGATTAAACAGAATATGCTAGTCCATGTCATAATTTAAGATATATATCACCCAAAACAATAAAAACAATAACTATCCACATGGAAGAAGGAAGAAAAATAAACAGCAAAACTAGAAAAAAGGGGACATAGAAGCCAATGGGCAGGTAATCTACCTGTGGGGAATTATCAATTATAGCAACTTTAGCAAGATCAACATCTAAAACTGTCAAGTCCTTAGTGTAACTTCCATCTGAAAAAATGCATGATTCACGATAAGCTCGCCGAGATATAAAATTTCCATCTGGATCCAGTATATCAAGAAGTTGTTCCGCATAGATGCTTTGACTGGCTGTGAACACCACAATTTCAAACATCTCAGCAACCCTCTCCAGGAACATCCGAAGGTAAGGCCTCTGTTTTACATAAACTGTGTGCTCTTTCATGTTGAAAAAGACCGGAAAGCTGAAATCCGCATCATCACAATGTTCCAATGTTGAGTGGACAAGTGTTTCTGTACAAATGAAAGCCAATGTGACTGACCTTTGGAAACATTGAGTTGTGTATGATAGAAAAGAGTACCAAGAAAACTAATCTATTATTCCATTAACAAAAAAAGAAGCATCAAACATAAAACATAAGTGACAAAATATAAATAGGACAAAAGCTAAAAACCCTAATTAGCCTTAAATGACTCAACTATCCTCTGACTAACAAAGAAATAACAAAATAACCAAACCAAAAAATACACTTTCACAGTGTAAAAGTTCTTTAAAATTATTTTTACAAATATAAGTAAACCCACAATTTCAATGGATACCCAAGGTGATCATAAAAATATTTAAGTACAAAACATGGCATATAAAATTATATACTTGAGAAATAAAGTAGATGGCATAATGGCCCTATTTGGGCAAACGTTTCTTATTGACTTATTGGCTTATTTTGCTTATTTTAGTTCAAACACCACAGAATTTGGCTTATTGTGGCTTATTTTTGCTTATTTTCGTCTTTTCTGAACTGTTTTTATATTTTGATTAAAAAAATTTACTTTTCTGGCTCGCCTCAATGAAAGGAGTCTAAAAAGTATAATAATTTGACTAAATGATGAAAAAAGTTCATTAAAGACGAAAAATCTACAAAATCAAATAAGCCAATAAGCCAATAAGCCAAATTCACCCATTTAGGGCCAATGAAATAGCATCAAGATTATTGGTAGCGGATCTAAGGAGCTAACTTTTCTTACCATCCAAATCCAGAACTAGTGTAATAGATTTTGTTTTCCGCACTTCCTTTGGCAATATGGTGGTTTGAAAATTTGGTGACATATCTGGTAGCTCAGGTATATTTCTAATAAAAATGTGCGGATCAAAGCACTCAAGTTGATTTGAATCCAAGTAGGGATTCACATCAGGTTCCTGGTTGCAGGATCTCAACTGATGGATGGCAAGATACAAGCTTGAATCATTGGAATCTATAATAGTGTCCTTGCATGTTCTGCCTTCAAGATAGCAGCTTGCCTCCACTGTATCCTCAAGGAAAGGCAATATCATGCATTCCTCTGCCACATCAAACAATGTACTTGGCTCATCACGTTTGTAATCAAGCAAGCAAGTAGTCTCAGCAATGTTGTCATAAACTGAGTTGCCTTCAATGGGTAAGCCTGCAACAATCATGTCAGAAATGTAGAAATCTGAGATGTTGCAAGTTTGATATTCACATGAGCTTCTGCTGTTTTCAACCCTGTCATCAGCTCCCAAAACCGGTGCATCCTGATCTTTGTTACTCCCTACATAGAGGTGAGAGGATGGTAAGGGGTTCCATTGTCAGTGTGATACATTCTAGCATGACAAATTCACAACTGAATGTGAAACTTCTGTTTCATGCTGCACATTCATAAAATGTCTTATATTTCAAAACCTCAGACATGCTTGAGATCTTCTAAAAAAAATAATCCACTACACAAATCTATGTTGTTTGATATTCTTTACAAAGATGTGCATAGATTTTTGACAGTACTCGCCTTTTAGTGCAGGGAATTCTGAGTTATGAGAAGCTTTACGTTCAATATCAGGTTTAAAACCAAAAGAAAGGAAATAATGACGACACGGAAAGAGTCTTCAGATACAAACAGATCATTTTCAGAAACACAATGAAGTGACTTTCAGAATTTTCATTTCATGTAACAGCTTAGAAAGCAATTTATGGAGAAGTATCTGGAAAATACATCCAATGTTGCTAGTGGTAAGACTGGAGAGGGGGAACAATGGAAATTTACATCAGATGCAGAGAAAGAGCACCTTTTGTGATTTTGATGCATCAGTTATTGGATGTAGATGACTTTTGTATTATAGTAGGTTCTTTTGGGGTCTACTTGTTGTTTCTTTACTTTTAATATCTTTTTTCCTTTATCTTTCCTATTTGACTGTATATGGGGTCTCAGCACTTTTCTCTAATACTCCTCTTTCTTGTAGATAAGAACCAAAAATAATTCATCTTCTTCAAGAGGAATGCAACAACTCTTTGTTAATATTCTCAAAAACTTTCATCATTTTCATACATAAAAATTAAACTTGCTAAAGTAAAAACATCTCATTTAAGTTAAAACCAATCCCCCATTCAAATGGACAATGATAGTAGCAGAAACAATGAAATTCTGAAATGTACCTGCATCATTGTTGACCTCTAGTTCACTGTGAACTTCAATTGACTCCAAAACAGGCGAGAAGATTGTCTCCAAGTTTGATGCACAGGTAGGTGGAGTAGATTCCTGAAATCAACCATCATCTGTCACTTACTGCGATGATTACAGTCAAAGTTTAAAATATGGACATTTTAAGTCTGGGAAACGCTCAAAAACAAATAGTCACAGAGTAGAAAAAACAAGAAATAGATCCTCTATGCATATTTCCATTTATTATTTGTTTCAATTTTCCAGTTAACCAATTTGGACATTCTGGATAGACCCACCCAGCGGCCAAAGTTCATATTCTGCAAGGCTCTGCAACTTCTTCAGTTGATTAAAGGGGGAAAAATGCCTCTAATGGAATCCATGAGATACCACGGAGATAAGAAGACTTCTCACTAAAATCGTTGAAGAAAAAAATCACAAAGCAAAACAAATAGCAGCTAGAGAGATCATTTTCCGGTCGAGTTGCCTGGCAGAGACTTTGACCCAAACCAAATGGATGGTTGAAATATCGTATGCCAACACCATGTGTTCTCTAAATTGTACAAAATCATGATTGAGGAACCGAAGGCTAGAGATTTGTGGGATCAAGATTGTTCTCTTTTTTGCAAGCTTGGAAAAAAGGAAAGAAGCACAGCAAAACATAAATTTGTGGGAGGTTAAACGGATAACATATTCTGCCACAGACATAAATGACTATACGTATGGTGTGAATGTAATAAACTTCATGCAATTTTTTTTATTTCGTTTGCTTTTTACTCTGAAGGTTTAATGCGAAAGGCAAATTGGCCGTACAACATAGCAACAAGAAAATGACAGGAGATAAAAGAATGTGCAATAAACAATGTACTGTAATAGATATCATAAAATGATGAGCTATATAAAAAGCATAACAATTAGGTAGCTATCATAATATTCAAAAAGTTGAGTATTATAATTTTTCCTTACAATTCTCCCAGGAGTTGCAGAATCTATTAGAGGTAATAGGTGCTTTTGAAACTGAAGATGTTCTTCAATGAGCAATTCATGATTACCAACAGCTCTGCCATCTCTATTCTCCAGAGCATGTGTTTCATTGCTCAGACAAACTACAAGAACAATAAGTGTGCTTAGAAAGGAATTCCACACGCCAAAGTAAATTTTCTTATTCACAGAATTTTTTTTTACAACTTACATAGAAAGCTACAAGAAACTACAGGCACCTTAGATGATCATTAGCCTTGTAAAACAATACTTTACAACTAGTTTTCTGATGTTTTTGTTTGACACCAAAACACTGTATTATAATGAACAGTACAATGCAAATGATATTATGTAACGAAATCTAATATTTGTTGCAATTTTTTTTTTAAAATAACGATTTTTTGAGCATAGAAAAGGAAAATATTGTAACAGGTATATTAATAAAATCAAGGATTATTATTACATTTCGATAAGCATTTACAAATCAAGGAATATGAAAATATGTAAAGGTGCACTTCATCTTTTTATGAAAGTTCTTAGGCTTTTCAGGTTAATACTTAATTGCACTTGTTTAAAAACTATGAAGCACAGATACACCGAAAATTGCCCCGTACAAGTATCGAAATCAAATATCAGTACCAATACGCACCCGATACGTGAGATACATATATCGGATGCGCCTGAGAAGCATCTAAAAATAATTTTTTATTTTTTCAATTTCGTATACGTTT
This sequence comes from Heliamphora exappendiculata, assembly GCA_034768845.1. Classification (NCBI taxonomy): domain Eukaryota; kingdom Viridiplantae; phylum Streptophyta; class Magnoliopsida; order Ericales; family Sarraceniaceae; genus Heliamphora; species Heliamphora exappendiculata. Next base: position 9,218,519 of record JAOTRH010000026.1, on the reverse strand, counting down.
TAGATATGCACATGATACAGGGGAATGCGCACGGAATATATTTTGGATACAGATGAGATACCCTTTGGATGCGTTTCCAAAATTATTTTTTTATTTTTTATTTTTAAAAATTATTTTTTTATTTAGTTCATGTTTTGATTTTATTGTTATGATTGTAGTATCATCACGATATTTTTCCTATACTTAATGGGAATTAACTCTTGCATTTGGTTTAGTTTTATAAATAATACAATATCGTGATGATACTATATTTGGTTTAGTGTTATAAATTAACGCTTGCATTTGGTTTAGTTTTATAAAAAAAAAATTACAAATGTATCTTAGCCGTGACACATACC
>JAOTRH010000026.1:9205359-9216393 GCA_034768845.1 Heliamphora exappendiculata | reverse complement strand
TTTTTCTTTTCCTTTTTCAGACTTGCTTGAAGAAGCACCAACAAATCCCAGTCCACACCTGTCTGTCACAGCCTTTTGTGATCTAAGTATGTCATCCAAAGCCCTAGTACCTGCATTCAATTCTTAAAGTAGTAGATTGAACATTTAACATATCTTTTTCAAATCTAATCAATTTTAATTCAAGATCAATTTTTAACTCAATACAAACATGCAACTCTTTTTTAATAAATTTAATCATGATTTGTCTAGTTTGACACAATTCAGATAAGTCATTTTTTTCTTTTTCACATTTTGTAAGTTTTTTACACAAAATTTCTCTGTTTGATTTTAACTTCACAACCAGGTCTTGAGCTTCAGTTAGCTCTTGTTTGACACCGTCTCTCTTTTTCACACAATTTATATTTTTTAACCAGTTTTGCATTTTGTTTGGTCAACTTGAAACACTCTCTATAAAGCTTATCATAAGTTCGTTGAAGAGTTTCATCATCTTCAGACTTACTGTCCATTTCACTTTTCTCTTTTTTCAAAATTATTTATAGAATTTTTATTTTCAGACTCAATAGACTACTCCTGAACAGAAGCAACAAAAGTTACAATTTTACCATCATCATAGTCAGATTCCTTCTCATCACTCTTGTCATCCTAAGTGACTGTGGATCTTTTTTGTTTCTTTCTAAGAAGGTTCGGGCATTCTTTAGCCATATGTCCATATCATTTGTATTCATAGGATTGGATTTTAAAAATTTGGCATTTTGACCATTTTTTAATAAAATTAGACACATCTTTAGCTTTTGTCTTTACTGTGTTCCTTTAGTGATTTTTCTTCATGATTAGGTTTTTTAGTTTTTAAATTTTTTTTGAATTTCTTCACAAAAATAGCCATCATCTCATGTTCTAAATCATCATCAGAGTCACTTGCTGAATCTTGAACTGAAGAGAAAGCCAAATGTTTTGAAATTTTTTTGTTTTGAAAATTTAGCTCATAGGTTTGCAGGTTTCCAACTTAATCTTCAACAGAAATAGAATCGATATCTTTACTCTCTTTTAGTACTGTGACTTTTGGTTGGAAACGTTCGGGTAAAGATCTAAGAATTTTTCGAACGATTTTAGAAGTTTAATTTTTTTTACCAAGATTAAACGAGGCATTCACAATATCATTTAATTTTGTATAAAAATCGTCAAAACTTTCATCGTCTTTCATACGTAGAGTTTCGAAATTTGTTGTGAGACGTTGAAATTTTGATATTTTTACGGTATCAGTCCATTCGTGAGTGATTTGAAGAATATCTTATACTTTTTTAACCAAGTCACACGTACTAATTCTACGAAACTCATCTTGTGTGACTCCACTAAAGATAGCATTTGTAGTTTTGCTATTCCAACCTACATCCTCAAAATTAGCTCTGTCCCATTTAGCCACGGGCTTAGGGATGGTTACGCCATCAATAACACTGGTGGAAGGCTTGCAACTATCAACAACAGAAAGCCAAACTCTGTTGTCAATAGATTTCAAAAAGGCTCTCATCATGACTTTCCAAAATGGGTAATTATGGTCGTTAAGGAGAGGTGGTCTATTAGTCGAAGCGCCTTATATAAGAAAATTCATTTATTGCAAATCAATCAATGGATCACACAAATTTTTTTTTTTGTGACCTGCTTTGACACTAATTGAAAAATCTCGTTTACCGACTGATTTGCACTAATTAATTTTTTAAATAAGCTAAAGGCTGCAAAAAGCTTAAAACAATCAATCACCAAAGCAGAAAATAAAAACAACCACAATCACACATAAGATATGGATTTTTACGTGAAAAACTCCAAATCGGGTAAAAATCACGAGACCACATCGGGTCTAGAAAATCAAACACTATAAAATTGCTGGTTACAAAGAAATCTTACAACCCTGAAGTTGCACCCACAACTAATGGTAGTAAGCCTATTTTTGCCGAATCCACGTGCACCAACTCCTGTGTTTGACCGCCACTGGAACTCATCACCAGACTTCAATGCTGACGGACTCCTCCACCAGGCTTCAACACTTGAGAATTCCTCTCAAGCAACTCCACGAATCCAAATTGATTGTTGAAACTTTGATTGACTTGATGATTGGCTTGAATGAACGAAAACTAATGAATCATCAAGTTGTTGTAGACTAACTTGCGAGCATGTAGACTAGCTTGCGAGTATAAAAAATAATCTTCAAAGCTTGTGGCGGCTAGGTTTTCATACAAAATAAAATAAGGAGGCTCACCTAATAAGAAGCCCTAGCTGCTTATTTATATTAAACTACCAAACCCTAGCGCTGCTGCTTTAAAATCTGTCTCGCCGCACAGGACCGATCGAGTGGTTTATTCACCGCTCGAGCGGTGAAGTCTAAATGTCAATATTTTTGTTGCAGATGACGAAATACTGAGAGGTGTAAATGACCGCTCGATAGACCGCTCGAGCGGTCTGTCGGGCGGTCTGATACAGCGGGATATTTTTTGATATTTTCTGCTCCGTTTGCGTAGTTTTGCAATATTAAAATCATAACTCCAAAAAAAGCAAATGTCAAAATATCAACAAATTAAATAAATAATTTAAATAAACATTTGTCACAATTTGACAAACTAAAAACGAATTAGACCGATGTCAAAATTCGTAATATTTTTAATCTCAGAATTGTACACTCTACGATTATAATAAATTATCTCTTATACTCGTAGATGTAGGCAGATTGTGTCGAATCATATAAATCCTTGCATAATTTTTATTTAGTGTGTGTATGATTTTTGTTTCTATTCGCATTTGAGAATATGTGCTTAAATCCCAACAATAAGGAATAGTGCAAGTTTTAAATACTGCTCTTCATCTTTGCCTATAGATCAATTATACAACTGGTTTTGTAGATCAATTAAACAACTGTTCTTAAAAAATAAATTATTTTACATATTTAAATTTAACATCTTTATTTATTTACTGCAAAATTTTAGAGTTATTTTTTTTGCTTTTATCAGACTAAAATCATTGTTTCGTTTTTCTACGTTATAATTTTTTTCTACCCTTACTGAAAAGCCCTTTTATAGCAAGTTATTGGCGAATGGTTCCACAGGTTCACAAGCATCAACTGCTAACACAATAGCTTCCGTGTTCTTGTTTATATTTTTCCAGGTCCTACTCTTTCGCTCCAGAAAAAACACAATTGTTGTTGGCAATTGGCATCCGAAAACGTTGAATTTACACACACACACACACACTCACTATGGACGCATTGAGGAAGCAAGCGAGCAAGCTCAGAGAACAAGTCGCCAAACAACAGCAGGTAACAATCGTTTTCTCCCGTTCGTTTCGTCCGTTTGGTTTCTGGGAAAATGCGGGAAAAGGAAATGAAATTTAAGTTTGGACTCAAACTGGTGTTTCACTATATGGGTTACGGCTGTTGTCGCTGTTGGGATCGAAGTTTTCTAAATACCCGGTTCAGATGTTACTGTCCATTCTTTTCTCTTTCTTTTCTTTGCCTAGATTTTCCTTGCAACCAAAATAGAGGATGGATATTCTTCTCCATAAATCTAATTGAATAACTAAACTAGTGAAATCTCTGATTTGTAAAATCTGAGGGTTTTGCGTCTTGTTACAATTGTCTCATTAATCTGAGGAAAATAACTAAAATTTAGTACTTGGTGTAGTTTGTGAACTAAAAGGGACTGGATTCTGAGGGCCACTGCCTTCCGAACAGTGTTGTTATATGCAATCATGTTGCCAAATTATTAATTGTGTACTCAATTTCAATTTCCATTGCACTAGTAAGATCTATCATCATAAAATTTTAATGCACAAAGTCTATTTAAGACAAAAGTACTCTAGAACAGATAAATTTATTTGTGCTTTTTCAAAGCATGTATAAAAAAATACATATTAAATTTATCTGTTTTTTATTGAAAGTACATAAAAAAAAATACAGATAAATTTATCTGTTTTATCGAAAGTACATATAAAGAAAATAGATAAATTTATTTGTGTCTTTTCAAAACATGTATAAAGAACACAGATAAATTTATCTGTTTGCATTATCTGTGTTGATATGCAAACAGATAAATTTACGTGATTGTTATGCAAAACAGATAAATTTATCTGTTTGCAGGGTATTTTTAGGAGAAATCACGCAATTGGACCTTGCGCGTTAAAATCTTTGTTGATGGACTTTGCACGTTAAAATTTATTTTTTTGGACTTTTGGCTGAAATTTCCAAATAAAAATGGAAAAGCCTCCAATTTTTTTTTGGAGAAATGAAGAGGATCCAGATCATAGCTGTCTTAATAGTTAATTATCTTTTACTAATTTAGGTAGTTATTCTATCTAGATTGGTGATGCCCATGTTTGTATTTCAGGCTGTAATAAAGCAGTTAAGCGGAACTGGTTACGAAAGTTCTGATGTAATGGTCATCGATGAGGTTGAGCTGCAAAGACATCAGCAATTAGAGAAACTGTACAGGTCTACGCGTGCAGGAAGGGTAAGCATGTTTCAACTGTTTTTAACTATTAAGGTTCTCATACAAATTGACATGATTTAGTGACTAGCATATGGCGTCAAAACTTCTATCGTTCATTTATTTTGAAGTAAATGTATTTTGATTGCAAATAGCTTCATAGGGAAATATGGCGATTTTTGATTCTTAACGAGACACGATATCTGATGCTCATATGTTCGCCAAGTGTGTTAAAAAGTGGCATTATGTGAAACCTTTGAAGCAACAATACTCATATATGCTTCCATGTTCAAGTTGCTAGGTATATTTATTAGAAATGTGTTCCATGAATACCAAAATAATGTAGCCTTAAGAAAGAAGGGATAAATATGAAAAATTGGTTTCATTTTCATGGTGGGACCATTTTTGGAGCTTAATTGTCTGCACTGCTTCATATATTGTTTCAGTACCTTATAATGAAGAATTTGTAGTCTGATTTATGATAGAACATACTTGACGTGGGTTGATTGATTCCCAGGGATATTTTTTGTGTTGTACTTCTCTTTGGTCTTGTAGAAGTAATGGTGGGAAATTGGTTATTTAGTGCAACTGTTCATTCAATTGAGTTATTTTGGTACGAGTTAAAAAGAAATAAAAATGAATATAGATTCTTGAGAGAACTGCTTGGTTGATTGGCACATGAGTGCATTTAATCTTATTCATGATTGCCTAAATATCATAGGTATTACTGAGTTGCATTGCTTTTGTGTACCTCTACCTTCTACCTCCTATCTTCAAGTTCTTAACTCTCTTTCACAATGATTCAACCAACACGTGGGCACTTGGACCAATTTTTATTTCTTTATCTAACCATTTTGGCTTTGTTCTCGATGTTGGTGATACTTTTGCTTTATACAGATTTTCCATTAAAGCATGTATATAAATCAAGTGGTCAAGCGATCTTAAGAATTTGGGGTTTTGTATCTTGTAAGCATGGATGATTTCTCCTTTGCTTTAGCATTTGGAATCTAGGTTACTTGATGGGATTGCTTTTAGAAGTCATGAGAGCTTCATATGAAGTAGGAGTGTGGAAAAGAATGGAAATGTTGAGTTAGACAAGGGTTTGGGTAAGTAGGTGAGAAGGAATAGAGAGTCTGATGTAGAAAAGGAAGATAGAAAGATAAGTAGAGAAATGAAGAACACACATGGGCCACAACCCTAATGTCACAAAGTCCACAACCTTAACTAAATTTCAGTTCTATTAATTCGAATTTAGCTTTTACAATAATCGTATCTTTACTAGAAGCTAAAACCCGTCCAAGATGGGAAAATAAAATCCCTAATGAAAAGGGAATAGAGAAAATAACTTATTAAATAGTTAAATGACTTCTTACTAAATGTTAAATGAAAATAACCTTTGAACGGTACTTATTGGATTAAAATGGCCTCCTTTGATGCATTGGACCCTGAGGCTTTGTTTGAGGCTTTCAAAGTGGTTAACTACACTTTAGCCAGTTAAGGGCTACGCCTTCAATTCTACTTCACTGAATAGAATTCGACTTTGGTAAGTTACGAGCATGCTTAAGAATACTATATGAATGTGGAATGTGACTAACCGATGTAGAGTTGTTCCTTAACTTGACTGTTCTTGAATCAGTGGGACATTTTGTTGTAATGAAAGAATAGGTGATTGGGCCTATTGGCATATCTAGCTGTATGACATCACAATCCTATATTCATGTTCATTGCAAAAGAATCTGCAAAACCATATGGTTAGAACTTCGCTTTTACCTTTTCTTTTAACTTCCCAATAGCGAAGGTCACATGCTATGGGACATTGTTTATGAATCTTAAGCTTGGTGTTGGTGATTCTTGTTATATGGTTAGGCTCAGAATGTGGCTTAATTTCTAAACCCAATTTCTTCACTCTTTTTAGGTACAATGCTAGTACAACTCCTTGTATCATCAATTATTAATGAGAACATTTGTCCCACCTACTTGATATCAGGTGTGAATACCATCAATTGAAGGTGAAAGATAGTGATGTTCCAAAAGCTACTTTTCGCACTTGATATTGACATTATGAGTTTTTAGTTATGTCTTTTCGGTGGATTAATGCCCTAATAGTACTTATAGACTTGATGAATTGGGTATTCTTTGATTGGTTGCACAGCTTAGAGAGTTTCTTCTATTGGTACCAAATGACTGAGGAGAGAAAGTTACTTTTTGGAAGCAAATTTGGGGTACAACTAGATTTTGGTAGACTAAGTATCAACTAGAGTACTATGCCGCTATTTGTAGCTATACAATTATGAAGGCTGCAATGAACCCCTACTTTGTCCCTCTAAGTTACAAGCAGCGAGCTCATTTATAGTTTACTTAGTTAACACAAGGAAGCAAGGCAGTTGAAGAATATACAGGATTATTTACATTTTGGTTATTCGATTTGAGTTCCCATGGAACGAAGACTTATGATTTTCATGTATCGTCGGGGTTTGAATTCACAAATCTGTTGTGGATTAAGTGCTGGTAGATTATATATCATGGCAGATGCAGTTCAAGTAGCCTTTCATATGGAAAGAGGTGAAAAAGAAGGTTCCAGTATGCCTTATGTTGGACTCCCTCACAAGGAGTGGAAGAACTTTTGTGGATGTCATTTGTGACAAATTTTTAGAGCATCCTCCTTGTGCTACTTCTACCCCTACTCCTACTCCTACTCCAATAATATATGGAGGTAATACCATGCTATGAGGAAGTTCCCTTCCCCAAAATTAATATGGCCAAGACATCATGTTATTAGATAATATATCATGGCAGATGCAATTTAAGTAGCCTTTCATATGGAAAAAGAGATGAAAAAGAAGGTTTTTAGTATGCCCTGTGGTGGACTCTCTCACAAGGCGTGAAAGAACTTTATGGATGTCATTCGTGGCAAACTTCTAAAGCGTCCTCCTCGTGCGACTTCTACCCCTACTCTGACAATATATGGAGGTAATATCAAGTTCAAGTGCTTTAATTGTCAAAGCTTTAGACATCATGCTAGGAAGTCCCCTTCTCCAAAATTAATGTGTCGAGGTGGTAGTGCGGGTAACTGAAAGGTATGCTTTAATTGTAAAGTGCTGGGTATACTGTATTGGGCATCCAGTGATGAATTAATCATCGGTTATTTACTTTAGAGGTTGTGCTAGCGAGCTACGAGCGACAAGTCAGTCCCCTTAGTACCGTTGTTTCTCGGTACAACTTATTATCAATTGGATGCAATTGTTAAGGTATGAACAAATCCTTCGGTTGTTACAATATCCCTACTTTTGTGTGCACCCCATTTCTGCAAGCATTGTTCTACGAGCGATTTCCTAGCGTTGCTCGAAGGACTTTTTCTTTTGTTAAGAAGAAAGATGATGCTTTGGAGTGTCGACCGGCTAGGTGGGCTGATTTACGTTGTTGAGGTAGTTTGGATTATGTGATGGTTAAAGCCAGTAAATTTTGTGCTCATCCTTTTGCGGAACGTCTTGCAGGGGTATACCAAGGACTTTACATAATATTTGAAAGCCGAAAACAAATACGGAAATCTCTGCGCTCAGTGCAGAACCTGAAAACTGAATTAGGAGGAAGTTATCGCTGACGGGAGCATCACTAATCATCAATAATGACCATTCTACTGCAAGTTCCCGATTAGCGAATTCCCGCGTGCACTGCCAAAATTCATCCTCCAGAGTCAAGGGGCACGGTACAAGTGATCACCTAAGGGGATTGACGGAGGGTGTTCCCCTTTTAAACACTTCAAAAGCCAACGCAAGTCATTACTCTGCATATCTACGGTCTCAAGATTTTTTTTCCTTGAGAAATCCACGAACCAGTAGATCCATCAGGAGGAAGTTATCGCTGAATTAGGAGGAAGTTATCGCTGACGGGAGCATCACTAATCATCAATAATGACCATTCTACTGCAAGTTCCCGATTAGCGAATTCCCGCGTGCACTGCCAAAATTCATCCTCCAGAGTCAAGGGGCACGGTACAAGTGATCACCTAAGGGGATTGACGGAGGGTGTTCCCCTTTTAAACACTTCAAAAGCCAACGCAAGTCATTACTCTGCATATCTACGGTCTCAAGATTTTTTTTCCTTGAGAAATCCACGAACCAGTAGATCCATCAAACACCAATAAACAGCTACTTGAAATTGAGCAAAAGCGATGTAAAAAATGTTAGCTTTATTATAATTATTATATTAGTTTTATTATTATTATCCAGTGTGGTTGGGCACACCATATCTTATTATGTAGTCTCGTTGTTCTATAAATAAACGGTTACGTGCCCTATTGGGGTTAACGTCTTTATTGAGTTTAATGTTATTCTATTAACATGGTATCAGAGCCTAACTCTAACCCTAACCATAACTCTAACCCTAATCCTAGCTACCGCTGCCACCATTAAAACCTTGGAACCAAGCCTCCATCATTAACACTCTGAAACCCTAGCCAGACCCACCTGCAACCCTCGTCGTACCTCCAGGGAGGGTCGCCGACCTTCATTGCATCTCCAGGAAGAGTCGCCGCTCTTCGTCACACCTCTAAGGAGCGTTGCCGCCCTTCGTCACCACCCCATGGAGGGTCACCGCCCTTAGTCGCACACCCAGGCAGCTACGCCAGTACTCGTCGCACCTCAAGGGAGGCTCACCGACCTTCGTCGCAACCCCCCGAGCCTCGTCACTGCTTCTCTAGTCCTCACTGCATCAATGTACGATGGAATCTACTGTTCTGTGTTGATTGACGCTTCATGATGCAGTGAGGAATCTGTGTTGATCACTGTTCATGTTCATGAGGACCTCGCTGTTCATGTTCGTGAGGACTAGTGCTGCCCTATTCATGTTCTAATTATTTAGAAGTTGTGAGAAGCCTGTGTTTGGTGATTTGGTTATGTTTTGATTATTTGGGAGTTGTGCGGAGCTTTTGTGATTTTAATCTTTAATCAAGGATGTTAACAGGAGAAGCTGGGTCTGCTACCCGAACTTCTGAGACTAATGAGTCTCTGACGGATATCGGGCGACTAGCTAGAACTGAGGTGTTTCTCCTTTTCTACCCGGCTTGTTGGTGAGAAGCTTGATGGTGCTACAGCTTATCCGTTGTGGAGAAAAAATGTGTTGAAATCCTTGCAATGTATGGAATTGGATTCCCATCTATTTGATAATGCTCCCGCTGCTAGTACCCCTGCCTATTGTACCTGGGTCCGAGATGATGCTCGTATCTTTAGTCAGATCATAAATTCAATGGACTGCAGTGTCAAGATTTTAGTTGCAAGTGATGATACAGTGAAAGAAATCTGGGGGGGCTCTAGAGGATATTTATGCCTCTACAAATGACTTATCGCGCCTTTATGATGTGATGCGAGGCTTCTTCTGCTCGCAATAGGCTGGCCGTCCTCTTCAGGAGCACTTTATGGGATTTAAAGTGCTTGCCGACGAGTTTGATCGGCTTCTTCCATTTACTAGTTCTATCAGTAAGTTTCAGGAATAGCGGATGCAGATTCTCCTCGTGTTTTTTGGTTAGTTTGGACCCTGAATATGACACGGCTCGTTCCCAGATTTTTGCTGGGACAGATATTCCTACATTATCTGAGGCTTTCCAGCGGGTGAGTCGTTCGATGTGCCATGACGACACTCGACCTTCCTCTGATACTAATGATCAGTCTGCCCTTGTTGCTTCTCGAAGAGGCAATGACACTCGTGGCTGTGGCCGTGGCCGTAGTAAGGGTCGTGATGGAGGTCGAACAGGTGGGGGGGGCTCGTGAGACTCGTTCTTGCCACTATTGTGGGATCCAGGGCCGTTTTCGCAGTCAGTGTTATAAACTACATGAAAGACCGTCCCCAGTAGCTAATGCTACTGCTGAGTACCCCTAGGTAGACTCGTCTTCCTCTTCTTAGAAGCAACTCGTAGAGATAACTCCAGCTGAATATGAGCAATATGTTCAGTCTCAAGTCACTAGCCCTAGTCCTCCCGCTCCTGTTGCCGCTACCTTCGCAGGTAATCCTAGTGCATGTCTGGGGACTACTTCATTTGCCTGGATAATTGATTCAGGTGCCTCTTATCATATAGCTGGTTCGGCAAGTATATTATCTGACTATCAGGTGACTCCTAGCCATCGTGATGTTCTTGTAGCTAATTGATCTTCCTTACCGGTTAAAGGACGTGGATTCGCTACTCCCACACCCTTCTTAACCCTATCTAATATCTTACATACTCCTGGAAATCCATTTAACTTATTATCAGTCAGTCAGCTCACTAATGATCTCAATTGTTGTGTGATTTTTTATCCTGATGGCTGTGTTTTTCAGGATCTTACAACGAGGAAGATTTTCAGTAGAGGTCGAGTCTCTAATGGGCTTTATTTGGTGGAGGAGGTGGCTGCTACGGCCCGCTCAGTAGTTCCCTCTCTTAGTTTTGAGGCTCATTGCCGTCTGAGGCATCCATCTATATCCAGTTTACATAGTATGTGTCCTAGTTTTCGCTTTATTTTTCATATTGAGTGTGAGTCGTGTCGGTTGGCAAAGCACCTGCGTGTGCCTTTATTATCTCGGGTCAATAAACGAGCTT
>JAOTRH010000026.1:9167707-9205259 GCA_034768845.1 Heliamphora exappendiculata | reverse complement strand
ATATTATGGAGACTGCTCGTGCTCTCTTGTTTCAAATGCACGTGCCTAAGCAATTCTGGGGACATGCCGTGTTAATTACTTGCTACTTAATTAACCGTCTCTCATCTCAGGTCCTTGGTGGCAAAATTCCGATGGCGGTCCTCTCTCCCGCAACGAGCCTTTTCTCTCTTCTCTTGAGAATTTTTGGCTGCCTTTGTTATGTTCGTGACACCCATCCTTAGCGAACGAAGTTGGATGTTCGGGCTGTCAAATGTATCTTTTTTGGTTATTTGAAGACTCAGAAGGGCTATCGCTGTTTTTGTCTATCTCTCCACAAGTTCTTTGTGTCCCGCGATGTTGTCTTTATGGAGTCTACTCTTTTCTTTTCCACATTAGATTCGGCTGAGTCGGGGAGTGGGCGGTCTGATCTTGCACATCTTGATTTTTAAGTGTCTTGCTTGCCTTTGTCCTCTTTTGCAGGTGTTCCTCCTACTGAGGGGTCCTCTCCACCTTCTCCTTCCACTCCGTCAGCTTCATTGGAACTTTTCTCTACTGAGCCCATCTCCTTGTCTGCGGATCCTCTTCCCACGGTAAGTTCTTTCTCTGCTCATGATATTTCTATTGCTACTCGGAAATTTTATCACACTTGCAGGGATCATCCTCTCTATACTCGCTTCTACAAGGGACTTTCAGTCTCCTTACAGACTTGTATCGCCACTCTAGATCAGGTCACTATTCCTCGTACTGTTCCTGAGGCCTTAGCTGACCCTGTCTGGCGGGGTGCTATGTTGGAGGAAATGCACGCTCTTGAGTCTACTTCTACTTGGTCTCTCGTTTCTCTTCCGGAAGGCAAACAGGTTATTGGCTGCAAATAGGTCTTTACGGTCAAGGTAAATCCTGACGGTTCTCTTGTCCGCTTGAAGGACCGTATCGTTGCCAAGGGATATGCTTAGACGTATGTGGTTGACTATTTTGAGACCTTCTCTCCTATTGCCAAGATGGCATCTGTTCGCCTGCTTACGTCTCTGACTACCTCTCGTCATTGGCCTCTATACCAGCTTGACGTGAAGAATGTCTTTCTTCACGGTGATTTGCAAGAGGAAGTTTATATGGAACAACCTCCCAGTTTTGTTGCTCAGTGGAGGTCGCAGCTGGTCTGTCATCTCCATTGATCCCTTTATGGCTTGAAGCAGTCTCCACGTGTGTGGTTTGGTCGATTTAGTACACTTATGCACCAGTTTGGTCTTCACAGTCCGGCAAAGATCATACGGTGTTTTATCATTTGCTCGTTGTATTTTATTGATTGTTTACGTTGATGATATTGTTTTCACAGGCGATGATGCAGTGGGCATTTCTGCGTTGAAGCAATTTTTGAAATCTCAGTTTCAAACTAAAGACTTGGGAGAATTGAAATACTCTATTGGAGTCGAGGTGGCACGAGGTAAGAATTGTATCTTTATCTCCCAGAGGAAGTATCTGTTGGATATTCTTGCTGACGCAGAACTTTTGCACGCAAAGGGCGTTGAGTCACCTATGGACCCGAGTGTTAAACTTCTCCCTGATAAGGGTGATGTTTTTCCTCATCCCGATAGATATAGGAGAATGGTTGGAAAGTTGAATTATCTGACAACAATGACAAGACCAGACATAGCGTTTCCTGTGAGTGTGGTGAGCCAATTCATGGCTGTACCTCGGATCCCACGTTAGAATGCCTTGGTTAGAATTCTACGCTATATCCACAGTAATCCCGATAAGGGGTTGCATTTTAGTGATCACGGCCACTCTATGATGGAAGGATTTTCTGATGCTGACTGGGCGGGATGTCCTATTGATCGGCGGTCCATTTCTAGATTCTCTATATTTATCGGTGGCAATTTTATCTCTTAGAAGAGTAAGAAGCAGGATGTGGTTTCGAGATCAAGTGCAGAAGCAGAATACCGAGCCATGGCCTTAGCCACATTTGAGATTTTGTGGCTTCGTCAATTGCTTAGTGAGTTGGGTAATCCCTGCAATGGCCCAATGAAATTTTAGTGTGATAATAAATTTGCAGTGTATATTGCCACGAATCCGGTGTTCCATGAGCGTACTAAACATATCGAGGTGGACTGCTATTTTATTCGGCATGTGTATCAAAATGGTGTGATCGTGTTCGGTGCGGTTCGTACTGGAGAACAGTTGGCAGATATCTTTATTAAGTCTGTTTCAGGTCCTCGGGTTCGATACATATGTAACAAACTGGGCATGTTAGATATATATGCACCAGCTTGAGGGTGGGTGTTAGCTTTATTATAATTATATTGTATTAACTTTATTATTATTATCCGGTGTGGTTGGGCACACCATATCTTATTATGTAGTCTCGTTGTTCTATAAATAAACGGTTGCATGCCCTATTGGGTTAACGCCTTTATTGAGTTTAATGTTATTCTATTAACAAAAAATTCTCACTGATAACCCACCGCACAGAGCCGTGGTTCGTGTTAGGAGCAAGCAATGCAAGGCTCCCACTAGATCACAAGTTCAAGCGCCGATCGAGACGTCGAAAACTGTTCGATTAAAGGCCCTATGCAAACCCATTGCGCAGCGCCACAGTTCGTGTATTAGGAGCAAGAAACGCAAGGCTACCAGTACCACCAGATCGCAAGTTCAAGCGCTGATCAAGACTTTGAGCACTGATCAATTATAGGGCTTGCGCAATCCTAAACAAAATTAAGACCCGCTCCCCAAAAAAAATCAGCATCAAACAGCCAAGAAGCTCAATTTTCGAGCCAAAATCTGAACACCAATCCAAAATTTAAACACCAATCAGCTACGAGGCAAGCGCAAAATCAAGATCCGCTAAGACTTTCCAAACAATCGCAACACTGACCAGCCTTGGAGCTGAAATATAAGCCCTGATCGGCTAGAAATCCCGCCGAGCAGAGAAGAATGAGCGGGCAAAGGAACACGGAAGGGGGCAGCTGAAAAGTTTTTGAGAAACCCCAAGTGTGCTCACAAAGGAGGGGGCTGTGCAACTTCTAATTCTTTTCAAAGACCTAGTCGGCATATTATGGGGTTTAAGAAGAAAAAAAAACACAAACGGGATGAGCATTTACACACGAAAGTTCTATTATGTATTTTAAATCCTCTTTTCAAAAATTATTATTATCCTATGAGGGCCTTTTCCATATCCTAGATGTGAAAACCTTCACCGGATCTATGGGTCTTTCCAGAGTCAGATCATAAACTCCAGATCTAAAAGTCCAAGTTAGATCGTAAACTCCAGATCTGAAAACCTTTCCCAGATCTACGGGTCTTCTCCAGATCTGAAAGACCAACTCAGATCGTAAACTTTTGATCCCCATATCTAAAAACCTTCCCCAGATCTGAGGGCCTTCTCTAGATCTGAAAATCCAAATCGGATTGTAAACTTTTGTTCCCCGGATCTGAAAACCTTCCCCAGATCTGAAAATCTAAATCGGGTCGTAAACTTTTGTTCCCCATATCTGAGGGCCATTTCCAGATATGAAAGTTCAAGTTAGATCGTAAACTTTTGCTTTTCCAGATCTGAAAGACAAAGTTGGAGCGTGAACATTTCTTCTCCAAATATGAAAACCTTCCCTAGATCTGAGGAACTTCTCCAGATCTGAAAGAGCAACTCAGATCATAAACTTTTGTTCCATAGATCTGAAAACCTTCTCCAAATTTGAAAATCCAACTCAGATAGAAAATTATTATTGTCCAGATATACAAACTCTCTCTAAATGACTTGATCGAAATCTTTACCCCACACACCAGTCAGTAGCCACAGAGAGAGAGAGAGAACGGGCAAACAAGAATCTCTCTCTCTCTTCAAATGTAAGAGTCGAAATCTCAAAGTAAAATCATGCATATCCATCTCATTTCAATAAGCATTTCATGAAGTTGTGGATTATTCTTTTTTCCAAACATCCAAAAGAAATATATGGATAACGAGCTTACCAAGTATAAATTACGGATGGAGTGAAGGGGAAGAAAATCCACCAGCAGATCTAATACCAAGCACGCGAACAAGGGGCAACGCTAAAGCTCGAGGATGATAAAGTGGCACTGTGACTTCTCCAAAATCTTTTCACGTGATCAAATGGTAGAACTTTTCATGGGGCAACACTAAAGCTCAAGGATGATGAAGGGGCACCAAAATCTTCTCACACGATACAATAGTAGAACTCTCCATTTATTGTTCTGCATCACCTCGATATCGGGGGCCTTTAACAGACATAATAGTACAATGGATATGTGCGCACACTCTCAATTGCACGCAAGAGTATCCCCGCAAAGAGCATAATGCAGGCACTATCTCTCAGCAACTGCCACTTGGCGCGATGGAAGCCAAATACTTACGGTCACTTGCCTCAGTATCACCGTTGATGCGCCTTGCAGCCATCACAATTAAGAACGCTTTAATAACCTGAGTTGGGAGCAAGACCCGTGGTCACCCGGGATCACCCGGAGAGAAAGTGGTTTAGAGGCTAGAGCCAAGGGACGTCAACAACCACTCGTCATATCGTCTTCGGATGGACACCCTCTCTTGGTCATTGTTTAGGCAAATGGAATGTTGACTCGCTGGTGTTCGTATCACTGAATGAATAAGACTTGTTACACATAACACTGCGGCCCGCAGTGATACGAAGTTCGGGATGATTACCTCGTATAAGTCAAACCAAGAGGGCCACGCCACATGGTACACGGACCAATAGCTAAATGAATTTACGTGACTCACTTGAACCTGATTTTAGCAGTCATGGGGACTTCGTTTACTTGCATTTTGTTCTCTCTCACTCTCTCTCTCTCTTCTCTTCTTTTTGAACTGTGAACCAGTTATAACCCATAAGATTCATCTTATTAATGTTTTGACGTTCTCTTTTCTGCAGGATTTTCAGAAAGATATTATTAAGGCTGCAGAAGCATTTACTGCCATAGGGTATAAGCATATCGAAACTGGTAAAAATATAATGGGCTCTGTCTGTGGTTACTTTTTTCTAAGGAATATTGTTTTGGATGAACTAAGGAATTTACTTTGTCCACGATTATTTTTTTCTTGTAATTGTATGCTAATAACTTTATATATTTGCTGTTGACTTTACAACTACTTGGTAATCAGGAACCAAGTTGTCTGAGGATTGTTTCAAATATGGTGTTGAAAACATTGATGACAAGATTCTAGCCAAGGCTGCATCTCTATATGGTGATGCTCGTAAACATATAGAACAAGAGCTTGACGATTTGAATAGACAATTATTTTCTCAGGTTTGTGCTATCTCTATTGTTATTATTTATTTATTTATTTTTTGAATCATCGTGGCTTGTTATTTGTAATCTATCACTATCGAATAGATGAAATATATCAGCTAATTCTAAGTAGAAGTGATCATATTAGGTGGTTCCTCTGCAGCTTCCTTTGAGATGCTAATTAGGTTAGGTGCATAAAATATTTAGGGAAGTAACCTTCACACTACACTTTAAGCTTCTCTCATTTTTTTAGCCTCTGTCAAGGGGAATGTGAAAAGATAGAAGTAGATTGGGAAAATGATTTCCAATATGTATGCCCATAATTTTTGAATCTTTATTTGATTCTGTGATTCTTCATCATGAAATCTCATAGCCTTTTCCCTACCAATAGACTTTGAAATTAGAAGGGCCTCGATTTAGTTTGATGGGTTAGGGAATAAATGCACATTTCTTTTACTAATTTTTCAATGTGGATTAGTTAAACAGTTCAACGATGAGCTTTTACTATCCTGGGGTGAAAAGCAAGCAGAGGAAAAACGGAAAATATTAAAAGCAATTTTGTTTGCAAACAATCGGGGAGGAAGTGCAGTTAAGCCTAACAGAAGAAGCAACTTTCTTCAGATGTAAAACCAATCTAACTATTGATGTTATCCAAAAATGGAAGCATGACCTTAGAGTTTTTTTCATACCCAGATTTTAGAACCATTGCGAGCAATGGTAGCTGGTGTTCCTTTGGAGGATGCTCGTCATCTTGCTCAGCGTTATAGTCGAATGAGACAAGAAGCAGAGACACAGGTAATTAGACAGTTCAGCTGCCTTTACCTCAGGAAATTACTTTGGCTTGAGCCCACATTTTAGATTGCTTAAATCTTTTTATCAGATCATTATTGTTATCTTATATTCTAATTGACCATAATAGCAAACAGGCAGCAGAGGTTTCGAGAAGACAAGCTCGGGCAAGGGAAGCTCCAATTCCTGAAAATGTGGCAAAGCTGCATGCAGCCGAATCTAAAATACAGGAACTGAAAGCAAATATGGCAGTGCTGGGTAAGGAAGCCGCGACCGCATTGGCTGCAGTAGAATCGCAGCAGCAAAGGCTGACATTCCAGAGGCTTGTGGCAACGGTATGTACTTGTGGAATAATTTTTCTTTTGGATTACATGAAGTTGTATATTTATTATAAATTTGTGCTTCTACTTGTTGAAGTAATATTTTCTATAAGTTCATGCATCTAAAATCTGAAGGTTGAAGGAGAAAAATCATATCATGAGAGAATAGCTGCCATTCTGGGTGAGGTTGAAGCTGAGGTAAGTTTCTTCATTTTTTGTTTTCCAGAACAGAATATTTTTAGGTTAAACCAATTATGTGCATGAGATGGCCTGGCATTTGGTGTTAGATGGTCTCGGAGAAACAACGAAAAGAGTCTGCTCCTCCTGTAATTTCATCCACCAACGGCTCAGAGAAAACAAAGTACTTTTTGGCTGAGGTATCTTCTGAATTTATTTCTGGCCATTGAAGGAGTTTTTTAGAAGACTAACAGGCTGGCCTAGTGGAGAAGGTGCTGGCTTAGACCTAGGTTCGACTCTTACTGTTGCGAGCTGCAGCTTCTCTTTTCCCTATTCTCCTGGTTGTTATAAATGAAGATTTTAGACTTCGAAATGTTTGTAGCATTATTTAAAACAAGTTTATTAGATATGTTTCAGTTTAACAATAATGAGCAACCTGCACATGCATGTAAATCCTTCACGGAGAAAATAACTCCTCTTAAGCAGAAAGTATAAAGGTTCTTTTTGAGGTTGAAAGGGTAGATTCTGTTGACATTATTTTGCATGCTAATTGACTAATTACTATATACCAACTTGTTGAAAGGGTAGATTCTTGTTAACAGGCTGGCCTGCCCCACTTTAAGATGGCCTCCAACAATAATTTCTTGGCTGTTAAAAACCAAAATTTTTAAAATTGGCTTCCCAACATGCCATAAGGCAAAATTTTGTTATAGCATGATAGACAAATGTCTTCTTTTCGCATCATGCAGGCAATACATGCTTTTGATGCTGCATCAGAAAAGGAACTGAGTTTGGCAGTTGGAGATTATGTTGTTGTTCGGAAGGTTCTTTCATATCCTTTGATCACCTCTGTTTTGAAAAAAAAAAAAAACTAATTTCTTCTTTTAACTTCATTTACACTGGTAATGATATTCGTCTTTTGTCAGAAAGAGAATTTCTTTACTGCTAAAATTGGAGGAAAATGATTTACCTAACAGTTTGTTATTAAGATCATTTGTCAACTAATTTTGGTTTAAAGAAAATCAGGTGGTAAAGTTTGTGAATTCTTTTTGTTTATTTCTAATATTTTTTCCCCTTGGTGTCACCTAATTCTTGTAAAATTGTACCCTTGCTTCCATTTCTTATAAAGCTGTTCAAAATTCAATGCTTGGCAATCCCACGGGAAATAAACATGAATAGAAAGCTTTCCTGTTTATGAGCAACATATTTGCAACTTTCCTCATTGTCATTTACTTTTTCCATTTCTTTCAAGATAATTTTATCATTTGGGTTTTTTGGAATTCTTAATGTTGATTTATTTACGGAATACATGAGCACAACTTTGATGGTTCCATAACAGTGCTGAACACTTACACATTGAATTGTGCATTAATTTAAACTATAAGAGTTAATGAACACGCAAGCAGCGAGAGATTTTTAAAAACATTTTCCAAATCCTCTTTTCCCTAGTTTGAATACAGGCTTTCTATAATTGTGTATCCTTCTGCTCAGGTGAGCCCATCCGGATGGTCAGAAGGAGAATGCAGAGGTACAGCTGGCTGGTTTCCATCAGCATTTGTAGAGAAACGCCAGAGGATTCCCACCAGTAGTGCAACCACTGAAATTTTCTATGCCGCGGATAGAGTTTAACTGGTAATTTCTTTCCTCTTAGGTTAGATGTGCTGGAGTGGATATTCTGCTGGGCAATTTGCATGTTTGTAATTCTCACGATTTTATTTTGACAAGACTCTAGTAAGTGGAGAAAACGCAGATTCTTGTTTCCATTTGTGCATGTGTCTTCATTTAACTTGCCTTAAATATGTGTTGCCTCAATTTGCTGATGTAGTGTCTTTTGTTATTTGCAATATGTGAAATTGGCTAAAGGTTTCTATTTGGAATTTTTTTACCCTTCCCTGCAAATCCTTCTAAATGTGCTTGCTTAAAGATAAAATCTTTGGTTAGATACTGGGTCCTCAGATTCTATTGCTGACAATCTTAATGCCCCACTGGGCGATCCTCATAAAACAAATTGGAAGGCAAATGTGCTGCTTTAAGATAAAACCTTTGCTTAGATGTTGGGTCACTTGAAAAAATAAATTAAGAGATTGAGGCCTAATTGCATTTAAATCCACACTGGAATATAATGCACAAAGGGGAAGAGAAAAGTATCGACAACTTATTTTTCCATCGTCCTATGGCTATAGCTTCATAGTGGAGATTGTTTTAGCTGGCAGAGATTAATTGTGTGGCTTTAAGGATATGCAAGAACTAAAACTCTAATATATGCTGAATTACCTATTATCCCAAAAGCTTAAGATAAAAGAAAATGTTAGGAAATCTTTTCACTTTTCTTCAACTCCGAGCTCTAAATATGGAGGTCAGAGTTCTTGTTTTCTCTAAAGAAAAAGGCGAGGGGAAGGAGGGGGAAGGCCCCATTCACTTAGATCCCAAGAGCGCTACAAACCTAAAGGAAAGGAATTCAAATCCACTGGAAAGAGAGGGATTCTGTCTTGTTCTATGGTCTTGCATAGCTTGCCTCACCTCCCACTAGGATTCTATATGCATAGCTTAAACGTATTTCTATGTGTAATAACCCTTTCAAAAATGTAGTTAGACAATATACACATGAAACTTATGTACCTTGGTTTGCAGTTGTATAACGCAATCGCAAATTTTAGCTTGCTAGGTTAATCTAATTATAGTTCCCAATATCATCTAGAAGACTTAGTTCCTATGTGGAGGTCAAATTCTTTGCTAGGTTTAATCTAATTATAGTTCCCAATATCATCTAGAAAACTGAGTTCCTATGTGGAAGTTAAATTCTCTTTTCTTTCTTGGTCGCTCTCAAACTTTTCAATGATATACATAAAATAATAAAGGAAACTATTTCATTGATTTTATTTTCCTATTATTTTTATTTCCCTTTTTTGGGTTATATAATATGTTATAGAATAGTAATTCAAATTACTGAATTTCTTATATAATGAGGGTGTTTGTTAAAAATTATTTTTTAGATTTTAGTTCATAGCTTAGCAAAAAGTTAGAAAAATCCAAACAACTGTGCTTATAGCTTTTTGATTTTTAGTTTCTGATTATAAATCAACAAATAAAAACTGTACTGCATGTAGCCATAAATTTATAACTATAACAAATATTTATAACTCTGCTTGAAATCATAATTTTTTACTATTATTTATAAATTTAACATTTCAGCTACATCAAACAGTCTCGATATTTTTTAGAGGTGAAGTTAACAGTTGTACTTTTTAAAAATATTACTTATAGGACAGTTTTGGGGGGAAAAAAGAAGAAAAATCTCCACAATTTTTCTAATTGAGGGAACGGTAAATTGGTGTGCATATTAAGTGTAGATTTATACGATATGAAATTGTACGATATTGTGCAAACTTCCAATGGGATGTGCAAAAAATTACTCGCTTCCTCCTCTTCGTATGTATTTTTTTGAATAAGTATGCATTTTATAAAAAGAAAAAGAATACAAATTTACAAAGAACATACATTGGGCGAGTCTACTAACAGTTACAAAAGACATCAAGGAAGAACAAGAACCTCGCACACCACTTAATTAGCCCAGTAGCATCACAACCTTGGCCCCAACTTCTTGTCGTATATCTGTTTGTGCAAACCGATGCCTTCTGAAAATTGTGTTTGGGACTCATTATGTGCGTCCTTCCAATTACAAAACTTGGTTCCAATTATATCTATGTTGAAGAACTTGTAAAAACTGCTGCTAGAGATGCAAACATCATGTCTGTAATCTTCATTAGCACATTATTATATGATCCCTTCTTGAAATCGTACCCTAGATGCCCGCTATCATATCTGTCTTCCCCTGGTATCATGGTAAGGTGGTGAGCCACCACAATAGTTGTCCTATTCATCGTCACTCTAACACCACGCGCGCCGACTCTCCATCCAACACACTTGTTGCTTTGTGAAGCAATAGGATCTTCTGGTTTTTTACGGTCGCCTTTGTTGCAACTTGCAAGGGCTATTCGTTGCTTTTTCCCACCCGATAATTGAACCCCTCTTTTCCCAACATTAATGCTATAAACTCTTAGTTAGAACCTACTCCTAGAAACTGACTTACAAGGGAGGGTTCCTAAGTGGCTTATATACACGTGGAGAGTCCCTTGTTTAATTAATGTGGGACATGAATCACATGATTATAATATACCACCATGTTCTACAACCGTCTAGGCAGCCCACTCTATCGACACTGACCCAACAATGGTTATTTTCTTTTTTGGTAGCTTCACTCACCTATCGGTATTCAACAATTAAATTGTGCATATAGGTTGCCCGGTTGCCCCTTCCATGACTTTGACCACAGAGCAACAGCTCATTTGAACCCATTCTCAATTAGGTTGGATTTAGTTCCATACTTGGCATGATGGTTGCTTTGATACCAACCGTTTCAAATCCTTGAGTAGAACTCACTTTTAATAACCGACTTACAAGAAAGGAGTATCCTAGTGGCTTAGACACACATGGAAAGTCCCTTATGGGACAAAATCATAACAATTAGTGTTGTGGCTTGTGGCAATGCGGAGATGAAGTTGTATGCGTTTGCTCCTTTGGTGGCTGCAATGATCTCTTGGTTGGTTGCATCTTCTTGCCTTACATAAGCTATGTTTGTCCGAATTGTTCCGTTAAAAGTGGCCTTGTGGCAATGCCGAGATGAAGTTGTATGCATTTGCTGCTTTGGTGGCTGCAATGATCTCTTGGTCAGTCGCATCTCCTTGCCTTCCATAAGCTATGTTTGTCCTAATTGTTCCATTAAAATGCATAGGTTCTTGACTAATCAAACCCATTTGTTGCCGCAGCCAACGTACTTTCAATTTTGGATCTCCACTCCTTCCAGAAATATGCTGCCGGAGTCAGGATCATAGAACCACTCTACTAGGCTAATCACTGCGGACTTCCCACTACCAATGGTATGAGAGAAAAGATGGGCGCAATAATGTGTTAAAGCAGAAGCTGCTAATTGTGTACAAATTTTCTGTTACAGTGTACGAATACTTAGATAAACACTCGTAGTGATGGGTGTACTCAACAAAAAAATGTGTATTTAGAAGCTCTCTTGTTCAGGCCACAATAGAGTTGCAAGAGTTATTCATGTAAGAAGTGCTTCTTTTTTTACATCAGTTTTGGATTCACTCAAAAGAAAAGTTAGGAATGACAATGGAACAGTGTGGGGCGGGATGGCGGGATGGGATGTTCAGTCCCCATCCAGTATATTATTGGGGCAGGATAAGGTGGAGAATATTGGGAAATGGTGGGGGTGAGGCAGGCGGCTAATTATAATACTTGTGTTTTACCCGTATTATATTTTTTAAAAATAAATTATATATATTTTACATATAAAATATATTTAATTAATATGATCGGAAGCAGAGTGTTTGGACTCAATGCCACCATTAATAACAATTGCAAGTGTTGTAGCTTCATTGCTGCGTGAATCAATCTTGGGCTTGCTGTCTAGTAGTTCAAAGATAAGAAGTGGAATCCCTGGCATTGCTTTTAGTAAGAATCTTGGACCAAAGCAGAGGTTTGGGAAACCCCAATTCCTGCCATGAATTGTTACAACTAGAACAATATGTAGCATTAAGCACGAGTGTAAGATTTAAAAAAGCAATTAAGGGCCCATTTGGTTTCTCTTAAAAGTTATGAAATTTTTAATATTTTCGTTGGAACTTTTTATTTTTCTGGT
Source organism: Heliamphora exappendiculata (assembly GCA_034768845.1). Classification (NCBI taxonomy): domain Eukaryota; kingdom Viridiplantae; phylum Streptophyta; class Magnoliopsida; order Ericales; family Sarraceniaceae; genus Heliamphora; species Heliamphora exappendiculata. The sequence goes on along the minus strand of JAOTRH010000026.1, from coordinate 9,193,031 downwards.
TCAGCAGTTTTAAAAAAGATGCACCAAATATGGGAAAAGATCATATTTTAACTCAAAAATAGTTTCTGTTCTTCTTCTTTTTTACTTTGGTAGGTCATCTATAAAGAGAGAAGTAGAAAATAAAAAACTTTCGACTAAAGTTAAAATAGTTTTATTAAAGAGAAAAAAGCTATTCCAAGTGGAGCCTTCTTTTTTTTTTTTTAAATTTGAATACTTCTGCAGATACCGCTTTTCCTTCTTGCACAAGAAGAGCTGCCACGTAGAAACAGAAGGCATTTGTGCAATATAGTGCGATAAAACTAAAACCAAAATGATGCAACAGTTCTGATGCTTCCAATGGCATCATTTGCAATTTCTTCATACGTCACTTTCAAATATTTTCAACAACTTATGCCAAGTTTGGCAGTTAATTGATAGGTGGTGGCGGTGCAGTAGAGGTGGTGGGTGAAAGCGGTGGCAGTAGGGTAGAGGTGGTACATGGAGATGACAGCCACAGGGTAAAGGTGGTAGGTGGTGGCTGTCAGATGGATAGAAGTGGCCATTGGGGAGAGGTGGTGGTTGAGGGGTGGAGTTAGTTGTCGGAGATAGGTGATCAGAAATAATACTAGTCAAATATGGTAGCAGAAGGCGTTTATTAGTGATCGGAGCTTGATGCAGGAGTGGCCAAAAGTTGTTGAGATCAAACAAGGAAATAAAAAACTTACAAAACAAACGAAACACACTTCTTTGGTTTACAATCATATATTCCAATTATATACTCATATTTCAAGATTATGTAGTTTCTTTTACTAACCTGTTAATTAATAGAATTCTCATTTTGGTGGTTTTATGTACCAGAACAACTACTCAAAATGCCGATGACTTTTTGCTCACTGAATTTAGGGACGAAGAATACTGAGATCTCCCGAAGAGACGGAAAAATTAGGAAATATAAAGCGAAGATCTAGCAGGAGCACACTTAACTCATTCTAACACAGCTAGCTGAAGGAAAAAATATTTAATGTCAAGATCAAGGTCAAATTAAAAACTATATACATTTTTACAAAAAAAATAAACATAATTACCAAATGTATTTTTACTTACAATTTACAAAAAAATCTTAAAAATAAAAATAAAAAACATTAATCGTACATGCAACCAACTAAAACTTTTCTTACCTATCATGAAAGCTCATGAGAACTAAAATGGGAAGCTCCCATACCCTTTTTATTGAATACACTGCTGACTCTATAATATTCACCAAAGACAAAAATAGCAGAATTACATCTCTCCTACCAAAAGATAAATCACATACTACACCCAGCAACAGTCTCGCCTTTCATTACAGGTTCATAAACAAGCAGGGATAGGGATAGGGATAGGGATTGAGATTGGAGATACAAAATAGGACTAAGAAAAAGGAGGGGAAAATTCTGGGTCACGAAAAGATCTCCCCCTCCTCTCCATCTCCATCCAAGATCAAATCATCCTCATAGTTGCCGTATCCCCTATAGGCATCCTTAATAAACAAACCTAGCCTTTCCAATGGGTTAACAAAATGAAAACCCTCGATTGGTCCCAGCACCAGTTCCAGATCTTTCAATATCTCCAGATTATCGTCAATCTCAACAGTCTTCTCCATCTGCATTGTGAGGGGGTACGACAAAAATGGTAAACCCTTTCCTATCCTGATTGTTTAAGGGTAAAGAGCTCCTCTCAAGACCCTCAAGACTCTATTTTGGATAATCGTTTTGGGCCCACCTCAAGTCCATAAAATATTGTCTCGGAGTCTTGACAGATCTTGAGAGGAGCTTCACCCAGCTGTTGAAATGATCCAAAAAGACAAAAACAGAGTGCAGGTTAATTTAAATGAAGTCATGGAGAAAGAATAGACCTTCTGAAGTGCAAGTCGTGCAGCTTCTCTTTCTCGCTGCCGCTTCATTTTTAATTCGGCTTCTGCCCTAATTCGTGATGCAGCTTCAGCCGCTCTGATTTGGGCTTCTATTCTGGCGGCCTCTGCAACAACAAAATTCAGATGTGAGGGGAAGGAGAGCACGGCTATACTAAAAAAATATATTACTTAGAACGCATGGCACTGCACCAAGTAAACTGAAAACGATAGTAACTAATAAGATGACCAGAAGGGAAAATGAAGCATGACAGTTTTCAATCATTCATTTATTATTTTTATTTTACATGTTATATATATATACATGCACACTAGCCAATTATCCGTGTCTAAACACATTTTTCAATATAATTAAATCGTTGGATCAATTTTGAGGAATTAGGAACACATAAATTTTAAGAGCAAAAATATTCTGAGAAATCAATTCGATCACCAACTTTTACTACCAATCCATACCAAAAAAAAAAAAACGACAACAAAATAATGGTGCATAAAATTGATAAAATTAATACATATAAAGTTGGTAGACGTAGCAATACATATAAAAACCTACTTTCAATAGAAGTTCTAGCACTAAATTAAACATGTTACGTAAATATTTCTCATTATGTTTGTTTAGTGGCTCTCCTAATAGTTTAACATACAAATTGGGTTGACATCATTATTTTCTGTCTGAATTATACACAATAAATAAGTTTTATTGTTTTCAGCAGTTTTCACTGCATTTTGAGTTATTTTTTTCCATAGAATAGATCACTTTGCAACCAAAAGGGGAACTACATGGTCTATCTTGAAGGAGGAAGGTTGCAAGGGCTCCCTGTTCCAACATACTACTCAAGATAACATGGGTCGATAGTTACTACTTTTTTCTCCATTAACCGTTTAAGTGCAGTTTTTGGAAGAACCGGAAAAGAAACTGCTAGTTGGAAGCTTATGTATTTCACTTACCTAAGCTCCTGTTTGGGATCACTATTTTTGTGGCTTTTAGCTTAAAAGTCAACTGCACTATTTAGCATTGGAAAAAGGTCCACTAACTTTTTTTCCCTCTTCCTTTTCAGTCCAATCAATCTAACTCTTTCATCGTATGAAATGGTAATAGTGCCCTTAATATAAAAAGTTAATATTTCCAAAAAATAAAAAAGCCAAAAAGTTATCTCAAACACTACAGCTTAAAAGTAAAAAGTTATGATATATTAGACATTTCAACAAAGAACAAATAAGCAAAAAACTACTTAATCTATAAAGCCAAACTTTTTAGACATCCCATTCAATTAAAGAACATATCTTTATCTCTAGTTAATTTTTAGACATCCCATTCAATTAAAGAACATATCTTTATCTCTAGTTAATTTTTAGACATCCCATTCAATTAACGAACATATCTTTTGTTTAAGCATTTTCACCAGTTAATTTTTTGATCAGCTCGAAAATATAACAAACAGACTAAAGAAGAAACATATCTTTTGTTTATAGATCTCCACCAAAGCATTCAATTAAAGAACACAAGCATAAGGTATCCATTAGTTGCAATTTTGAAGTTTCAAAATATAGAAGTTAAGCATAACATTTTTCACCTTTTCCCCTATTCATTTTCTTTATTTATCACAAAGTACAGCAAAATAATTTTGCGTCAGTCCAAATTAATCCATTTTTGTTCCACCAGTTCAATCCAGCCAGAATTAATAAAAATTTAAGGACTATCTGACTTTCTTTAAACTTAGTTGAGGCTAATTTTCCAAAAAAGCATAATCATAATCAAGAAAAGGTCGTGCCAACCACCGCCTGAACAGTGGTTAATAAGCTAATAAGAACAAAAAGACTTCCAATATCAATAACACTTTTTGGAGGTGTAACCTACCACTTTCACAGATACGAACACACTTTGCACAATTATCCATGCACTATATACTCATTACCCACCACTCATTGGGCCGTGGTTAGCATTTTCCATCAAGAAATTGCAACAGATGCAACAATAAAGTCAAAATTTTCAAGAATGAGGTCTGTCAACCGCACGGACATATTTGTGACAGTGATAAGATCCATAAACAGACAAAGTACTCGCCTTCATGTTGCTGCCTTTCCAGTCTCTCCTTTTCCTTCTGCATTTTGACAGGATCAGCTTTGTCAACCTGAACAGCGGCATCTTTCATAAGTTGCACCTCACACTCAAACCACTATAAAACTTTTAACACACTAACCATTATTTATTACAGAAAATATAAATGTATTACGGGATCTAAAAGTGTCTTCTGTTTTGCTTTGAAAATGGTATCTGCGAAGCGGCTCTTCAGCATTGCAGCACGGAGAGCCTTCTTCGGTGATAGTTGGATGTCAACAAGAGGAGTCCACCCTAAACCACATAAATAAACAAGAAAAGAGGAAGGCTTTAGACATGGGAAGATGAATGACAAAGCTGACAACAATAACAGACATTAATGGCAGACAAACTAACCTTCCCCAGAAGCAGCAGTGGTTGCTAAAGTTGAGAGTTGAGAGCTAGAACAAAGAAATTCTTCGTCTAAAGCACTTACAGCCCCTTCAGATCATTTCAAAGAGCATGTTTGTATCAAGAATGATCAACTGGCAAAATATCACGTAATACAAAAAGAAAGGATCCTCACCATCAGACTCTGGATCTGATTTGCTCATCTGGGATGCTGACAGGCTTTTTACCTCAGGCTTCTGAATTTATAAACAAAGATATGAGTGTAATTTGCATAGTATGCAAATGAAAATAAAGTTCATGGCAGGGAAAAAAAATGAAATGTACCTTTCTGGAAGCATCAGCACGATCTTGTCCCAGTGATCTTTCCGAAGACAAACCTGAAGGAAACCAAGATGTAAATGGGTTGGTTGATGACTAGAAACTTGAGTGGAGAAGCAAGTTGAGAAAAAACCAACCACTTGAGGAAGCACGGGTAGAATCACTTTGACGGCAGCATTGGCATCTTATACTGCCACATGAACCACATTTTGGGGTGACTAAGTTTGACAGTGGATTAGAGCCAGAAGCAATTCTATTACCACTATCAGCACCTATAAAACACATTGCCAATTAGGTTCCAGAAAGAGTCATAAAGGATAAACGCCACCATTCCAGTTCATACCTCTGTGGACGATCTTCACTAATGATTGTTGCCATCCATTTTCAGTCTTTTTAGCAGATTCAACCTGTTTGTAATATATACACGTGAGACGAACAAAATCTCCCATTAAATTTAGAAACTAATATATATATATATATATATATATATATATATGTGTGTGTGTGTGTGTGTGTGTGTGTGTGTGCGCGTGTGTGTAAATGAAAAGTATATATTTGAAAATAGCATCCGCTATACTTGAAAGTTGAAAGCATGAACAATATTGCTAGCAGCAGAAGACCAGAACATAAAAAATCCAACTTAAGCTCTAGTGAGTTTAATAAGGATATCTGACTCTATTCCCATTGAATTACTTACTTTGGTAGCTCTTGCACCCAAAGAGCTTCTTATGATTCTTTTCAACTCCCGTAAGGTCTCTTCATCAAAGGCATCTATGTCCAACTCAATCCTTCCTGCTATTGGCCAGTTGAAACCAAATTTTTTAAGGATACCTTGCAGGTGAGGTGACATCTTTTCCCTTGATACTTCCAACAGCTGTTTTCTCAATTTCTGCTTTTCCTCAGCTGACATCAGCATTTTGGGCAACAAGCTAACATGCAAGGATGATTTTTTCTCTCCTGGATTACTGGTCTTCTTTGCTCTTCCACTTGATATAAGCCCCTTCTCAACAGTTGTACTCTCATGGTTCCATTTTGCCTCAAAACATTTCCATCTTGTGTTAAAAATATTATTTAGTTTCTCTGCCATTTCATAAATCTTGTTGGGAGGAGGATTATACACCTTGGCATTGGAAAAGGTCAGCCTGACATCACCTGCAAACTCTTCAGCACTGGAGTATGTATTGGTGTCCAATTTAGTTTTTATTGTTCCCAAATCCATGGGCTCGGAGATTACAGTGAAATAATCGGGAATGTTCAATTTCACAGGATCAACTGGCTGATTGAAAACCCACCCAGCAGGATGAGTCATCAATTGTCTCAAAATGCTAGAACACTGTCGTGTCACACTACGATCCATCTTCCGTCTCTTCTCCTTTTTACCATCCCCCACCCCTGGAAACTTACGCTTGTGAAAGCCCATTGCAAAGGATTTTGCCTTTAAGGTATCAGCAGCAGAATACAATTGGGAGTCACCAGAAGCCGGAATCACTAACTTGTGCAAGTTAATAATCTCTGAGTTCTTTTCATTCACAGGGTCACTGTAACCACATTCAGCATTCATGAACACCCGCTGACCAAATTCACTTGACTCTGTCGCAGGTTCAGCTTCAATTCGTCTGCGGGGAATTTTGATCTTAATTTTTTTCTTTACAGTATTTTCAGCAACAATCATAGTTGGGAACTGCAAGCACTGAAGAGGAGAGCTGTTCAGATCCCCAGATTGATTCTCTGACACCATAACCATTGAATTTTCATGCAACAACAGGGCCAAACAATGATTCTTTTGTGTCTTACCCAGAGAGAAACTTTCGTGTCTATGTGGAAAGACGGCAATTCAACAATCCCTGCAACCAAAAGAACCATCACCGTGGAAGGATCAGACACGTGAAGTTTTTTCTCATGTTTTGATAAGTAGCATCCACATAGATGCTGGCGAGCAAGTTATATGCATTAATAAGCCATATCTGGGGTTTAAATTGAATAATGCACATCGTGGGCATAGGGAAAAGTTAACTGCAAAGAACAACTTAGAAAGATTGTAAACAGAAGCAGTAAAATCATCAGTAATTCCTCACACAATCCATGATATGATATTGATTTTAATAAGAGAAAAAAAATACACTACTTAAATCATCAAACTCCACACAACGAAAGAAATCCAAACAAGAAGCCCAAAAATGAATACAATCAAACCGTTAAGTACACAGAATCGATAGAAATTTCAAGATTACTTGAACCAAATCAGTAAGTTCAATGAAACAACGATTAAAGCCGTATAAAATCAATCAAATTAAAAACTCAAGAAAATCAATCTGAATCCAGAACGTGAGAATTACGATCGCACCGAACACAAAATCCCGATTTCTTGCCAACGCATTCATTAAAAAGACTTTAGAAACCAAAACGAATACCAACCCAGAGCTTGCATTTAGAATAGAACATGATTTTTTAGAATTCAATCAAGAATGCAATCAATCAATCAATTAGAAACTCCAAAAATCAATCCGAACCCAGAACGTGTGAATTACGATCGCACCGTACACAAAATCCGGATTTCTTGCCAATGCATTCATTAAAAAGACTTTAGAAACCAAAACGAATACCAACCCAGAACTCGCATTTAGAATAGACAGTGATTTTTTACAAAAGATTGGGACAAAAAAGAATAAATTAGGGTTTAGAGCCGAGAAACTTACCGGAACCAAGTCAGAACAGCAAAAATCTTCGAGCCATCAATTGATAAACCCTAGAAGATTGATTCCGAGAAAAGATTGAAGAGAGAGGGGCTTAATAGTCCCCCTTCCATTATTCGCGAGCTCGGAGAGGGTTTGGGTGGGAGTCGAAGAGCGACTGTATATCGACATAGAGGTTTTTGAGAGAGAGAGAGAGAGAGCGAGTGGGAGTTAGGGTTTTTGTTTCTCCTAACGCGTCGTTATTTAATTGTGCAGCTGCCAGCTTTGTGGCGTCGGACGACGAAATGACGTATTTACCCTCAGGGTAGTAACGGACTGGGTAGTAACTTATTTGGTTTTGTAAATTTTTTTGTATTTCATAAATTTTATTGCAGGGCCAGATTGATTCTATGACATCATAATCTTTTTATTTTTTTTTGTTCAGAGTGGACAATTTTACCCTTCTATATATTTGATATTAACAATTATATGTAGTTGATAGAAATAGTAGTAAATAAGTTATGAATGATAGGTATTATTATATTTTAAAATTGATAAAAATTTGTATTTTTATTTAATTTTTTAAATTTTTAATATTTTTGTTTTTTTTAAACGGGGAACATTATGTTCTTGACGTTTTTAATCAAAAAACCGAAAAACTAAAATTACTAGTTAGGGCCTAAGAATTTATTTTTAAGGTAATATTTCCCCCAAAAAGCCCAGTGGAGGCATTGGCCCCTGTCGGCCCGCTTTCACTCGGCCCATGATTCTAATTATCAAAGCACGGAAAAAAAATAGCTCATTTTACCTCAAAAAGTTTTTTTTTTTATTTTTTTGAAAAAATGGGGTTATTTCTAAAACTTTTATGGTATTCTAAGTATGAAAGTACCTAAAAATGCACAGGTGTGAAAAAAAGTAAGATTAATTTATTAAAAAACTCAACAAAAATGACTTAAAAGCCGGTGCCTTACTGTATAAATTATAGTATTTTTATCCAATAAAAATTAAGACAAGGTTAATTTCACATGTAATAGCGTAAAAAGAGTGAGAATTTGAAGCACAAATAAATAAAACTTACAGTTACCAACAATAGGGATACCATGTTATTCTCAATACTTGATATTAAATGTATATTTTTTATTATACAAAAAAGATTTTATTAATCTCCATGTTAATAAATACAAAAACACAAAAAAAATTTATTAACAGTCACTTAAGTTACTTAGCAAATGCTGAATATTCTCTCTTGAAAATCTTTGAAAAAAAATTTTACCTTACGTTATTCATACAATTTAAGTTAAATTATTCATAATACTAGATGGAGTGAAGTTGCGATTAAAAAAAAAACAATTCACTTATTTATAGGGGAAAAAAATTGATACAGGACATCCAGGCCAATTTATGTGCACATAAATAACTATCGGTAATTACTCTAAGCAAGTAATGCTCCAACAATATCAAGTGTTTTTTGGTTACAACTTCTTTTAATTGTCGTGTTCTTATATTTGATTGTAATTTATCATTTTTTAAAATATTATACAAAAATATAAAAAATTATTTTCTATCCGACCTTATAAAAATTGAGAAGGCATTTAAACAAAAAAATTGCATTTTTTACAACATATATATAATTTTGATGTAAACAAAACCGATAAACGTGTTCATCTCTATTTCGCTATTGCTGGATTGGCTTGTCGCACTGCACAATTCAAGTTGAAGACATCAGTCAGATCAGACATGACTTTATTTGAGTGCTGAATAGACTTAGGGCTCGTTTGCCAATTTTATTTTCTAAATTTTTTAGGTAAAATTACAAAAAAACAACTAACATTTGGTAAAAAAAAAATTAAAAAATTAAAAAATCAAATTAAAATATTAACTCGTAGATTATTACATTCAAACTCCTAACCACTTTTTAAGAAATAATAATACTCCGATATCCATAACTTATTTACTATTATTACTAATTATATATAATTGTTAATATCAAATATATAGAATGATAAAATTGTCCAATTTGAATAAAAAGCAAAAAAACTAACTTTTTACTCAAACAATAAATTTTAAAAAACTTAACTTAAAAACTAAGTTATCAAACAACTTACTTTGAACTAAATATAATTTTTTTAGCTAAAAATATAAAAAAATAAAAAACTAACTTTAAAACTGGTTGCCAATCCGTCGCTTATGACTTTGCTCAATCCATACCAAACATGTCAATTTGATCCGGGTGATTCTATTATTCAAATTTAAAGTTTGAGAAATATGTTAACTGATAAATCTAACCAGCCACCAGGATATTACTGAAATTAATTTATGAGAAAAAGGGTTGAGCAAGTTTGGCATTGTTGAAGTGGTTACTGGGATTTGGTTTTGGTTTGAAATGTTTGGAGCCAAATGTTTTTTGAGAAGTCTTTTTTTTCTTTAATTTGTTCATATTGTATTTGGTTGATGATGGCCATATTATGGTTTGGAAAGTGGATATGCACCACAAGCAAAGAGAAGAACATTCATTATTTGGAGTTGTTTTCTTCTCTCTCTCTCTCTCTCTCTCTGAAATTGCTTCTTAAGTCACCTTATGCTTAAAAGCATATTTTGCTCCTTTTTCTGGCCTGCCAACAAAGGGTTAGGGTTGGCTTTAGGTCTCCTTTGCCAATCTAGTTTTAAATGAAAATTTTTGTTTAAAGTCATTTTAAATTTAAAAAATTAAAATTTTATTTAAAAGAGATATGATGTAATTTTAAGCCAAATAATTTTAAATCAAAAGGTAAAAAATTTGTTAAAGTTGTCATAATATATAAAAATTTATTTTTAGATAATTTTATATTCAATATGGATCTTATTTTTTGAGATATCGATGAGTACATTTTAAAAATATAATTTTTATAAAAAAATAAATTTGTAATAAAAGTTATGATACTTTTACAAAAATATATAAAAAAAATTATGTAAAAAGCAAAATAGACTAAAAGCCTTTGAATTAAAAAATAAAACTTTTTAATTTTTGAATTTTAACCAAAAAAGTAAAAAGCTTAACTTTAAGCCTATTTAAAACCGATTAGCAAATGAGGCCTTGTGTGGGTTTGGAAGTTTCATTTGAGGCTGGAATTGGGTCAATTAGGGTTCCACCTATTTAGATACAATTATCAAATTAATATATGATTTTAACCCAACACCACTCTATATATCCTTGTCACAACCCTAAGTATAAATTAAAAAACTAAATTTATTGTTAAAATTGACTTGTTTTCAATATTTTATAAAAATAATTGTCGTTGATGCACTTTTTGTCACCACTAATTGCCAAATGATTTCGTCAATCTGCGTTTCATACAAATAATCATATTATAATCGATTGTACCAAACGCAGAAGGATAACATTTGATCTAAGAGAGATAGTAGGTCGTTCATCGACGGAGTCTAGTGCTGCAGAGATTGAATCGAAGCGTTTGGATGCTCCACTGAAGTGAGTTTTGGTGGGAAAAGAGAGCGTGGTGAGTAGAGAGAGCGTTAAAACTTGATTAATGGATGAACAATGAGGGAAACACGAGAAGCATCGCGTCAACATCGTAGAAGGCCAAGTGATTCGAAATAAGAAGCCGTGAAGCAGTAGAAGGGTTGGGCGGCCGGACCTAGGGCTTGATCGATTCTAAGATCGGCCGAAAACAGAGCATTTGGCAAAGGCCTTTGGTGTGAGCCCTAGAAAGGTATTATTTGCTTTTGTTCTTTTTGATTGCTTTGTTTCATGGAAAAAAAATTAAGAAATAAAAGTGATTCATCTACTAAGTTTACTTTAAAGGAATTTCATTCTATTTTAGTCCGAAATCATTTGGAATCGAAAGATTTTAATCATGGAAAATTCGAGAAAAATCTTATAAATGATAGATCTCTTGGATTATATTTTGAGTTCATATTTGACAAGACAACCTACGTGATTATGAAAAAAATTTTGTTTGTGGTAATCTTAGCACCCTTGAAGCTCATGAGGCTCTTGATGGTCGATTGAATATTGAGAGTTTTACTTTAACTCCTAATATTGTGGTTGATCAGGTTGGTAGTAATAGACCTGTTATACAAAAAATTAATTTTATTGGTTCAAATGTGAGTATTTTTAACTTGGTCTCATGAGTTCTACGTTGGCCACTATGCTACTCCAATTGAGTACCGCTTCGCGGGTAAAACAGTCGATTGATTTTACTACCCATTTAGAAGAGGACTGAACAACAATTAATACAGAATCGAGTAAGGTGATGTTTTGGTCTAACATTGTAAAAGAAAGCTCTTACTTTGATAAAATAAGTAGTAATCTTAGACTCTTTAATGTTGGACTTGAAAATAATAATCTAAAGGCTTCTCTTGAAGTTTCTAAAGATGGGCGATCTCAATGGGATAATGCTTTGGTGGAGTTTTTCATTAACAGAAAATTATCCTTTTATAATGTTAAAAGTTAAGCAAAAAAGTTATGGAAAAAAAATCTCAGTGATGCCATTACTCTTAATAATGATTTTTTAATTTTCAAGATGAAGAGTAAAGAAACTATTGAAATAACTCTTAAGAAAGGTCCATATTTCTTTGATAGTTGGCTAATTATTGTCAAGAAATGGTTCCCAAAAATACATTTATTTGAAGAAGTGTTTTCTAGTGTGTCAATTTGAGTGAAGTTTAATAATGTGCCTCTTGAACTTTGGACTAATGTTGGCTTAAGTTATGTGGTAAATGTTATTGGAAAACCTTTCTATCTTAATGATTATACGAAATCCAAAACAAAACTTATTTTTGCTAAAGTGTGTATTGAAATTCAAGCAAATAAGACTATTTCATATTCTTTCATGCTAAATTTGGGTTATGGATATTCTTATGAAATTAGAGTGGAAGTGCCTTGGAAGCCCCTAAAGTGTGATAAGTGTATGATTTTTGGTCACTCTAATAATTATTGCCCTAAAAAGTCTAAGGTCATAAATTCTATTTCTTTACCCAAACAAGAATGAAAAGTAAAAGAAAACAAAAGAATGGGCTCAAGTCAAAAACCTAGTGAATGGGAAGAAATAAAAAAGAAAAAAGAAAAAGGTATTTCTAATGCTACTCCAATTTATAAGCCTCATTTCTCTTCGAATGTATTTAATGTGCTTGAATCTCGTGTGTTAGAGGAGATGGACTTATGTAAGAAGGTGATAGATGGAAAATGTGATGATAAATCGTGCTCTCCAAGCGTGGACATGATGACGTGTGTTAGTGTAGAAGATATGAACAATCTCTCGGTGGATATGGTTGTTAACCTTTACAATGCAGATTTTGAGAAGTTGGTAGAGTATCAAGTAGACTTCTCTTGCAAAGGAGTAGAGAAGTTTGTCACCTCTTCTGGAAGTATCTCTGAGCCTACCGTTTGTCGATACACACATTTGAAAATACCTCTAAAGACCCTTTTAGATGAAAATTTTGTTGGTCCTTGCATGACTTCGTCTTCAAATGGCGAGAAAGAAGAAGTTTCTAGAGAGAATTGAGAATCTTAAACTCGCTGGAGAAAAATTAGTCTATTTGAACAAGCCTAAAAAAATGTGCTTAAGTAAGAAGAAGTAGAGTGTTTTTTCTAGCTCTCGATCTGTGAGAGTTTTTAAACTTGTTATAGTTTTGTATTTTGGTGGTTTCCTCTACCATCATTTTGTTGGCTATTGGGAGAGTGTATCGAGCTCCTTATATATCTTTATTTTGGTTAATATACATTTAATTACCAAAAAAAAAAGAGATAGTAGATTGGCAAATTTAACCCTTTTTTTTAATTGGCAAAGAAGAGACTCTTATAGATAAGAGAATGAGTAGAAAGATGCACAAAGAAGGGCGCTAGTGCCCACCTAGATCAAGGGCGGTCTCTTTTAGAAACAAAAGAGTGAAAGTATTCGCTATTGCGGCCCCCCCTTTCTAAACTTTCAAAGATAGCATTGAGACTTTTCAATGAAACTCACACTTCGCAAGTGTTAATTGCTTCTTAAGGGAAAGAGAAGAGCTTTTAAGCCATGTTGGGAATGTGTGGTGGTGAGAGATCTATTAGTGATTGGGCCACCCCTCCTTGCAGGCAAAGAAAGAAAGGCAGGTTCAGGTGAGCATCTTAAGGGATAAAAAATAGCCTTGCAAAGATGCATAAAACATCCTAAAAGAGTACAGAAGATCCCAAAGTTGACAAAAGACCAACCAAAAGGATATCAAGGCATGAAAATAGGCACCTAAACTACAATGCATCAGAATTAGCAATTTTTTTGCTTCAGCCACCATAACCCATAGCATGCCTTAACAAAAACCAACAACACCTCAACAGCAAAAATCAACATTGGCCATGGCATCCGAGCATAACAGACCCAAAGCAAAAAGTTAATGCATAGCAGACCCATGACGAAACCCACCTGTGCAATAACAACAAAGAACAACTTGTGCAAGGACAACACCTATGCAAAAATCACCTGTGCAAGAAAATCAACTGTGCAAAAATCCACCTGTACAAGAACATCTTAGCAAAAAACCACATATGCAACAACAACTATGTATAGCAGTCCCAATGCATCTCAACAAAAATCTTGCAACACCCAGCATACCAGATGACCTTGCCACTGTTAGCAATAGCAGACAATCAATATCAGCAAAGCACCACAAGCATCTCAGCTTAGCCATAACCAACCAAACTCAGCACTACCAGCCAACTTTTAGCATAACAAAACATCAAACTAACAAATGGACTAGACTTTGGGAGCATCACCTTATTAGTTATCGATGACCTTTGCGCTTTTGGAACTTCACCTTTCTAATTTCCTCAACATTATATGAGATAGCTTCGACAAAGAACTCATGTCTATTCAGTTTTGCTTTGATCCACCTTACAAGTCTAATTTTGATCAATTGTATAATTTCTCCCCAATCTGTACAAGATTTATTGAACAGAGTCTTATTTTTTGCAATCCAAAGCGACCATGAAACTGTGATAAACAGAGCATTCCAGATTTGCTTCTCGAAGCCTTTGAATGGAAATCCAAACCACCAATTAAACAGACTCTTGTAGTTGGGAGGCCACACCCGAGGTATACCCCACCATTTTAGAACATCACACCAAGTTTTTCAAGATTTTCTGCATCCTAGTCGGAGATGGTCCCCTGTTTTCAGTTCCTTCCGACAGAAAACACAATTGGAATCGACTTGGCATGAGAGTATGTTCCATCTAATAAAGATATCCTTAGTGGGTAGTCTCCCTCGACTGGCCTACCAGCAAAACAATTGGCATTTGGGAAGTGCTCACTGTTTCCAATTTAAACTAATAGGTTCCATCACTAGTCCCCTTTTCTCCTCCATCATCCTAAGGAAAGATTTTACAGTGAAGTTCTTATTCTTCTCTCCAATCCACAGTAACCTATCCTCTTTATCTTCCTGCAAATAAAATTTCTTTATACAGCTGATGATCTCCTGCCATTGCTCCACTTTCCACGTATATAGCCTTCTTCTAAAGAATACATCCCTATTTAGCTCCTCTATGGTATATTGTCCCACTAAAGTTCGCATTTCTTGGAGTGTGCTCACCTTCTTCGTTGAGAGGTTGAACAACCTTTCATGGCTTGCACTTAGGATCTCACCTCTACCCCATTTATCCTTCAAAGATTTTGTTTCGTTTCCATTCCCTACTTGAATCCCCAAATTTGATTTTAGTAACTCTCCTGCTGAGAAATTATGTTCTTCCCCTAGCTTGACTATGTCCCGCCATACTGTAGAGAATTTGTTCTGGCAGCTTATAGATGGATGCGATTCCCCTGAATTGCTATTATTTTTAGAGCAAATTAATCTCCTCCATAGTGCTCCTTTTTCATTGCCATACCTCCACCACCATTTTGCTAGCAAAGCCAAATTTTTAGCCATCAAACGGGCTATCCCCAGAACTCCATAAGCTCTACAGCTAGTGATTTTGTTCCACCCTACCAGATGCATTTTTCTCTTACCTTTCCCCACAGAAAACTTCTTTAGATTTTTTTCAATTAATTTCTAACTCTTATAGGAATTTTAAATAAGGATAGATAGTACACCGGAAGGTTAGACAAGGTGGCCTTGATTAGGGTTACCCTTCCAGCCCTGGATAAGTTCTGTTCTTTTCCAAGTTTTTAATTTCTTCTTAAAGGACTCAATCACTAGCTCCCAAGTCTTTATCCTTCTTGGGTTAGCTCCCAATGGCAAGCCTAAATAATTGAATAGGAGTTCTCCTACCTTGCATTAAAGGAATGATGCCACTTCTTTAGCACTATCTCTCTTGATTCCCACCCCACAAATCCAACTCTTACGGAAATTTACTTTTAGGCTTGAAATAAGTTCATAACACCTTAACACTCTATTTATGTTTAGCAATTCCTCTGGATCCTTACCGCAGAAAAAAAATTGTGTCATCTACGAGCTGCAAGTGTGTTATCTTAATTCTATTCTTTCCAATCGTCATTCCTTTTATCAGGCTAGCAGATTTCGCTCTCTGCACAAGAATATTAAGCCCCTCAACTGCTATGTCAAAGAGAAAAAAAGAGATAGGATCCCCTTGCCTTATGCCCCTCTGCATCTCGAAATCCTTGGTTACGCTACCATTCACTAAAACTGATAAGGTAGCTGTGGAAATGCATTCCATCACCCACATAATCCATTTACTCCCAAAGCCCAAGTCCTTCATCATTTGTAGGATAAAGTTCCAGTTTAAACATTCATAAGCCTTGTGAAAATCCACCTTGAGGATATAACCCTCCTTTATCTATTTCCTCCATTCGTCTATAATCTCATTGGCAATCAAAATACCATATAAGATTTGTCTTCCCCTAATGAAGGCAGATTGTGCCTCATCAATTAATCCACTCAAGACCCCTTTCAACCTGCATGCCAAAGTTTTGGAGAGGATTTTGTAGATTGAACCAACCAAACTAATGGGCATCTATTTATTTAAATTCTGGGGGTTATCATTCTTGGGAATTAGTACAAGGAATAGGGAATTGATTCATTAATTAATTTACCACTCGAATGAAACACATGCATAAATATGAATATATCACCCTTGATGAGGCCCCAAAACCTTTTGAAAAAATTGAAATTAAATCTATCAGGGCCTGGAGCTTTTTCCCTTACACAACTTGCCACTGCTCTACTGATCTCCTCCTCTGAAAATACATCCTCTAGCATTGCTGAAGAACTTGCAGGCAGCCTCTTGCCTAAACTTCCACTTATAATAGATCTATTCCAAGATTTCTCTTTAAAAAAAGATGAAAAATGCCTGAATATCTCCTGTTTAATGTCCTCAGGTTGTATGAATACCATCTCCCCATTTGACACATACCCAATGTAATTTCTCATATATCTCATTCTAGCCACATGATGAAAGAATCTCGTGTTGCAGACCCCAAGTTTGAGCCCTGTTGCCTTTGCTTTTTGATGCTAACTCATCTTCTCCTTAAGGCTTTCATCCCATAACTTCCTTCTCAAGAAATTCCTCCTGATTTTCTCCACCTCCATCAAATTCTTGTTCTCATTCAGACATTCCAGATTGTCCAGTTCCTTAATTATACCTTCAACTATATCTCTAGAATCCACGGGCTCCCCTTTGTTTCTGGCCTTAATAGCCTCCTTTACTGTTCTTAACTTCTTCATCAGCACATACCCTCCCCATCCCTGACATACATATTCAGTCCATATTTCCTTTAGAAGCTTGGCCACACTAGGCTGCGTAAGCCATGAATCAAAGAATTTGAATGGTCTTGGGCCCCAATCTAACGTCTCATTATCCAAAACTATCAGATTGTGGTCTAAGAAATATCTTGGTAGCCCCCATTGTTTCCATCCAAATTTGTCCAAGCAATCCCTTGAGATCAAGAATCTATCCAGTTTGCTAAACTTAGCCTCCTCTCTGAGATTTAACCAAGTGAATCTCCTGCCAAGCAAAGGTAGGTCCACCAGCTCCATTTTCCCCACAAATATTTTGAAATCTCTCATTCCCCTTGAAGACCTCACTTCCCCAGATAGCCCTTATCTTTAAGCCCTCATTAAAATCTCCCCCCCCCCCCCCAATACCACTGTTGAGGTCCTTTTGATAGCTATGATGTCTTTCCAAACTTCTCTTCCATCTATTTCATTGTTTGGATCATATGCGTTGCCTATTATACAAGGAAGGTAGTGAAAATAGCTTTTTACAAATGCTTTGTAAGATGGTGTGGTATAAACCTACTAGTTATTACTCGTGTCTAAAGGCACTCAATTATCAATTTGTTTAGTAATTTAATAGTAAAATAAAAAATAATATTAATAATTTGATGATTAGTTAATTAGCTAATTTTAATATACTCAATTAAAAATATAATATTATTAATTTGTTAATTTATGGAGATAAAAAATAAGAAAAAAGATAACAAAAGTAAAAATCTCTATTAGAGAGAGAAATCGAATTGGGTATCTAGCGAAAAATAATGCTAACAGAACTTATGTTTTTACTTTTATTTTATTTAATTGTTTATACTTTCAAAATTTTTTTTCGTACCTTATAAATAAAAGAGATGCAAAAAGAAACAAAAAATGTGCATAGATAGCATCTTGAGAATTGAACAAAAATTTTAAATTTGTATCAAATCATCTCAACAGTTCACTTATAAACTGAAAAGATCAAAATTATTCAAAGAGTATCATTTTTTCACAAATAATTTAAAAGTATGAGCTGTTTTATTATAGAGATTGTGGTCAGTTCTTTTTCGAAATTCTGTATATACGAGAGTTTTATATACTAAATAATCTTTATATATATATATATATGAGGCAATTGATACTCGATTGATAAGATAAGATTAGTGGTTATAGTCAACTCTTTAAAATAAGTGGGGTGAAAATACTTTTTGTATGTATAGTAGAAAATACCAAATGAAGATATCATAATCAACTTAATTTGGACTTTAGAAAAAGATCCCAATACTTTTCCAATGCACGCTACAATTGTATTCGTTTGGCCAAACAACGGGTAATTCTTAACGAGACGTATTTCTCTCTTTTTTTCTCCGTTGTGTCGTTTTCTCTCTTTATATTTAGTTGATCATAATTTAGATGTATTTGCCTTATCCTTTCTGGGGATTGTGACATCAATTCAATGATGACAAGGGACTAATCAAGCATGCTTTTCTTGTTGAAATCAAACATGAATGCCCTCTTAGGTAACGTTTTATAATTTTATATTTTTTGTTTAAAATAAAAAAAGATATGTTTTTCGATTTGTATAATAAAATAAAAATAAAAATAAAAATATACTTAGTACATAAATTTTTTAAAAAGTGATGATCGAAGATATTAATTAGAGATGCTAACTGATAATAATAGCAATTAAAAGTGGTAAGAGATAGTAACTGGAAGTGGTGTCGAAAGTGGTGGGGGTGTCGAAAGTGGTTGTTAGAAGTGTTAGTTGGAGGTGGTGGCTAGAAGAAGCCGTAGTCATATGTGGTAGTCGAAAGTAGTGGTCGAAAATAGTAATTAAGGGATAATCAAAAGTGGTGGTCAGAAGCAGTACTTGAATGTGGTAAAAGTAAAAAGATAAATTAAAATATTTACAAAATATATAAAAACATATTTTTTTTACAAAAATTTAATAAATTTTGAAAACTGCATCTATTTTTATGAAAACAAGAAAAAAAAAAAAGGGATAGTGATTATCTCCAAGTGTTTCACAAAAGTAGGGAAATGGAAGTAATGAAACTGATAGATTTGTCCTTTTATGAAATAAAAATGAAGTGATCTCTAGAAGAATTGTCTCTCTATTTCCATTTTCCACATCTTATTACCACATCCAACAAAAGTCCTTCATTGCCTTGTATGATTATGCGAATGACATTTTTTTTTAATTTCCTCAACCAAGGAATATATATATATATATAAGATTTTAATAAACTACTTAACCGGGCAAGTTCAGTTGGCAAGAATCCTTGCACCTCATTAGAAAATTTCAATTTTTCTAGTCTTAATTCTATTTTCGAGTCTTGATAAGTGCTAAGTTCTAATTTTGAATCTCTTTTCGAATAAAGATTGAGAGTATTTGACAAAGTTACTGAAATAACTTTCAATTTTTTGTTATTAATTTTAATTATAAGTAAATTTTTTTTAAAAAAAATTTACTATTTCTATTATAATTTATAATTATTTTTTTTTATTTTAACTGCATGCTATATTAATCTTTACGCAAACGCTCACAACTTCTACTACAAACTACAATTTATAAATTGTTAATTTTAATAATACCAAATACTACCATTTTTTTTAGTAGAATATGTCATCCCAATTCCAAATTCCAAAGTACCAAAAGAGAAAAAGAAAAATATCTAAAGTACCAAAAGAGAAAAAGAAAAATAAAAAAGGATTATGATGCCTCAAATAGCCTATCTTTTTCTTTGATTTTATTGTTCATGAATAAGGGAAATTTTGGCATAAAAAACAATAATAATCCAAGAGTTTCATGGAATCCTCTTTCTTCATTTTCCAAATGGTTCCATGAACTTAGTTATTATGCCTATAATTGTTCATAAAGCTTGCTTATATACAGCAAAATAATTATGGCCTGATTCGTAACTAGCTTTTAAGCTAGTTTTTTCATCATTATTATTATTATTATTATTATTTTATGTTTTTAATTAAAAATCTAAATTGACTCAAAGTAAGTTATTTGGTTAATTTGCTCTTAAATTAGTTTATTGAGAAAAAATAAATTTTTTTTATTTTTTTTCAAATTAGACAGTATTATTTTTCTATGTAATTGATTATAACAATTATATATATAGTTATAAATAAATTATCAAATGAGGGTATTAAAGAATAGAGAGCGAGTTTGAATAAAATATATTGAGGATTAGTAATTTAATTTGGCTTAAAATTTTTTTTTTAACGTTCTCCTCAAAAGAATTATATTAAATTTTTTTACCTTTTGAAACAAAAAAAACCAAAAGATAGACGTACCAAGCAGATCTGAAGTTGACAAGCAATGCAGTTACAAGGACCGAGATAAGATGGTCTGTTTTTAGGAGAGTTGAATTTTTTTTATAAATTTTTAAGATGGCATATATTAAGCTTTTTTTTAAAAGAAAAATTTAAAAAAATAAACTTATATAATTTTAAAATATTTTAAACTAATATTATTATAATAATAAATTTTTTTTAAAATTTAAAACAGACCATCGTTCCCATCCAAGCCCCCATTGGTCCGTCTACGAATGCAGAAGCCTAATTTTGGAACCATTTTTAAAATTTATTACGCGTGGCCTTATTTTAGATCTATTATTTTGTTTTTGAGTCTACCAGTATGAAATGTGCTTTTTTTTTATTTATTTATTTATGTGAGGTTAAATGGTTACCATTTGCATACTGTGAGATTTTTTTAAAAATAAAATCTATAACTTGGAAGAAAGGTGCTTCATCTATATTATTAATTTATGAAAAAGGTCCTTTTATGTGTTATTAATTTTTTTGGCCTACTTCAATTGATTTTAATTGGATTACTCGGCGTTGAGAATGATATTTTAAGAATTAATTAACACGCGCGCAAGTTGACCTAAATACTTTAAGGTATCAAAAAAAAAAAAAGAAAAAAAAAAACAACCACTTAGTGTTTTTTTTTTTAAGTGAAGCTGTGTCAATTTTAATACTAAGCATATCTTCACTTGGTGTTATTTTAAATTTAAAATTGTTTGAACTTTTTTTTATTTATTAAAATATCCATCAAATTTTGTCTCAATTACTTAATTTAAAAATTGTAAAGGAAAAAATTAAATTTAACTTTGGATTATTTTAATTCGTAAATATACATTTACGGACGCATACATATACCAATTGCCAAATGCCAATGTATATTAAATGATTATCAATTACACATTCAAACAATGTGAAAATATTATCTAACATCCAATAGCAACCGAATTGGTATTAAATTATTTTTAGCAAAAAAATATCAGCATTTTCAATGGATTATCATAACTACGTTTTTTTATAAAAATTTCTAATAGTGCAATATAGACAAAAAAAGAAAAAAAGAAAAAAAGAAAAAGAGAAAAAGCCAATCACATATTTGGTCAAGAAAAAAGAACTAAACAAGTTACCGATAACTCTCACATGACCTATACTGGTCTGTTTGTTTGTCTGAATATAAAATAAAAAAAATATAAAAAGATAAAATATATATAATATATTATGGGATACAAAATAAGATATACAATACTTAACAGCCGATTGATAGCTAGTTTAAAAATTAATTTTTTTTATTTTTTTTTATATTTTTAGTAAAAAAATTAAATTAAATTTAAAATAAATTGTTTAGTAATTTAGCTTTTAAAGTAGTTTTTTTAAATTGATTGTTTAGGTAAAAATTTAATTTTTATATTTTTTGTTCAAAGTGAATAATTTTACTCTTTTATATATTTGATATTAATAATTCTATGTTGTTAGTAGTAGTAATAAATAATTTATTAATAAGATGTATTATTGTATTTTAAATGTTGAGGGAGTTTGAATAGAATATTTTGAGAATTTGTGTTTTGATTTGATTTTTTAATTTTTTAATTTTTTGCTGAACGGGGCAACATTGTCTTTTTAATATTTTTAGTCAAAAAAACCTAAGTTGTCAATAGGAGATGTAAAATTATATATATATATATATATATATACACAATGTTTATTTGTGATAGACTATAGTATTAGATAAGAAAAAAGAAATAAATCTTGGTCCTTGAATTAAATATGAGAGTATATCAAATATTGGTGGAGATATGTAATATAAGAAGATAGTATTACATATTTTATATTTTTAAAGGATATAAATATTTTAAAGGGTCATATATCTGGAGTTAATAAAAAAAACAAACACAGGATATATAAAAAAAAAAAAAAAAAAAAAGAAAGAAAAATGGGAGAAAAAACAAACACTTGGGCCGACATATTTTTCATATCCTGTCAAAAAAGTATACCATCTTTTATATGTTCCAAACAAACAGTCCCTTAGGTCAAACGAGTCCGTGGGTGTGATGCTGTCCACCTCATCGCTAGTGGTACTACTGAGCGAACGACGTCCAGGCAAATTAGTAATATTTTTTATAAATAAATAAATAATTATAATTTATATGTTATAAGTTATTTTTTATTTTCTAATTATTAAATAAAAAATTATTATATTTTTATTATAAAAATTACCATCACTATATTTGATAAAAATATTATAAAAATTTAACACGTGTTATTTCGAGAGCCCCAATAATTACTCCGATATCCTTATTTTTTTTGTTTTGCACAGAGCGGCTCATCATCGACCACGTGGCAAGCTTTGAACGTAACCTTGCATCCCCACACGCCAAGCCTCGTTGTCAAGAATGGACTGCAAA
Source organism: Heliamphora exappendiculata (assembly GCA_034768845.1). Taxonomy (NCBI): domain Eukaryota; kingdom Viridiplantae; phylum Streptophyta; class Magnoliopsida; order Ericales; family Sarraceniaceae; genus Heliamphora; species Heliamphora exappendiculata. The sequence continues at coordinate 9,170,318 of JAOTRH010000026.1, read as the reverse complement.
ATGACAAATAATTAATTAATCTCTTATAGTCTTAATTAATAAATAATTATAATTCACATTTAATTACTTAACCAAGATGACAATTTTATCATAGTGACAAGTATTATTTAACAAAGCAGAGCCAAAAAGATCAAGAAAATAATTAATTAACATATGATAATTTTGACTAATAAATAATTATAACTCATATTATATAGATTTTTTTTATATTTTAATTATTTAATAAATATGACAATTTCATCGTAGTGACGAGTATTATTTAACAAAGCAGAGCCAAAAAGGTCAAGAAAATAATGAAAGTGAAGACGGGTTGGAATGTATAAAAAATCATTAATAAATTATAAAATTAATAATATTAATATAAGTTAAAAATAATATATTAAAAAAATATTAATTGATAAATAATTAGAATTAAAATAATAAAAAATAAAATAAAGATAGATATGCAATAGAAATGTAATATTTGTACATTTTACTCTTATTATATTAAAAAATTAAACTTTATAATATATTTATAAATAAAAAATTATTTAATTTACATATTCAGGAGATGGTAGGTAAAATTAGGACATAAAAACCAAATACCATCTCCACCCTACTTGTTATCGAAAATGAAAATAGTCTGTAAAATTTAGAACAAGAGCATACGGGGACCGAGCGAGAAAAATTGTCATTCCAAATTTATCATTCCTATAATGTGACCGAGCCAAAAAAATTGTCATTCCAAATTTTGGGATCCCGGACGTTGTTACAAATACTTTATTATTAAAAGACTAAATAGCAACTAGTTTAAAAACTATTTTTTTGGGTGTTAGTAGTTAAAAAATTAAATTAAGATCAAAATAAGTTATTTAGTAAATTATTCTTTAAGTTAGTTTTTTTAAGTTAATTAATTGGATATAAAGTTAATTTTTTTAATATTTTGTTTATATTGGATAATATTTAATTTTTTTAATTGTATTATATGACTATCAATGAATTAAAACGAAGAAACATAAATATTTAGAGACATAAATTTTAAGTTCTGTAATTTAATATAAATATTTTAAATTATTAAAAAATATTTTTTAATAAATAATATTTTAGAATGTGCATGGCACCAACTTAACACTACAATAATTTGCACTATTATATAAAATAATCAAACAGTCATTCCTAAATTTGAAGCTTCCTTATTAATATTTTAAAATACCAAAATAAGTACTTCAAGGCAAGACCTTTTGAGCTCATCCCTAAAGCATAAACCTCTAAATACTTGTAATACTTACAAATTACAGATATCGATTAAGTTAAAGTGCTTCTAGCGATAGTCAAATACAAGACATTCGAATTTATAACTAATTCTAATTACAATTTAAAATTGCTGGACTACCATAACGGGATGCCTTCTTATTTTTCTAGATTCTAAAATTAATACTTTTCTAACCTTAGAAAAAATAAATAACATATTTTTGCAATTTTTTTTTCTTTTTGTGCTTTTTTTTAAAGTATTAAATACATAAATGCAGATGATAAATTCAAACACACTTTCCTTACGTGTAATAAAAAAAACTAAGCTCGAATCTATGCTTAAATCAACGTATAACAAAACTTTTTTTTTTCTTTTTTCTTTTTCCTTCTTCAAATGCCTTCTTTCCCACACCCAAACCAAAAATTGCAATAAATGGTTGGACACATTTTTCAATGCAAAAAAGCAAAAGAAAATACTAATTAGTCACTTTGGGACTAAAAAGCCTAGTCACTTTTTTCCAAAACTTTTTTTTTGTATTTTTTGAAATTTTTTATATTTTTATTTATATTTTTTATTTTTTTGATTTCTTGTAATGAGATAATTTTAAAAAGTATTCCGGCTATAACCAAATTTTTAAAAAATTTACTAAAAACAAAAAAACTAAAAAAAAAAGCCAAAAAATATCCTAAATTGGCTTTCTTTTTTCATCATATATGAACTTTTTAAAGTTTTCATTAAAAAAATTTATTTTTTCTATTTTCTCATGATGGAAAAAATTTAAAAAATATAGAATCATTTGAAATAATATTAAATTTTTTTTATTAAAAATAAAAAAAATCGTAAAAAAATGTTAATCCAAACATAAGTTAATAGCAACAGAAATTACACCTAGTAAAAGTATTCAACTTTAAGTTACCTTCATATTATGTTTTTTTTTTTTTTAATAACAGAAATACGTAAAAAATCATTAGAGAAGTCAACTCAAAGTTTTAGAACCAAACAACTAGGCCCTTCATTTTTTCCTTTTACTTTATTAATCAAAAAGGTCAAAAGAATTCTTAAACCCCTATTTGTCATTTTTTAAAAAGTTAATTTTTTTATTAAAAAAATCAAGTTTTAAAGTAGATTATTTGACATTTCTAAAAAATTGACTAACTTTTTTAAATATTTTTTTCAAGAACAAAAATCTATATACATTCCAAATACTCTTAATTTTTTTATAGAATTAAATAATTATAATACTTTTTGTTGGGAGAATTTCCAACGCCGACATAAAATTCATGCTCGGGGATCCAGAAAATATATCTTTATTAAACTTTCAACAATTTACAATAAATTGAAATTTACAGAGAATGAAATAACAGGAATAATAAACAGGAA
>JAOTRH010000026.1:9132608-9159039 GCA_034768845.1 Heliamphora exappendiculata | reverse complement strand
CCCCAACTTCGGAAACCTCTCCTCCTCCCACCACCACCATCTCTCCGACCAAATCTCTATCAACCCCATCGCCGTCCACATCCCCAACCCCAACCTCCACTCCCTCTTCTTCTCCCTCAACCCAAAACAATTCAAAGCTCTCCAATCCCTCAACATTGCCACCTCCAGGGACCCCTGCTCTCAGCCGTCGCCGCCCACCCTCCACAACACCACCCTCTGCGACGGCGCCAAGCCCTTCTACCACCTCATCTCCCTCCACCTCGCCAACTGCTCCGATGATGTCGAAATGTCCACCACCGCCCTCCTCTCCCTGCCCACCCTCACCAACTTCGAGTTCATCAACTACCCCATCTCCCCTGTTCATCAACCGTCGCCACCACCCACCTACTCTGCTTCTCCGCCGAACTCACCTCCTAGTCTTCCTCCGCCAAAACAAAACAAAACAAAAGCCCTAACAAAAGCCCTCCGCCACCCACCTCCTCTACTTCTCAACTTTTTTCCCTTTTTGTTTTTCTGCAAACCCAAAAGTTAAACCCTAATTTTCTACCAGGGAAGATAACATCAACCCTCTTTTAGAGAAACTCCTTCACAATAATTTCTCTTCTCTTTCTAAAAATGAAGAACGACATTAATACCACCACAAATTTTGGGCCAGTTGATTCAAATTGGTGCCTATATCAACTTTTATATGGACCGAGTTTTATATTAAAAAGTACCATTCTCATTGATTTGATCAATTGGTGTGTTAACCTTGAATTTCGATGAGAATGGTACCTTCAAATCTCACTCTCTCTTCGCACACACGCACATACAAATTCATTCAGATCTCTCTTAACCATTGATCGAATCTCTGTGCGAGGGGAAAAAAATTAGTTGTGGTTGCAAAGGGAGTTTTTGATGGTGAAAATGAAGAAGCGGAAGGCGAGGCGAGCTGGGTGGTAGCGGTGGCAGCAGTGGCAGAGGAGAACTAGGAGATGCATTCGACGGAGAAGCACAGGTGGTGGGTGGCGACGGTGGTGGAGGGCTGGTGGTTCCCGATGGAGGAGCAGCGTACAGTGCCAGAGAAGGAGAGGTTTCCGGAGTGGGGGAGGAGGAAGGTGGCAAAGTAGAACTCTAGGTTGGAGTTGGAGTGGCGGTGGGGAGAGGAGGAGGAGGAAAGGATGGCGCCGGTGAAGGAAAGGGCGGCAGAGTAGGGGTGGGGGCTGAGTCACCGGTGGAATATTAAAAACGGCATATGTGAAATATTAAAAAAATAAAATGATGATGTAAACAAGTTTTGTTAATGCTTTTAACGCCATTAGTACAGATGGGGGAATCTGATACCTACATTTAAAACAAACGGGAATGCAGTGTCATTTCAATAACCTTAGGGGAAGTCCCTAAAGTTTTCCTAAACCTTAGGGGAGGTGAGTGTAATTTTTCCAAAAAAATGATTTTAAGCTCCAATTTTTGAGTTCTGCATTTCAATAGTTAACTGTTAGTATATATTCAACTGCAACAAACAGAAACACTTACTAAGAAGCTGCTAAAAAAATATAAGACAGACCTTGGGTAAATATTCTGTCACAATCATCATTGGAGTACTTTGAGTTACAGCACCAAGAAATTGGACCACATTTGGATGTCGTATCTTTTGAAGCAATGCTAGCTCATCTCTAAAAGCCTTCCTGCATAAATCAATGCCGTTAAGAAAGATAAAAGCAAAATGACAGCCAAAAGTTCAGATCATAATGTAAAAGCAATCTCGTGGATAACTCACACTTTATCCTCATCGGCAGTCACTTCCTCCCCTAGCTTTTTCACAGCAACTTTTATTCCTCGCCACGATGCTATACAAAAGGTTCCCTGGGACATGTTTCACTGGTTAGTTTGTAATAGATGACCAACAACTTTCAAGACAAAAAGATGCAAAAGTATGATAGCTGCAACAGAGAGTATTCAGTTTAGAGATTATAAGCACACCAAGATTCCACCACGCAAATCCTACTATAAATTCACACAACCAACTTGAAGGGGATAAGCACTAATGACTGATATGATAATGCATCCTTTTGGAATGATTGACCAAAGTTGATCATGCTTTCATTCAGCAATTTGAGCTCTTATCACATCATAATTGTATATAGCCTTGATTCTAACATGTTAGCCATATCTTGCAATAATTACTTTTTGTGGAGCTCTGATGCGAGAAAGAGAATATGTTGCACTGATTGCAAGAAATCCTCCCTTCTCTCAAAAGTTTCATACAAAGTACAAGTTTCCTTCCCATAGCTTACAAAATACTTCATATTATCCTATGGATTTAATATATATGCGACAAATTCAAATACACTTTACAACATGTCATGCCAAATTCATGTTCCTTTTTCCCCACCATGCTGAGATAGTGCTGCCTCCCGTCCTACACCACAACCGACACCACACCTTCCAAAGAGATTCATAAATTCTTTATGTAGCAGACAAGACAGCTCTGTAGATCTCAATTTTCGGTAACTTGTATCACATACTTCAACCATTGGAAACTAATGGACTCAAAAATATATAAAGGATAGTAAAATGAATAGCAAACATAAACCCTTGTTGACGAGTGTAAAATACAGCAACTTGTTTCTAGACTACTCCATTACTGCAGTACAATGGTATAAGTCACCTAACAATATATCGTCTACAATTATATTCTTAAGCTAGGCATATTAGATTGGACAAACCAGTGAGGATATAAATTGTCCTAAATCACCCTGTCAACCATAAATAGGAGAGAGAAATGGGTAAATACAATGCCTAAAACATGATCACAGCGGAGATTTTGTTATCTGTAACTAAAGTACATGAACATTAGCATATCGCCTACACTCAGTGATACATTGGCATCACATAAACATTTCCCATTATTTCTGTTCAAGTTAATCTAAGCTCGTCAAGTTAACAGTGCTAAACACCATAAGAAACAAAACTTGCACAAGAACATCAGCAAGCCACAAAATTTTCAAGGGTAAAATACACTTACACCCCTCCATTATACCAAAATCACAACGTCAATTAACAGAGTAATAATTTACTATAATACACTTATTTTACATAATCAATTTACCAAAAATCACTTATTTCATATCTCTCCATTCACCAGTAAACACTCACTTCCCTTTTCCACTCCTGTTCCCGACTTCCTCCAACCAGTCCCTGCTCCTCCACTCCACCCACCAACTAGCGATGCCAAATCTTTTCCAAATCAACAGTTCTCTCAACTAGCCTCATAAAGACACTTCTAGTTCCTCCATTACATAAAATTACTACATTCAACAACAAACCCAATATACCAAAGAGTAGAACAGCCAGAAAATCCCACCAGACCCATGTAGTCCTGCACACTTCAAACCCACTGGAAATCCATTTTCCTCCACCAATCATTCACATATATGCATATCTATATACACATATATCTCTATGTATATATGGTTATGTCGTAGTTTATTTTCCCTAAGTGTATTCTTATTTCTTGAACTTGAGAAGTATTGCTTGATAATTTGTTAATTTGAAGAAGGTGTGTATATAAAAACGAGGCATCCTCCAGAAAATCAACTGAATGTAAAAAGTAAAAAATCAATTGAAGGGGCATCAGCCGCGATCACAGTCCCGCCTCATCGGAGTCAAACCCAACACCTTCGCGGTCACAGCCCAGCCGCAGCCATCACGTTTTCAGTTCCTCACCCAATCAATATATGTGTGCGTGTGTGTGTGTAAACGATCGAAAAAATTGTTGATTGACTAGTGGCTCAAGAGCGAAGGATGCAGCAGAGGAGCTCTAAATGATTCAGTAGAGGAAAAGAGAAGGGGATGTAGATGCAGAGGGAGCATCGAGGTTGGAGAAGGGATCAATAATTTATGAGGTTTTCGTTGTGGTTGGCCAGTGGCCGTCAAGTTGCAACATTAAAGCAAAAGATGGTTTCTGTTAGCCCAAGAGCTTTTTACTTTGATTTTGATGGTTTCATAATTCATTTTCTAAGAATAAATGGATTTAAAATAATAATACTTTATATTTCCAAAATTAAAGTGTTAACTCAGTTTCATCAATTAAGTTGACACCTTAAGTCAAAAGAAATAACTTAACTCTCAAAAGAATTAAAACACTTACATATTCTTAATTAAGAATATTTTGCGTTGAACCAAATTAAAAAATAAGTCAAACACTTTTAAGACAAAGTATACTTGAAACATATCAAGTGTGTCAACACCTATTGAACAAATGGTTTGACACCTTAACAGTTTCATGAAGTTACTTTCAGGTTTTAAAGTTTAGTGTCGACACAAACTAGTTTTGTGTCAACACAAAAGAGTTGTAGCTCTCAAGCCTCAAAATGAGTTGACACAAATAAGTTTTGTATCGACACAAAAGTGCTTTGCACTTTTGGTATCCAGAAATTTTGAGTCGACACAAATGGAAAACATGTCGACACAAAAAAACTGAGGTCACCTGCAGATTTTGAGGTGTCGACACCAATTGAAGATGAGTCGATGCAAAAGTCCTGCGCCTGCCTGAAGAATTTGTGGTGTCGACACCAGTGACCTCAAGTGTCGACACAAATATACCGAGACTTCCTGCAGAATTTAGTGTCGACACCAAAGAAGACAATAGTCGACACAAAGTGCCTCCTCCCGGATGCTGAAGTTTCAATCGAGTCGACGCCAGATCCAAATGTGTCGACACCATGATGTTGGTAAGGTAACATACAGAAATTGTGTCGACCCCTCAAAAGAAATGTGTCAACCCAACCACTTAAAAATTCCTGCTCCAGATGTTTTGTGTCGACACCTGCGACGGAAATTCAAACTCGCAGCAGATCTCAACGGTTGGATTTTTGACATTTATTGCTCCCACCTACCTCCAACGGTCATAAATGCACAAGAGCTTATATAAGAAATAACTTCTCAGCATTTACTCCAACTGGAAACCTACATTTACTGTTCTATTGCTTGAATCAAACTTAAAATTCTCAAGCCCTCATTTATTGTTGAATCTCCAGCTCTTGTTCTTCATCTCTCTTTACCTTCTCATTTATTATAAATCTTTTCTGTAAAGAAAGTGAGAGTTCTTCATTAATACTCTTTATTTATTGTACTCTAGGGTGACTCACCCTTTATCCTTTGAGTGAGTGAGTAAATCTCATCAAAAAAGAGTTCAAGAGAAATTAAAAAAAAATAGAAAATTGTTTTCATAAGATCTTCTTGAAGCTATGTTAAGCTTTAAATGTGCTCGTAAACATTCGGTTAACTCAAGCAAAGTTTTGAAGTTGTAAAGACTTAGAATATACCCGTGAAACATTCTATATAGTGGAAATACTCAAGGAAAAACTTGAGGAGTGGACGTAGGTTTGGAAGAAGCCAAACCACTATAAATCTTTAGTGTCCAGTTCAATCTCTCTATCCCTAACCTTTTTAATATTTGCATTACTTTAATCTTTGATTACATTGCTATATTTGTTTGCTTTATTAAAAGGTTTTCGAAAATATTTTTTAAAAGACCCAATTCACCCCCCTCCTGGGTTGCCTAGAACTAAAAATTGGTATCAGAGCTTTGGCACTTGTTTTTAACTTAACAATCTAAGTGTTTATATGACAACCACTAGCATCGGACCTATCCAATCCGAAGGTCAGTCGACCAATAGACCTCCTTTGTTCAATGGAACAGACTACAATTATTGAAATACTAGAATGAGAATTTACATTCAAGCCGTAGACTATAACCTTTGGCGGGTTATTATAAATGGACCCAAAAAATCCACCAAAACTGTTGAATGGGCTGATGTCCCTAAACCAGAGGCTAAATGGACTGAAACTGATATTAGAGATATACAAAAAAATGGTAAAACTATGAATCTCCTATATTACTCACTTGACCCAAATGAGTTCAACAAGATCTCTACATGTGACACCGCAAAAAAATATGGGATAAACTCGAAATTACCCATAAGGGTACAAATCAAATGAAAGAGTCAAAAATCTATCTGCTTATGCATAATTATGAATTACTCAAAATGAAGCATGATGAAACAATTTCTCATATATTTACTCGCTTCACTGCCATTATTAATAGACTAAAATCTCTTTGCAAGATTTACACTAATGCAGAAATAGTAAAAAAAATTCTGAGATGTATGCCAAAGAGTTGAGAAGCAAAGATCACAACTATTCAAGAAGCTAAAGACCTCAACACTCTCAGTCTAGAAGAGCTCATTGGTTCTCTCATCACCCATGAGATGAGCATCAAGATGGATGAAGAGGAAGACAACAAAAAGAAGAAAGGCAATGCCTTCAAGTCCTCAACTCATGAAGAAGACTTCTCAAGTGATGAAAATAAAGACATAACTCTCATCACAAAGAAATTCAAAAAGTTTCTAAGAAATTCAAAAAATTTCTTAGAAATAAGAAATAAGGAGGAACAAAGTTCTTCAAGAAAAAAGGGCACCGAGGCGAGCCTACCAAATTCAAAAGCGACTCTAGCAAGTTCAAGAACGAATTCAAAAAGGAAGAGATCATCTGCTATGAGTGTAAAAAGCCTGAACACGTAAAAGTTGAATGTCCTCAGCTCAAAAAGCAATTCAAAATGGCTTCAAAAGGGCTATGATAGCTGCTTGGAGTGAAAGCGATGACAACTCTGAAGATGAAAAAGAAGAAAATAAAGTAGCAAACCTATGCCTCATGGCCAGAGAAGATGATGAGGTAACTCCTTACCCTTTCTCTTTAGATGAATTGCAAAGTGCATTTAAATATTTGCATGAAGAGTTGAGAAAAATGAGTGCAAAGAACTCTATTTTGAAAAAATTAGTTCTTTCCTCCTCAGCTGACATTGAAACTTTGAAGAGTGAAAAGTCTATTTTATCAAAACAAGTTTCTGTTTTGAAAGAAGAAAACAAAATTTTGAGTGAAAAGGTTAAGGATCTTACAAAAACTGTTTATAAATTCACTCAAGGAAAGAACAACCTAGATAAACTTCTTCGCATGCAAAAATGCGTTTTTAACAAAGCTAAAATCAGGTATAAGCCCAAAAAGAAACAAAAGTTCTTAAACAACATTTTTGTCAAAGCATCATCTAATCATATAAATGCCACTTGCTTTAACTGTTATGAGCATAGACACGTTGCCACACACTGTCCACACAGAAAACTTTCAAATAACTCTGTCAAGAAGGCTTGGATTCCTAAAGAAACACACCCTCAAAGAACTAACACAAAAGGACCCAAGAAAATTTGGGTACCAAAAATCAAAATTTGATTATCCTTGCAGGTATATCTCAAATCCTCATTCAAGAAGGAAATGTGGTATCTCAATAGTGCTTACTCAAGACACATGGCAGGCGATCAATCGATGTTTGCATCTCTCAAACCAAAATATGGCGGTTTTGTGACTTTCGAAAATAATAGCAAAGAGAAAATCATAGGAATTGACTGCATTAGTAAAATTCCTTCCCCTTCTATTGAAAATGTTTTGCTTGTTAATCGTTTGAAACATAATCTTCTTAGCATAAACTAACTTTGTGACAAAGGTTACAAAGATGTGTTTGATCATGCTAAGTGTGTTATTGAAAATTCAACTAATAACAAAATTATTCTTGAAGGTCAAAGACATGAAAATGCTTATACATTCACTCTCAATGATCTTTCTAATAATGACACCAAGTGCTTAGCAGCCTTGAGTGATAATAGTTGGTTATAGCATAGAAGACTTGAACATACACATGAACTTAGTTTCCAAACTTTTAAAAAAGGAATTAGTGATTGGTTTACCTCAAATCAAATTTGAAAAAGAAAAAATGTGTGATGCATGTTAACAAGGCAAACAAATTAAAAGTTTTTTTTCACTAAAAAATGAGATTTCAACTTTTAGGCCATTACAACTATTGCACATGATTTATTTGGTCCAACAAGAACTTTAAGCCTTGGAGACAAGAGATATGCATTTATTATTGTTGATGACTTCACTAGATACACTTAGGTACTTTTCTTAACTCATAAGGATGAAACCTTTACCTCTTTTACAAAACTATCTCAAGGTAAACAAGGCAAACAAATTAAAAGTTTTTTTCACTAAAAAATGAGATTTCAACTTTTAGGCCATTACAACTATTGCACATGATTTATTTGGTCCAACAAGAACTTTAAGCCTTGGAGACAAGAGATATGCATTTATTATTGTTGATGACTTCACTAGATACACTTAGGTACTTTTCTTAACTCATAAGGATGAAACCTTTACCTCTTTTACAAAACTATCTCGAAAAATTCAAAATGAAAAAAAATTTTAAATCACAAGTATCCGAAATGATCATGGTAGAGAATTTAAAAACAAATATTTGAAAAATTTTGTGATGAAAATGGTATTAACCATAACTTCTCTGCTCCTAGAACCTCTCAACAAAATAGAGTTGTTGAAAAGAAGAATAGGACATTAGAAAAAATGGCTAGAACCATACTCTGTTAAAATAATCTACCACGATATTTTTGGGCCGAGACTGTCAATACCGCTTGTTTTATCATAAACAGAGTTATGATAAGAGCTTCTCTACAAAAAAACCCCATATGAGCTATGGAATAGAAAAAAAACCTAACATCAGTTATTTTTGCGCCTTTGAGTGCAAATATTTTATTTTGAACAACAACAAAAAACTTTTAGGCAAGTTCAACGCGAAATCTAATGAAACTATTTTCCTAGAATATTCTATATCTAGTAAAGCATATAGAGTTTTTAACAAAAGGACCCTAGTTGTTGAAGAATCTATACATGTTTTTTATGAAGCTAACCTTGGTTTTTCAAAAAAAAAATTGTGAAGATAACTTGTTAGACATAGAAAAATGTATTGAAGATATCTTTATTAAAGAAAATGAAGAGCCAAATCAAGAAGAAACTTCAAATTCTCAACAAATTGCAGTCCAATAAATTGCTGAATCTAAAAATCCAGAGAATTCAAATCTACCTAAAGAATAGAGGTATGCTCACGGTCACCCAAAAGATCTTATCATTGGTGATCCATCGTAAGATATCAAAACTCGGTCTTCTCTACATAATGTTTCTGGTAATTTAGCATTTCTTTTCCAGACTGAGCCAAAATATTTTGAGGAAGCCGAAAATGATGAGTTTTGGATTTTGGCTATGCAAGAAGAGCTAAATCAATTTGAAAGAAACAAGATTTGAACTTTAGTCTCAAGACCTAAAGAACACTCCATCATTGGTACAAAATGAATTTTTAAAAATAAAATGGATGAGAATAGAGTAGTTCTTAGAAACAAAGCTCGATTGGTAGCCTAATGTTACAATCAAGAAGAAGACATCGATTTTGATGAGACTTTTGCTCCAGTGACTAGGCTTGAAGCTATTAAAATGTTGTTGCTTTTACATTTTTTAAAAAATTCAAACTCTATCAAATTGATGTCAAAAGTGCCTTTTTAAATGGTTTCATTTCGGAGGAAATTTTTGTAAAACAACCTCCTAGTTTTGAAAATCCAGATTTTTCAAACCATGTTTACAAACTTTTCCAAACTCTCTATGGTTTAAAGCAAGTACCTAGAACATGGTATGAAAGGCTAAGCAAATTCTTGATTGAAAATGAGTTTTCAAGAGGAAAAATAAATACCACTCTTTTCAACAAATCTCAAGAAAATGACATGTAAATTGTATAAATTTATATAGATGATGTAATTTTTTGTGCAACTAACGAATCTCTTTGCAAAGACTTTGCTAAGTGTATGCAGGGAAAATTCGAAATGAGTATGATGGATAAGCTCAATTATTTTCTCGAACTCCAAATTAAACAAACTCAATAAGGAATCTACATCAATCAAGCTAAATACACGATGGACATATTGAAGAGGTTCAACATGTTAAAGGCAAAACCCATGGGAACTCCAACGTGTCCTACAACTAAGCTTGATAAGGATGAAGATGGCATAGCAATTGATAAAAAGCGTTATAGAGGTATGATCGGATCTCTCTTATATTTAACTGCTAGTCGTTCGAATATTATGTTTAGTGTATGCATGTGTGCTAAATTTCAATCAAATCCTAAAGAATCACATGTGACCGCCGTTAAGCGCATCTTTAGATACATTTTAGGTACACAAAACCTATAATTATTTTATCCTAGAGGAATAGCTAATGAGTTATTTGGCTATTCAGATACTGATTTTTCTAGACGCAAAGTAGATAGGAAAAGCACAAGTGGTACTTATTAATTCCTAGAACACTCACTAATCTCTTGGTTTAGTAAGAAACAAAACTCAGTGACCTTGTCTACAGCCGAGACTGAGTATATTGCAGCTGCAAGCTGTTGTGCGCAAATTCTTTGGATGAAACAACAACTAGAAGACTATGATTTTCACTTAGATCATATTCCTATAAAATGTGATAACACTAGTGCAATTAATATATCCAAAAACCCTATACAACACTCAAAAACCAAGCACGTAGAGATTAGACATCATTTTATAAGAGATCGTGTGCAAAAAGAAAATATCGAACTTGAATTTATAGGCACAAATTACCAGTTAGCGGATATTTTTACAAAATCCTTAAATGAAAAAAGAATATGCTATATAAGAAGAGAACTTAGTATGCTGTGTACTCCTATTTCTTGATTTATATGCCATACTAACCATGTCTTTTCCTTACTTTTCAAAGCATTTAATGTTCTTTCTTGAATGTGAAAATGTGTCGGCACCACTTAGAAAAGTGTCGACACAATTGTGTGTTGTGTTGACACAAAACTGTATAGAAGTGATACTATGTGAAAAGTGTCGACCCATTTCTATTCAGTATTGACACCATATTAGTTCTCTGACTTTCGGTAAATTTATGTCGACACCAAGCTTAATCGTGTCGACCCAAATAGCCGAATGTGCCGACAACACCTTTTGAAAATGTGTCGACATCATTTCTTGTTTTCGATACCCACATTCGATACGAAAAATGTCGACACCAATTATAATTTGTGTCGACACAAATCATAATGTCTATATATAGACACGTCGATTCCAAACCGTCACTTCATTCCCTCTCTCTCTCCATAAAACAGTTCATCTCCCGCCTTTTCTTTTCGAAAAATCTGTGTAGACTTCTCATCTTCTTCTTCAATCTCAACCCAAATCCATCAAAATGCCTCCTAAACCCATAGGAAAAGGATCAAACCGAAGCGGAGAAAGAACCTCCTCAAGCCCTAAAACGTCGAAACGGAAGAAAACGACCTCCAAAACGACGACGGCAACGGCAACAGTACCGAAAAATGTAGCCACGTCTGAGGTAATATCGTTTAAAACCCCCAAAATCCGTTAACTTTATTTCTCATCTTTTGCAAATCGAAAATTGTTCCCGGTCATTCTATAGACTTTTCCTTCTTTCACTCCATAAAAATGAGATTTAAAGATCTCTTTTCTAGCCTCGGGTGGAAGAGGCTTTTGCAAATCCAAGAACCACACTATCCCATTCTTGTGAAATCATTTTATGCTCACTTTTACATATCTTTGATTCTGACAACCACCATCACCACATGGGTGAATGGTGTAGACATTGTTCTGACTCCCTCTTCTTTGAATGAGATCCTTGGCATCCCTGGAGAAAATATTTGTATTTATCATAACCAGAAACCCATTGAGGTTGAAGGTTTTTCATTTTTTGAATCTGTGAAAAATATCTTTGAGAATGATGACATTGACCCTACCAAGCCCTTAGAGACTAACTCTCTGAAGCCATAAATGAGCATTTTGCATCACACGGTAAACCATATTTTCCTACCTCAAATAGAAAATTTTGGTGATGTTACATACATGTACATTTTCATTATGTAGTATATTCTTGAACAACAAAGCCTTGATCTAGATTTTCTGTTCATTTCCCACATGCTTCATTCCCACAATAAATCCAACTCCTCTCTCCCACATGGAATGTATCTCACTCGCGTTTTTTGCCACTTCGACATTGACTTATCTGAGGAGAAGGTTGTTGCCTTTTCAAAACATGACTTGTATGGTAGTTCATCATTAAAACATATGCAAATTGCAAATGTTAATGGTATTTGGACCACCTCTAGTCGTGGGGCCCCCTCATCTGCCAGGACCTCTCCTCCTCCTCCTCCTCCTCGAGATATTTCATTCATTCCTATCGATCTTGATTCTCCTCCCTCTCGACCTGATGTTTATGGACCCTTTGATACTCCCGATCCATCTTTTGCTCCTCCTCCTCCCTCTTTTGCATCTGCTCCACCTTCATCATCCTCTGCTCCTGTTCATGTTGATCTATCTGAAGTTGTGTCCTTGATCAACTCCTTATCCTCCAAAGTGACTTTATTTCAAGCAAAAGTCGATCAAGACTTCTTTGATTTAAATCACACTGTCCCTTCCCTCTCCGAAAAAGTTAAGCATCTAGACAAGACAAACCGTAGCATCCGGAGAGATGTGAAAAATGCCACAGATGCCGGGAGAGCCCTATGCAAGACTATGGATGGCAATATTGTCTCCATTGTTAATTGCAATAAGACAATCCTGCAGCAAGTGAGAAAAGAATATGACCAAGGCATTGTAAATGATATCCATGCCAACTCTCAAAAAATGGAAGAACACCTCCATTGAATCAAAGAAGCCTGGACAAAACAGTTCAAACCCAAAGAAACAAATGAAGAAAAGACAGCGCGTCTCAAACGAGAAGCAGACCTTGCATTGGCCGCCTAGTATGAAGCAATGGCTGCTGCTGACGCTAAAGATGAACGAGCGCGAGCATCAAAGAAACAGGCCTCTGCCAGCAAGCAAAAAACAAAGGAGAAGAAAGAATTCAAAAAATTCATAGATAACCAGTAGCCTTTTTTTTTAAGATTACAAAAGGGGAGAAAAAGTAAAGGTAAAAGAGTGAAGGGGAGAGAGAGAAGGGAGAAGAGAAGAGAAGTTGAAAACAAACATTTCTTTAAGTTTTTTTTTAAGGTGAAGATGTAACAATTAACATACATTTCTTTTTAGTTGATTGCCTGGATTGCTTAATTAGTTTGTATGGTTATTTGAAAACATTTACATTTGATGTTTTAGATGGATGTTTAGAAATATTTTTTATGATTGAATGAATGCCTATGAATGTACTTGTCTATATCATGTTCTTTTGCTTATGAATGATTGTTGGATATTTCTGGCTATGAATATTTGGACATGTGTTTTGGATTATAAATTACTTTGCACATATTTGATATATTGAAGAAGTTTTAATAAACTCATAATGTTTCTTGATCATTTGTTGCAAAACATATCAAAAATGTATGCTTTCACTGTGTTGAATGCCTAATCATTATATTTGCATGTGTTGTTTAAGGCATATCGATAAGAGGTGAACCCTTGTTGAAAAAATATTTTCAAATGTTTTCTAGAAAATTCTAATATGGTTGTAATCATCAAAAAATGAGAGATTGTTAGGCCAAGAACTTTTTATTTTAATTTTGATGATTTTCATAATTCATTTTCTAAGAATAAATGAATTTAAAATGATAATACTTTATATTTCCAAAATAAAAGTGTTAACTCAGTTTGATCAATTAAGTTGACACCTTAAGTCAAAAGAAATAACTTAACTCTCAAAAGAATTAAAACACTTACATATTCTTAATTAAGAATATTTTATGTTGAACCAAATTGAAAAATAAATCAAACACTTTTAAGACAAAGTATACTTGAAGCATATCAACTGTGTCAACACCTATTGAACAAATGATTTAACACCCTAACAGTTTCATGAAGTTACTTTCAGGTATTAAAGTTTAGTGTAGACACAAACTAATTTTGTGTCAACACAAAAGAGCCGTAGCCCTCATGACTCAAAATGAGTCAAAACAAATAAGTTTTGTGTCGACACAAAAGTGCTTCACATTTTTGGTATCCAAAAATTTTGAGTCGACACAAATGAAAAACTTGTCAACACAAAAAAACCAAGGCTACCTACAGATTTTGAGGTGTCGACACCAATTGAAGATGAGTCAACACAAAAGTCTCGAGCCTGCCTAAAAAATTTGTGGTGTTGACACCAGTGACCTCAAGTGTCGACACAAATATACCGAAAATTCCTACAGAATTTAGTGTCAACGCCAAAAAAGACAAGAGTCGACACAAAGTGCCTCCTCCCGGATGCTGAAGTTTCAATCGAGTCGACAGCATGATGTTAGTAAGGTAACATACAAAAATTGTGTCGACCCCTCAGAAGAAATGTGTCGACCCAACCACTTGAAAATTTTGCTCCATACAATTTGTGTCAAAACCAAAGGCATTTGTGTCGAGACCTGCGACGGAAATTCAAACTCGCAGCAGATCTCAACAGTTGAATTTTTAGCATTTATTGCTCTCACCTACCTCCAACGGTCATAAATGCACAAGAACTTATATAAAGAGTAGCTTCTCAGCATTTACTCCAACCGGAGACCTACATTTACTGTTCTATTGCTTGAATCAAATTCAAAATTCTCAAGCCCTCATTTATTGCTGAATCTACAACTCTTGTTCCTCATCTCTCTTTACCTTCTCATTTATTGTAAATCTTTTCTGTAAAGAGAGTGAGAGTTCTTCATTAATAATCTTCATTTATTGTATTCTAGAGTGAGTCACCCTTTATCCTTTGAGTGAGAGAGTAAATCCCATCAAAAAAGAGTTCACGAGAGATTAAAAGAAAACATAAAATTATTTTCATAAGATCTTCTTGAAGCTATGTTAGGTTTTTGAATGTACTCGTAAACATTCGGTTAACTCAAGCGAAGTCTTGAAGTTGTAAAGGTTTGGAATGCGCTCGTGAAGCATTCTATATAATGGAAATGCTCAATGGAAAACTTGAAGAGTGGACGTAAGCTTGGAAGAAGCCGAACCACTATAAATCTTTGGTGTCCGGTTCTATCTCTCTATCCCTAACCTTTTAAATATTTACATTGTTTTAATCTTTGATTACATTGCTATATTTGCTTGCTTTATTAAAAAGTTTTCGAAAAGATTTTTTAAAATTATTATTTATTTTTTAAAATACATAATTCACCCCCTCTCTTGGGTTGCCTAGAACTAACAGTTTCAATTAGGGGTATTCAAAAAAACGATGGAACCGATAAATTGGTCCAACCCGATCCAAATTGTATGGGCGGTTGGAAAGAGTTGGGGTTGGGCAAAGATGGAGCCTGGTAGAGACAAGGGAAGACCTGTCATTTGTGATTAATTTTTGGATGATGACAGTGATATCATATTTTTTCATTATATCAATAACGGTCAACTAATGGAATGGGTAAAGTATTTCTCATTTTTGTAAAGGAAAGACGATGGTATTTTAGAAAGTAAAAAAAGGTGATAATGTAATTTCACTAAAATAGAGGGGGTATAAGTGTATTTTACCCAATTTTTAATGATAACAAATATACTACATCCAATCAAGTCAAGTGAAAGAATGGTAATAAAGATCGGAAACGTGCAATTTCAAAAGCAAGAAATAATTAGTGCCAAAGATTTCCAAAAATGGAAATAAGTAAAAATCAAGGCTCAAATCCAATAGCAACCACAAATAAAGAAGAATACTTAGTTACCTTGGTAATCTCAACGCTATTTGTAAAGTCGAGTTCTGTGGGGTCAATTTCATACTCCGGGACTTGATGGGAATTTTTAACTTGCATCGGGGCCATCTAAGTTGTAAGACCATATCATGAAAGTGAACACAACGCAAATAATCATCAAATTGATGTACATAAGCCATCTCCTATGATTCATCTTTTCTTTCATCAAATTTGAGTACAAAATATGGTTAAAAGCTTCATTTGATACTTACATACTCCAATGGTCATAAACAAGTTTTTCACCAAATCTTTTAAAAAATTCCCAACTTATCCTCAAAACACATTTTAACCATTGTTGATGAAAATTTTGAATGCTCTAACCCTTCATCTTTTAAACATTTCATCAAGCCATTTTTAAAAAGTTCAAACTTATCCCAAAAATATTTTTCACCAGATTTGGTGAAAAACTTCTTTTTCTCCTTGATTTGTTGAAAAAATAAGTTTTTCTTTCATTTGGTATAGTTTTGGTGAAACGCTTGAACCTCAATTTTATCTCATTTTTCAAAAAATTTAAATTTGATGAGGGAAAAAAAAAAAGACGAGGACTTGAAGATGCCCACCAATGAGATATAATATAACTACAAGAAGATATTTCATGACACCTACACAACCAAATTATAGGACATACCAGAGGCTTTGCACCATGTTTCTCCAAAAGTTTGATCACATCATGGTTCTTATAATGTATTGCATCTGCAAGAGGCTGTTCACAACATTAAAAGGCGATCCACATATATGGATGTAAATTGAGAGAGAGAGAGAGAGAGAGAGAGAGAGAGAGAGAGCGAGCGAGGAAGAAAAGGGGGGGAGTTTAGAATTGTGTGCCATACCGTGCTTCCCCACCGATCTTTGGGATCAACCTCGGCACCATTCTGGAGTAAGAACTCCGCAACATCTGTAAATCCCTGGCACGCGGCGATGTGCAGCGCTGTCCGACCATCGATATCTCTGAAATTCACATCGGTGGCCGACTCCAAGAGCTCCTTGATCCCCTCCAAGTCGCCCTCATTCGCCAAATACATCAGCCTCACCCTTGGATAAATCTCCCTCTCCTCCTCCTCCTCCTCCGCGGTCACCAACTCTCCGTCGACCACATCGCTGCCGCCACCGACGAAAGGCGCCAGCGACGACTTCTTGCCGAGCGTAAACCTCGCCGGCGTCGGCGTCGGCGTCGGATCCATCGCTCAATAGACAGCACAATAACAATGTATTCGAGTGATTTGGACTGCTTAAACCCTAGTAATTGTGAGCAATTTGAGGGTCTTAAAACCTGGATTGCGTCTGAATTAGGGCAGAAGTAGAGAGAGATTATGGAGGGCTTGACGTCTCCGTCGATTTAGCTGGGGAGAGATTAATGGAGATGAGTCAGATTGTTTGGAAAAGTGGTTGAAGCTTTCGATAGAAGGCAGTCGTTGACGATTTTGAATTGGTGTAGGGTTTTGTGAGCTTCACGCATCTACTGTAAACAATTTTTTCACCAGAAATATTCCACTTACCGCCATCTACAAGATAGAAAATTCAAAATATATTTATAAAAAAATGGGGGACAATATTGGAAATACATTAAAGAGATTTGCTTTGCTAAATAGAGGCCATGTGTCTGAGTAACATAACCTGACTTATTGATTTATTTAGCAGAAGTTAATAAATAAGTTACATTGTTGAGTTTGTTAAATAAGTCAAATTTTAAATTAATAAATTAAACGAAGTGATTTATTTAAATAAATAAGTTAAAATAAGTCAAATAAAGTAATTTATAAGTAAAAATAAGTTAAATAAATAAATAAATCAATTGTCATCCAAACAAAATGATTTATTTATATTTTAATTTATTTGTTAATAAGTAAAAACATAAATAAGCATGTCACCCAAACAGAGTTAGAATTAGATAAGATACGCAAAATAAATAATAAATAGATTTTATATATTTTTTAATATTATAAAACAGTGGATGAAATTATAATTATTATGAGATTATTTATATTATATTTAGTTAAAATAAAATAAAATCTAAACAAAAAGTTAAAAAAGGGTTTTCAACCCTTGAATAAGGTAAAAAAATAATCCTAAAAGTTAGCGCCTAGACTCCGAGATTTATTTTTCTAAGGTTTCAGATTTAAAAAAAAAATTTATGTACAAAAGAATAAATTATATTTTATGATTAAAATTATTAATAAAAAACTAAACACTACTGCAAATAATTAATTTTGTCATTCCATCCCACTGCACTTTACTATTATTAAATAATACGAGAATTTCAATGCGTGTGAATTGTAATTCTTTACTCATGAGTCTATGTTTGGCTTTAAATTCTTTTAAGAGATTTTTGTTTAAAATTTTTTTAAAAAACTTACTTGTTTAGTCTTAATTGATTTTTTTATATATATTTTTATATTTATCTTTAAAAAAAATTAAAAAACTTTAAAAAAAAATACCAAAACACTAAAAACGCTACAAGAAAAGTTAATCCAAAGACAAGTGTCATTGCGCCGTTTACGACACCGACGATTACCGTGGACGTCTCATTGGTAGAGTAATGAATTTTCAACTAGAAGCCAACTAGCTTACGCTGTTTGGCTACTTTTTAAAAATGTGTTACTAGCTTTTCTTTTTTCTCCTTTTTTATTCTTTTCGTGGTAATGAATTAGAAAAAAAAAATTAATCAAATAATAAAATAAGGCTTTGTTTGGTAACCTAATTTAGTTCAGGTTTTTTATTTTTTTGCTTAAATTAAAAAAAAAAGTCAAAAAACCTCGTTTGGAAACTCAAATGCTTTGTCATTTTGCTTTTTTACATAAGTTTTTTTTATATATTTTTAAAAGATACCATATCTTTTATTATACACATCTGTTTTTTTATAAAAATTATATTTTTAAATTTACTCGTCAAAATCTATCAAACAATATTTATATTGAATATAAAGTTACATAAAAATAAAATCAAAAAAATTATAACAACTCTAAGCTAAGCTTTTTGACTTATTGTCTTTTGATTTATAGTCACCTTCCGGTCTGTTAAACAAATTTTTTGTTTATTTGACTTAAAATGATTTCAAAAAAAAAATTTTAACTTAAAAATAAGGCTTAAGTTTTTTTTTTTTGTTGTTGTTGAATAAAAAAAAGGCCTAAGTTTAAAAGGCTAAAAATTAGTATTTTTAGTCAAAATGTAGTTTTTTGAGTTTTTAATACATTTTTTTGACTTTGTTCGGAATTCTGATTTATTAAAGAAATCAAAAGGAGTAAAAAACTAGCATTAATACAGGAGAAAATTAAAAAAATACATGAAAAAAAAGTAGGAAAAACTGCATCAAATACTACGAATAACTGAGAGTGCATTTAAATTGGCGCCGATTGACAACTAGCTTAAAAGTTAATTTTTTATATTTTTAGCTTTTGTTTAGTTATTGGCTTTAAACTAGTTTTAATTCAATTTTTTAACTTTTTGACTTAAAATTTAAAAAGTCAAAAAATATCATTTTTAAGTCTCATGTTTGTTTTTAGGCTTTTTAGTGTTGTTCATAATAATTTTTAATTTTACCTTTCTATTTATTTTTAACTTTTTGATAACTTAATTTTTAAGCTAATTTTTTTTAAGTTGATTATTTAAGTAAAAAGCTAATTTTTTTTTACTTTTTATTCAAATTCGATAATTTTACATTTCTATATATTTAATATTAACAATTATATATAGTTAATAGTGGTATTAATAAGTTATAAATAAAAATATATTATTGTATTCTAAAAATAGTATAAATTTAAATAAAATATTATGAAAATTTGTATTTTAATTTGATTTTTAAATTTTTTTATTTTTTATATTTTGTCAAATAAATAACTTTAATGTTTTCGCCTTTTAAACCACAAAGACAAAAAATTAAGATTGCCAACCTTGGCTGTGGATCCCGTGTCGTTACAGAGAATTTAGTTTTAAGAAATGAATTGGTTAAGAGCCTGTTTGGATCAAAATTTAAGTTAACTTTTTCTAAAAAACTAAGCTTTTAGGCGGTTTTATTTGAGATAAAAGTATTGCATAGCTTTC
Organism: Heliamphora exappendiculata; assembly: GCA_034768845.1. NCBI lineage: Eukaryota > Viridiplantae > Streptophyta > Magnoliopsida > Ericales > Sarraceniaceae > Heliamphora > Heliamphora exappendiculata. Next base: position 9,139,406 of record JAOTRH010000026.1, on the reverse strand, counting down.
AAAGCTACTCCAAAAAACCAAGTCTACTTTATTTCTCTTTTTTCTTTGAACATCAACTTTTTAAAATTATCATAAATACTTTTAATTTTTTATTCTTTTTTTTTTTTTTAAAGTTAAACTTTAAAAAAAATCAAATTAAAAATTATCCCAAAATAATAATACTATCTATCCACAAATAACTCCACGTGTAGGTTGACCCACGTGGTAGGGTTGTGTTCGAATTTTTTGTTTAAGGTTTGATTATTCGTAATTTTTAAAAAGCTTATAAATATTTTTTATTTTTTTTAAGAAAAAAAAATTTATACATATCTTAAATACTTTAATTTTTAAAAATAAAATAATTATAATTCTTGCAATTACAAAGTCAACTCTCTAAAAGAAAAACCTTGTTATTATTCAAAATACCAAAAAATAAAAATAAATCATACATTTTAATAAAAAGAAAAGAAGATCTCAAAAAAATTATTACAAATAATTTAACTCTTTTTTTAATTGTTTTAAGACTAAATTTCTTAAAAACTAAAGTTTTCTAAACAATCCAACCAGGTGCTTAATCAATTCGCGTGTGCTTTGTGAATTGAAAATGTTGCCATATGACATATTTAATAGGAGTTGTGTTATATTGTATATCCAAACCATGGGATGCTCCTAATAAAGGTTAAGCCCCTGTTTGGGTTTACTAAAAAGCAATTTTTTTGTAGAAAAAAAAATAGCTTTAAACTATAGTGTTTGGTGTTGGCTTATGTCTTGTATTTTATCGGATTTATATTTATTATATTATTTTTTAGTTTATATATAATTGAGTTTGGGTGAAATTAAGAGTTCACTGGAATTTTTTATATATAAGATTTATAATAATATGAGTTGACTAGAATTCTTTAGAGTTTTTTTTGTGTGTGCCTATAAATAAGACACTAGTGAAGTTATAGGGAGAATGTCGTGAAACAGAAAATTGTAGGACTAGCTCGTAAAGAGAACAAAAAAGAGATTTTATACTCTTTCATATACAACATAGTAAAATATTTTTTCTTACTCGTGGACGTAGGCCGGTGTGCGCCGAACTACGTAAATAATCAGAGTTTATTATTTTTTGATTTTTTGTGCTTGTTTTTTCTTCTATTCGTGTTCGAAAATTGGTGTTCAAATCTCAACAAGTGGTATCAGAGCTAACTGTAGACGATTCAAAATCGTGGCGAGTGATCAGAGCAAAGTATGAGTTTTTGATTTTATATCGTATAATCAAAAATTATTTATTTTTGCACAAAAAAAAGGATTGCAAAGTTTGGGTTTTGAGTGAAGCAGCACGGGCGTGCAAAGTTTTTTGCACGAGTTATTTTTTTTAAATGGCAGCAATAGTGGCTAAGTTTTGTTTTTGCATATCAGTAGTTCGTGTTTGGGAATTGCCTTATTCAATTGAATCTCAACAGAGTAGTGATTATTGGGATTTGAATTGGTCAAATTACTTGAGGGAAGTCCACATGCGTACAAACTCACTGTTGTTGATTGGGTTTAGAATGAATTGATAAAGTATTGGATTTTTATCCTGTGTGGCAACAATATTTTGAAATCGATGGTTTATAATTATTTTGTTATATCCATCGTATATATAGTAAAATAATTTTAGAAGAAGGTGTCTTATAAGATTTTTTAGCATTGTAAATTCATCGGTACGGTTATATTTTTTAGTTTTTGTACTGTTTGATTAGATTGGAATTGATCGGATGTGATCAGGTACAATTAGGAGCGATCAGGTACAATCAGAATTGATTTGGACTGCGTGAAACAAGAATTATGCATATCTGATATGGCGACGTGCTCAGATTGTGGGAATTATCAGATAAAAATCTAATGGCGTTGAAGAGTTCGAGTTTCATGATTGAATCTTTTAACGGCCACAACGGCTTCATCTTATGGCAGTAAATGGTGAAAAATATTTTGACATGTGAAGGATTGATTAAGGCTCTCAAAAAGAAGTCAGAAAAATCGAAAACGATGAAGGATGTAGAGTGGGATGAGATGCAGGACTTAGTGAGCAGCACGATTCAATTGTATCTCGATAGTAGCACTCTTTGGAAAGTCATCATCGAAAGCGATTTGATGGAACTCTAGACTAAATTGGAGAGCAAGTACAAGTTCAAGATATTGACAAATCAGTTGTCTTTAAAAAAATAGTTATATGCACTTCAGATGACATAGAAAGCGAACTTTATGGAACACTTGAATGAGTTCAACATGATACTGATGAAATTAGATTCTATCGGTGCAAAAATTGAAGATGAGGATAAAACAATTCTCCTGTTGATTTTATTGCCTTCATCATACGAGTACTTGAGAACTACACTGATGTTTGAAAAAGATACCCTTGGGTTAGAAGATGTTGTTGCTGCTCTCTTATCTCATGAAATGTTAAAGAAGATGGAGAGTGACAGATCACATGGAGAGGGCATCATGATTGTATAAAGCAGTGGAAAAATTAGAGACATTGCAACAATGAAACAGGAGGGGTCCAAGAAGAAAGGTCGTTCCAAATCGAGAGGTTACAAAGGAAAGTGCTACTATTGTCACAAAGAAGATCATCTGAAAAGGAATTGTCTGAAGTACAAGGCAGACAAAGAAAAAGAACAATCATCAGAGACAATAGTTATAGAGAGTTCCGATTATGAAAAATCAAAAGTGCTCACAGTTACTTCAGGTACAAAAAAATTAGATTGGATATTAGATTTTGGATATTCGTTCCACATATGTGCAGTCAGAGAGTTTTTTGATATGTATCAGTCATGTAATGGGGGTACTACTAAGATAGCAAACAATGCAGTGAGCAGAGTTGTGGTATAGAGACAGTGCAATTTTGCAGACTTGATGGGATCGTTTTGATCTTAACTAGGGTTAGACGTGCCGAATCTAAGAAAGAATTTGATTTCTCTAGGGATGCTGGATTCGAGAGGTTACGGGTTCTCATTTGGAGGTAGAGGTTTTTGGGTTTCAAAGGGAAACAGGAATGTACTGCATAGATAGATGATTGATAACCTATACAGGCTCATAGGGAATGTTGTGGCAGCTGGAGCTACTACTAGACATTAGATGAGTAATATAGGTAGACGACATACACGAAAAAAGTGTAAGAGTGATCAGGGCGAACAACAGCTGCGAAAAAATACACGGAATAGGCGCAGGGGTACACGGAAGTGACGGGATAGTATAAGTGCGCATGTGAGAAAATCAGATGATGTGCAGGATGTGGGCAAGATGTAAGAGCAACAATTATTGGATGTTCACAAGAATGCTCCAGGCAACGAGACTAAAACGACAGATGTGACAGACATGTGTACACCTCGACAGAAGCGAGTCTCATTTACTCTTGATTTAGCTAGTGGCGGTGATCTCTCTAGTTATGTGCACAAAGGTAAAAAGATGAGGCCACGTTCTTCTACAAAGTAGTGAGCTTTGTAGGGCATCTGAGTTGGGGTGCGGGCACCTCGATATAGAGGTATGGGCTATGATGTTTGGGTGTGGCAATTCGAAGGCAAATCGATGACTACGACGATAGAATCAACATCAACGCAGGTTATCTTCAGGATGATTTGAATTTAAGCCAAGATAGAGATTGTTGGGACGTGTCTTGTATTCTACCAGACTTATGTTTATTATATTATTTTTTGATCTATATATAATTGAGCTGGAGTAAAATTAAGAATCCACTAGAATTCTTTATGTATAGGGTTTATAGTAATATAGGCTGATTAGGATTCTTTATGATTTCTGTGTGTGTGCCTATAAATAGGACACTAGTTGAGCCATTGGGAAAAAATCGTGAGATAGAAAATTATGAGGTTAGCTGGTAGAGAGAATGGAGACGAATTTTGTACTCTTTTACATACGATATAGTGAAATATTTTCTCTATTGCTCATGAATGTAGGCCGGTGTGGGCTGAACCACGTAAATCCTCGATACTTATTATTTTTTGCTTTTTTGTGCATGTTTTTGCTTTCATTCGTGTTTGAAAATTAGTGTTTAAATCTCAACATTTGACATATTTAAAAAGTTAACTAACTTTTTTTAATTCTTTTGTCAAAAAAGCCTATACATATCTGAAGCATACGAATTTTTTGTTGGAATAGTATGACTATAATACTTTCAATTAAAAAGTCAACTCTATTCTTAACATTAAAAAAAATGTGTCAATATCTCGAACATTATAATTTAAAAACAAAAAATAAATACATATTAGACATTCTAACCACAACAACAACAAAATATATTTTAAACAAATTATTCTAAACATTTTATTTTTAAAAAAAAAAAACTATAATTACAAAGAAGGAATGTTCAAATGTTTGACCTTCATTTAGGTCAGAATAGATTTTTAATAGATTTTTATATGTAGATTAATCTCATCATGTTCAGAACCTTTTGGCATGATTGGCCATCATTTAATTGTCCACATGCAATGCCTCCGTGGCCCTGGAGTGGATCACAAGCGAAAGTTGGCTGACATGTGATTGGAGAACTTTGTTTTTTTTGTTTTTTTGGTGTGTGTGTGTGAAAACTTTGTTCTTCCACCTCCGGCTAAAAGATAAATTTGGAGAGTGTGAGAATTGAGATCAATCTAGGTGGATTTTCAACTTCAAACTTGATGGAGGATGGCAAATGGCAAAGGTGGTAGGCAAAGGCTATTATTAATAATTTTTAATTTTATAATTTTATGATATTAATTTTAGTTATAAGTTATAATTTTTTTTAAACACTCATAATTTTTACTATAATTTATAATTATTTTTTCTTATATTTCAGTAACAATTTACAATCTTTACTAAACACTTATAACTTTTGCTGTACGAAGATGATCCATAATTATATTTATTTTGGTGGGTCGAACGAGAATACATGACGAAAAAGATAACTACCGTCCTCGTGTGCTCCGTCTATTGGGTTCCTGCAAAACAAATCCCCGATCGGTGGTCGGAGAAAGAGCTTCTGATGCTCAAGTCAACTTCAATTGAAAGAGAAAATGCCATAGAAAAGCAAAAACCATCCCCCTCCTCTGTTGAGAGATGGGGTGTATGTAGAGATACTTAGAGAGAGAGAGAGGAAACTTCTTTGTTGTCCCATCAACTGACAGTGGATGGGATGGAGGCTGATATGAAATTGACCCCAAATGGATTTTTTTGACATGGGGGGATTTACTCCTCCACCCACATTAGCCCCCAACTTCTACATGCTTCTTTAGGAGGATATGAAAGTTGCATGTGTCTCGATCCTTTGTCGTGAAAACTGTCTTGCTCTGAGTGTCTGGCCAAACCAGAACCTAGTCGACTGAGAACTTTGAAGTATGCCTAAGCGAGTCAGGGCTTAGCGCTGAAAACCAAGAACTTGGCTCGGCACCTAGGCTAAGCTAGAGTTTTCGCTGATGACCAAGAGCTAGGATCTAGGCTACGCTAGGATTTTTTGCTGAACCGATAGCTGGGCTCGGCACCTAGGCTAGGTTAGGAATTTTGCTAATGATCGAGAGCTAGCCTCCGCACCTAGGCTAGGCTAGGATTTTTTGCTGAACCAAGAGCTGGGCTCGGCACCTAGGTTAGGCTAGAATTTAGGCTAGGATTTTTTGCAGAACCGAGAGCTGGGCTCGGCGCCTAGGCTAGGCTAGGATTTAGGCTAGGATTTTTTGCTGAACCGAGAGCTGGGCTTGGCACCTAGGCTAGGCTAGGATTTTTTGCTGAACCGAGAGCTGGGCTAAGCACCTAAGTTAGGATAGAATTTTTGCTATGACCGAGAGCTAAACTCGGCACCTAGGCTAGACTAGAATTTTTTGTTGAATCGAGAGCTAGACTCGACACCTATGCTAAGCTAGGGTTTTTTACTAAGAACCGAGAGCTAGGCTAGGGTTTTTTGCTGAACCGATAGCTAGGCTCGGCACCTAGGCTAGGTTAAGATTTTTGCTGATGACCGAGAGCTAGGCTCGGCACCTAGGCTAGGCTAGGGTTTTTTTTATTGAAAATCGAGAGTTGGGCTCGGCACATAGGCTAGGGCTAGGATTTTTTGCTGAACCGAGAGCTAGGCTCGGCGCCTAGGCTAGGCTAGAATTTTTGCTGATGACCGAGAGCTAGACTCGGCACCTAGGCTAGGCTAGGATTTTTTGCTGAACCGAGAGCTGGGCTCAACACCTAGGCTAGGCTAGGGTTTTTTGCTAAGAACCGAGAGCTAGGCTCAGCACCTAGGCTAGGCTAGAATTTTTTCCTAAAAATCGAGTGCTGGACTCGGCACCTAGGCTAGGCTAAGATTTTCTGCTGAACCGAGAGCTGGGCTCGGCACCTAGGCTAAGCTAGAATTTTTGCTGATGACTGAGAGCTAGGCTCGGCACCTAGGATAGGGTAGGATTTTTTGCTGAGAACCGAGATCTAAGCTCGGCACCTAAGCTAGGCTAGGGTTTTTTACTGAACCGAGAGCTGGGTTCGGCACCTAGGCTAAGCTAGGATTTTTGCTGATGACCGAGAGCTAGGCTCAGCACCTAGACTAGGCTAAGATTTTTTGCTAAAAATCGAGACCTGGGCTCGGCACCTAGACTAGGTTAGGATTTTTTGTTGAACCGAGAGCTGGGCTCGGCACCTAGGCTAGGCTAGAATTTTTTGCTGAACCGAAACCTGGACTCGGCACCTAGGCTAAGCTAGGCTTTTTTGCTGGGAACCGAGAGCTGGGCTTGGCACCTAGGCTAGTGTTAGCTCAAAGTGCTTCATTAATTAATTTTGATGATTTTAATATTTCATTTCCTATAAATAAATATCTTTAATTTGGATAATATT